>QKWP01000193.1:221925-242444 GCA_003550325.1 Gigaspora rosea | reverse complement strand
CAAGTAGGATTGACATGCGAAGCTTGGACCAGAGGGTTTAAATAGGCAATCCCCTAGTCGGGTTGTAGGTATGGCAACTAGTGTAGAACCTTCGGGCGGACTACTTAAATTTGACAACCAAAAGTTGTACGTGTGGTTAGTTGTACTCTCATTCAATGTAATTCAATTGTAGGTGCGCCCAAAGAGGCGACCTTGATCCACAGGCTTGATTAAATAAACTCTCACCCAAAGCGGAAACTTTGACACAAAAAAAAAAAAATAAAATAAATTTGACCAGAATTATAATTATAACCTGATATTTTCGGGACCCCACCCACTCACTAAAAAATCACGTAATTTCTGGAAGCCCCCTAAACAAATATTGTTTATATAGAAATTTTATATAGTTGGCCAATTGTTTTTGACGATATCTCACCATCCACTAGGCCGATTTGGATGATCTAACCACCATTAGATGCGCCTCAATGAGCTCTACAACTTTCAATTAGTGGCCATGTATCGTTAACTTAGTAAGAAAAAAGTTTTAAATGGAAGCATGCCATATTTCGCCTATAGTGATTTTCATATGTAATTTCCATTATGTATTTTTATATAGTTGGCCAATCATTTTGATGATATCTCGCTATCCACTGGGCCAATTTGGATGATCTAACTACCTTAAATGCGTCTCGACAAGCTCTACAACTTTCAATTAGTGGACATGTATTGTTAACTTAGTAAGAAAAAATAAATTTAGATAGAAGAACACCACATTTTGCCTATTCTCTAGTTAACAGACGGATTATCAATTAACTAAATTTTTTACATGATATTTGTTAATTATTTAATTGCCAATCCGGATAAGATCAGCAATGTTTTTATATTTAGAATTGGAGCAAAATAAATATATAAACAACATAGTACAAAATCTAAAACAGGCCTGTTTATATAAATTTTTATATAATTTAAAGAATTTTAAAGACGTTTTTACTCATATCTTCTTATCTACAGGTCCGATTTTAATGAAATTTTACTAGTAGATGCACAAGAACCTGCTCTACAACTTTACTTATATCAAAAAATAATATTTACTTAGTACAAAAAACTTTTCATAAGGGTCATAATCAGATTTACTAATGTATTGTTTATATATTTGTTTATTCCTAATTTCATATAGTAATAATATAGCTATAGTGCCGATCTTATCCAGATTGGTAATTAAACTATTTAAATTTTTTATTATATAAATATAGAATTAATTTTGTTATACCCGTAGGGTACATTAAATTTTTTTGTACCCATTATTTTGATCATATGATATTATATACAAAATCAACATTGTTTATATTAGGTTAGGGTTAGAGTGAGAACTATATTAGGGTTAGGGTATAGGCTATTGTATAGTAAAATCACTCAAGGAAAACTTTTAATTAATGTACAGAAGGTGGTTTAGTATGCAGTTCCTTGCGAAATGAGCGATTTTTTGTCAAAACAAATATTTTTTTGAATTTTTCTGATCGTATAATGTTATACCTAATCTTGAATTTTGGTGGTAATCTATAGGTTATATGATGCGGGTATATGTACCTTTGGGTACATATATATAATCCCATAAATATATTATTGTAGATAATATTGCTACAGTATAAAGTTAGCATACAATGATGAGTGTGATAGGTTTAGAAAGTAATCATAAGGTTACGATTATCTGGGCAAGGTCTTTACACCTACTTGAAAGTATAAAATTGGCAATATGAGAGAAGAAAGAATATAGTAAATAGCCGAGTGACAAAATAGAAAGTAGTCCAAAAATCCAGGTTGTATAAAAGATGGGGTACAAAAAGCTCTGGTAGGTTTAGGTCACAGATAGTCAAAAATGTCTAAGTTTATAGTACTTAAAATATAGTATAATATTGTATCACATAATATATACAAACATATATTTAATAATAAAAAAGTCTTCAAGGCACAACCACACTTTAAAAAAAAAACAATAATAAGTATGATCAAGATAGTGAATTTATATAAGCTATATTTTGCGCTTACTATAATGCAATTCATAAATTTGCAATAGCAAAAGATATATTAATCATTGATATAGTGGAAAATACTTAAAGATGGAAATGTGAATTTTAAATTTTATTAATTTTAAAATTATTCAAATGATAGATTTTTGATATTTTATAATTTTCTAAATTTTGATTGGTTGTATTTTCTGTAATTTGATTGGTTATCTAAAAAAAAGACATATGACTAAAAAATAATTATACGTATATAAATTTATATAATTACAACTTAAATTACAAGTCAATATTTATTATTAAAATATATTTTAAATTATTGTTTTGCAATTATAAGGGAGCTGACATTTATTACATAATATTTTAGGGGGTGGGTTGGCCCTGTATTATAACAATATCTTATGTTATACAAAGATATATAGCAAATTATAAATTGGCCAATTATATTGGATCTTATGTGGGGGAGGGTGTGCCCTCATAGTAAATGGATATTATGTAATAAATGTTAGCGCCCTAAATACCTATTCTTTATATTTAATAAAAAAAAATATTTTTTATATGTCCTATTTTGGGTCATTCATATAAAAAACACAGAATTTTAAACTCTAATAACTTGATAACAAATAAATTTTTTAAAAAATAAGGCCATTATTTTGTAGTAAATTGATTTATCTTTAAACCAGTGGCTTCTTTTTTTTTGTATATTTTCTGTATTATAAGTGATTAGCTTTTAAAAATTAGCTATTTTATTGCCGTTTCTAAGTGTCCTACACTATATGATGTACAAAACTAATAGATTCTTAATACCTCTAGTAGTTATTTGTAGCATTAATTATTTTGGATTATTATATTCTCTAGCATAAAGTAATAGTATTTATTTCTAGAAACTTTTTTTTGTTATCTAAAATTTTTTTAAATATTAATATATTTTTATAAAAGAATTTTTTATTTTTTTGCATATGCGATATAATGCATACCCCCTATACCCTAAATCAAATATGTCATGTTCCTAAATCAGATATGTCATGTGACTGATACAAGTTTGTATGGACGTCATATGATGCAATTTATAGTTTGTACTACTTTAGATACAAAACTACAGTTTTGTTGTTTTTTACTTACACTTACCCTTATCGAAGGCGTCTTTTTTATATAAGAGTGTAGCCGAAGGTGTAGTGGAGAGAAGCAGTAAAGAGGAGTTGAACAGTTTCATTAAATAAAGTTATACAACGGTAAGAGTCTCAATTGCTTTTTACTTTTGCAGCATTAGCATTTGAATTTTATTGAAAGATAAGAATTAAGAGCATCACTAACCTTTACTACTTTAAAGTTTTACTAGAAAGCTATAAAACCTTACCCAAAGCCAACTTTGTTCATATAAGTACTTTTCTCTTGTACGTAGAATTCAGTATTTTTGCACGTAGAATTTAGTATTAAGCGTCTGATTTCATTAATACCTCTTTTCTAACTGCTAATATTCTTTATTTTAGCAGGTATAAATTGTTTATTTGATAGTACAAGTGCTATTTAGATATCTGTGGTAATTTTAGGCTAAAGCCTTGACTTCTGGAAGAGACATATTTGTTAGATAAAAACCAACAAACTCCAGGGTTTGCAAGTGTGTAACTTTGTTGAATTACAAGTATATAGTTTGTTAAAGCCACAAAGATAAAGTTTACAATCATCTACTACATCTGCTTAGGATTTTATTGAGAAGTCTTAACTAAGAGTATCGCTTTACTGTTTTAAATTTTCACTTAAAAGCTATAAAACTCTGCCCAAAGCCAACTTCAACCATATCAGTACTTTTTCCTTGTAAGTAGAATAAGTATTGTGAGCTGCCTGACTTTGATTATAATCGATTTCTTGAAGGGTACATTTATTAGAAAAAACTAACCTTACATTTATCTAGTATTACAAACTAGGTTTTTGTACATTTTATTATGGATAAAAAACTGAATGAGTTTTTGACTATAAACAAAAATCTGAAAGATTTCTTTGTCGTAAATGCTGCGAATGAAGAGTCAGAACATTCAGATGAAATATCAAGTGATTTTGTTATGAATAAAGAAGTCATGAATTCTGAATTTGAAATAGGTTTGTTAAGAGTTTATTGTAGATATTAGGCATTGTGAAATGCAATGTTAACATGTTAATATATTTTTTTTGTTATCGATAGAGAGCTATGATGATATGCTATCACAAAATGAAATAAAATTATTATCTGGAAAGCAATTGACACATGGGATGAATGTAAGTTATTCCTCAATGAATGGGCAAAGAATAAAGGATTTCGTCTTATTAAAGGTTGCATTACTCAGGAAAATGGATTTCTTCGTCGAAGAACTTATTTATGTAATCATAGAGGCTCTTACGAATCAAATACAGAAAAGGATACAGTTACTAAAAAGATGCAGTGTTCTTATCTTATCAATGTCTCATACCCTAAAATTAATAATATAAAGTGTTCTATATTTATTAACAAAATAGTTGATACTCATAATCATTCATTGGACCGAAGCAGAATTATATTTGAAGATGAAAAGCAATTTACTGCCGAAATGCTAGCTGATGTAAAATTTATGACTGAAAGTTGTAAATTTGGAGCCATTGTGCAAAGAAAGTTCCTAGAAAGCAAATATCCGACACAAACAATTTGCTCAAAGAACTTGTATTCTACAATTCAAAAATTTCATCCTAATAAAAATCATTGCTTAATGACGCAGCAAAGGTATTATATGGTTTAATATAGTTTATTCTTATATAGTAAAGAATCTAAATAAGTTTTTGCTATACTATTTTATAGGTTTCCAACTGGCTTGACCAGAAAAAAATGCAGATCCTCGTTGGGTTGTTGTACATAAGTTTGATGATGACAATAACTTAACACATTTACTATAGATGACACCAGATCAAGTAGAAAATTGGATCCAATACTCAGACTGTATTTTAAATGTGTTACCCACAAGACTAATCGTTATGGGATAGCATTGTCATTGTTTGTTGGGTTCGACAGTAATCGTAAAAATATTTTATTAGCACAAGCACTCCTTTGTGACGAAAGCGTTGACTTATATAAATGGGCTTTTATGGAAATCATTAAAGCTACAAATATTTATCCAGCCATTAAACTCACTGATGCTGATCCAGCAGTTGATGCTATGGTTCACCAAATATTTACAATGACATATCCGATTTATTGTGTTTATCATTTAACACAAAATTTACATAAAAATCTCAAAAAGCTGTTAGGCGATGCATACCAAAACTTTCTTTATGACTTTTAAGTTTGCCATAATAGTTTCTCTAAAAAATTTTTTTATCAATAGTTTAATAAACTTACTCAAAATTATTCTAGTGCCAAAGGTTATTTAGAGTTCCTTTTTAAATCGAAAACTTATTGGGCCCATTGTTTTACATGTTTCAAGTTTACTAGAGGCATGATTGCTACCGTATGTGTCCGAAATTAAGCTACCTTTTTTGGCCAAAAAATTACACAAAAAATTGTAAATTAGCTTATTTTCGAAATATAGTATTTTTTGAAAAAATTGTAAAACGTACTAATAAAAAGTTATCCAAATGACACCAAATTTTTACTATAAGTGTATTTCGATACGCTGAACAACTTTACTTAATCGACTTTTTAAAGTTTGCTTAGTAGAAAAAAGTTTTATATGTAGCAACTGCTAACGAATTTTTTAAGATTTTTAAAAAAAATCAGGGGGGTAGCTTATTTTAGGTAGTAGCTTATTTTTGGACACATATAGTACCTCACGGGTTGAATCAGTAAATGTATGCTTGAAACGTTTGTTACATAGCTCAAATATCTCTTTATGTGAACTTTTAACTAAAATTACTAGATTATTGGATATTCAGAATAGAGAAAACGAATATACATTTTGGAAGCTCTCGATTCCAACCGTGAAAAATCAGGATAAAGTGAACTTTTTGTTCACTAATATTGATAAATGCATTCAAAATTTTTTATACCAACCATCTTACAAATACAATGTAACGAAATTAACCAGTCAGTTTTTATACATCAAATGTACTTAAAGATATGATACATTCCAATGAAGTGAGGATCTAATTATTTATTTTATTAAATAAATACACTATAATAAATGTAAGTTGCTTTTAATAGAATGATGAATCAAACGATTCTCGAGAAGAATTTGATAGTGATAATATGCAAACTAGTTTTAATCAATTGATCAGCTTGAACAATATCCAAGAGACTTGGGCTATTAGTGATAGAAATTCAATGAACATAAAGCATTATGTTTTGCTACTAAAAAATCAGTTATATCTGTATTCATGTTTATCTATTATACGATGTGGTATAGTATGTCGCCATTACTTTCAGGTGATGCTGAATATGAGTAATACGAAGGTTTATATTCGGATGCTGCCTTCACATTGGTATTGTACAAAAGAAATTGGTGCAGAAGAGCCATTTATAGTAGCAGACAAGTTTTCTAAAAAAGTACCAAAAGCATCTGATTATTCAGTTCCATATTTGTACATTAAACAAAGAAATTTCTGATTTTTGAGCAAAAAATTTAACAACTCTTGAAGAAAAAAGATGTATGGAAATATTCATGGTGCATACAAAAAGGCCCTTCATAAGGCATTACAAGATAAAACAAAATCATAGCATTTATTTGAATTGCTTAAGGATTTTGCTGAAAACGATGATGATGATCAATTTGAATTGGATGATTCACAAGAAATCAATAGTCAAGATGATGAAAAAGAAAATAATGATCCTACAATTCTTCATATACAAAACCCAAAAATTCACTGTAGTAGAGGTTGTCCCAAAGGTACCAAACGTTTGAAATTTGCACATGAAATATCAAAACCTATAGCAAATCAACGTCGATGCAAGAAGTGCGGTGGTTTGGGCCATTACCAAAAGAATTGCAAGGTACTTAATTTGTTAATATAAAATGTTAATCTAAACATGAATTTGGCTAATGAAATGTTATTTGTACAGGCTCAAAAATTCGTATTTAATAGTTATACATTGTATAATCTTATTTTAGCTTCAGTTAGTATATCTGATTACATATAAAGCAATTTATGCAGTATATGATACATATGATATGTAAATACCTATTATATAGTAATTATATCATTGTGTTTATTATGTTTGGAGTTGTATTAAGTTACATATATTAGTAATGTTAAGGAGTTGCGGCTTCGATTAATTCAATTAATAGATATAATTTTGTAACTCTACCATATTAATACAGTATGCATATTGGTGAACAATATAAATCAAAGGTTTTTTATGCGTTGCTTTTCCTACCTAGTTATGCTATATAGTGGTATATAATCTTAAGGTTAGAGTTAGGGTTAGCCGGAATTATGTGTAATTCTGAAAGGGGCTAATAGGCATTCTAACCTGTCAGCATTATGTAACGCCCTTCTTAAGGTTAGGGTTAGGGTCAGTTAGAATTATGTGTAATTTTGGAAGGGGGCTAATAGGCATTGTAACTAATGCTCTTCTTAAGGTTAGATTAGGGTCAGCTAGAATTATATGTAATTCTGGGTTAATAGGCATTCTAACCGATTGGCACTATATGATCCCTTTTAATATTCATAGTGATTACTTGCTAATATTCTGAATTAAAGAATATTGGTTTAGTGCCCTAACTCCTTAACTTGATCTGTGAGTAACATGGCACAAATAATAATGTGTCACAAATATATAATTACTATCTACTACATCTAAGGCGCAGTTCTGCGTCACTATTTTTTATTATGTCATGCTTTTTTTAATAATTTTATAGGCTGATCTGGAATAAACAAAATTTGTGCACGCGTTTATTTAGTATTTATTTATTTTCGTTAATTCCGAATCAGCCCGACGAAGAATTCCGAATGCTTGCAAATTTGTGCACACATTTATTTTCGTCAATAATTTTACGGGCTGATCTGAAATAAACAAAATTTGTGCATGTGTTTATTTTCATCAATTCCGTATCGTTATTTATCATATAACTTACAGTCTTTTTATATTTTCGCGGAATAATGCTAGAGATGGGTTTCATGTATGTGCATAATTCCTCAATCATGCGCATGAATGCGCATTAATGCACATGTTTCCAAATCATGCGCATTTTATCCTATCAAAATTTTATATAGAAAAATTAAATATAAAATAAGTATAATTAACTTTCTAATCTATCTATATGTTTCAATTCTGGGTTTGTTTGTTTTAACATTTTTGATTGGTTGTATTCGAAAAATGTAACCTAAATGTAGGAAAACTAACAGAAATATGTAAGATGATTATAACTATTAGGGCACTGCCAGGAATCAGCTGATTTGATTTTGGCCAAAATTTTGACCCCCCCTATTTTAGTCAGGTCTTCATATTAAATTTTCAGATTTTTAGCCCCCCCTAGGAAATCAGCTAATTTCTGGCCCTCACCTTATCATAGTTGAATAATTATAATATTCGAGTAATTATTATATCATTTTTTGATGCCCTTATTAACGCCCTTAAACAGCACAAGATCGTGAATATGAATTTTCCAAATTTACTTTTATTGTTTGATTGCCTAATATTTACAAATTATTTTGGGCTAAAAAATTCCCGAATTTGAAACTGTTTTGTATAATGGTCTCAAGTTCAATAATAAGTGCAATTGCAAGAACAAGTGCAAGAACACGACAAATGCTCTGCTATAGATAAAACGTATAATTAATAAAAAAATAAGCGAATATCAAAAAAGTTACATTCAATCAAATATTTAATAATTGATTTCTAGAATTTTTGGTCAGAATTTTTTGCCGCCCAGATTATCTGATAATCAACTAATTTTCTCAGTGACTCATAGTTTTTGTCGATCTACTAACCAATAAAATTACGGTTATGTTCAAAAGGTGATTAATGAGCTAAAATTCTCTTTGCAACACTTATTTTAAAAATTGGCATTCACTAATAAAACTAAGTTGTATACTATTTGTTATTGGAGTAATGAGCTTTGTAAAAACTTTTTATAGTTAGCTTATACTGATTCAAACTAACCCACTATATATTGCAATTACTGGTATAGCGAACAAATTTTGTAATAGAATTTTTTTATAAAAACTCATAATAAAAATCAAAATAATTCTAATAAAAACTGGCTCAACCATCTCTACTACATCTAAAGCACAGTTCTGCATCACTATTTTTTATTATTTCACGATTTTCACTATATATAGTTTGATAGTAAAAAAATAGTAGTCCTCTATCTTCCCCACCACCCACCCTTGAAAAAATTCTTGCTCGGGTCATAACCCCTGGAATTTTTTCAAACTCTGACCAAAAATAGAGGTTGAATTTTGTATTATCATGAAAATGGTTGGGTTACACAAAAAATTCACACTCCGACAACCCGCTTCGGTTCATGTTCATTTGAACTAAAGATCGGGTTCAAATCAACCAAGATCGAGAGTAAATACCGAAATCACGTGACATTCAGGAATTTTCATTTCCAGAAAAATGGTTTGGTTACCTGACCTTCCCGAACTTAGGTCTCGGAACCTGTGTAATGTTTTATAAGCATTATAACTTTCTAAAAAAAATTTTAAATTAATAAAAAATAAGTTAAATACAATTAAAAATAGAAAACAAATAAGAATAAATAAGTTAATAATGAAACAGCGTAACAAATCAGCATAACCCTGTCATTCCCAAACTAGATATCGGAACCTGTGTAATGATTCGTAGACGAAAAAAAATTTTAAATTAATTTTAAGTTAAAAAAAATTAAAAATAGAAAACAAATAAAAATAAATAAGTTATGCATAACTAATAAAATAGCGTAACATAACAACAAATTGGCGTAACCTCTGAAATTAGTGTAATGCATCGAATCCAGATTTTACCTTAATACGAATTTTTTTGTTAAAGAATTTTTTAATTTTTTTTTTTTTTTTAAAAAAACCAATTTTTTATTAAAATAATTTTTTTTAAAAAAAAAAACCAATTTTATTAAAATAAATTTTTTTTTACTAACAAATTATTATTTTAACAGATTTTATTTAATAGACAAATTTAATAAACAGTAAGTTTAATAAAATTTTAATTAAATATTATAAAAATAATATAATAACCTATAAAAATTAAAAAACAAGTAAAACAGATAAAAATTTTTAATTAAAAAGTTAAAAATTTTAAGAATTACTATTATTTTTTTAATAATTACTTTGTATTATTTAAAAATTATATTTATTCAAATGAGTAATATATTATTTTTTAATTTTTTTTTATTGAGATAAAAAATGTCAGAAAAAGAAAAAAGAAAAAAAAGAAAAATTACCTATGCCTTAGCACATCATAGATGACAATCCTGAACCTCCAAATAAAACTCCTGAAGAAAGAAAAAAAAGACTAAACAGAATGAGCCAAGCTAAGAGCAGATATTATAAAGCTCAAGAAAAGTCTCAAGAATCAGCTCAAGGGTCTGCTTCAAGAACAAGATCTCAATCTAAAGCAAACTTACCTGTATCTTCTAGAACAAGAACAAAAGAAGCTAATAGATTGAGACAGCAGAAGTATAGAGCATCTATGAGTGCTGAGAAGAAAGCAGAAGTAAACAGAAAACAAAGAGAAAGAATGAGAGAAACTTACGCTAAAAAAAAGAAGAACAATATAAACAATTTCATAAAATAGGACATTGTAGCTTAGATGAGTATGATGAAGGGATAAAAAGAGAAAAGGAAGTAGAAGGGGAGAGGGAGGTAGAAGAGGAGAGGGAGATAGAAGAGGAGATAGAAGAAGAAGAAGAGATGGAGGAAGGGATTGAAGAAATGGAAGATATTGAAGAAGAAGAAAGGAGAGAAGAGGAGGAGAAAGAGAAAAAGGAAGAGGAGATAAAAGAGGAGGATGTGATAGAGGGAAGGCATATATTGGAAGGAATAGACATTATTTGTACACATTGTGGAGCTTTAAAATAGAGGCAAGAAAAACCAGGACTATGCTGCATGAATGGACAAGTTATGCTAGCACCACTTCCACCACCACCAACAGCAATTAAAAAATTGCTTACTGAAAAAGATTCTGAATCTAATGTACCATTTGTTACACAAATAAGAGCATATAATCAACTATTTGCTTTTATATCAATTGGTACAAATCTAGATAAGAATCTTGCAAATGCCAGAGAAGGGGTTTATACTTATAGAATTCAAGGAACATTATACCATAAAATTAGTTCTTTTATGCCAAATGAAGGAAAACAACCAAAATTCTCTCAAATTTATTTTTATGATTCTGATAATCCAGAAAATCAACTCAACAGAAGACATGAAATAATGAAAAAAACAATTAAATTTTAATTTGTTGAAAGAAATTCAAAAGGAATTGTATTCTTTAAATCCTTTTATAAAATTTTATAAAGATGCAAAGAATCATGAAATAGAAAATAAAAATGAACAAGTATTGCATATAGCAATACATAATATTCATGGCAGGGATATGAGACTATATAATGCACCAGCAGCTTCAGAAGTAGCTACAATGTATTGTGATAATGACCCAACAACAAAACCAAGAGATATTTTTCTTAAAAGACTTGATAACACATTTACAAGAATATCTGAATTACATAGTGCATATGATCCTTTACAATATTCTTTGCTATTTCCTAATGGAGAATATGGTTGGCATAGAGGAATATTGAAAAAAGATGTTGTAGCAGAAGAAATTGTTGGACTAGAACAAATCATTAATAAAGAAGAAGAAGAATATGATAATGATTTTAATAATAATAATGATGATGATGAAAATTATTGTGGACAAATTACTGATCAAGTTGTTGATCAAATTATTGCAGAATTGGCAAGTTTGGCAAGTAGTAAAACTTCAAGCGCACCGTCTAAAGAATTTTGGCAAAAAAAGCTTGATAGTTTTATAAAACAAGCCAAACAAAATATTCAAAAAGAAGGTCAACAAGAAGTTCAGCAAGAAGTTCAGGAAGAAGTCCAACAACAAACAGAAATACAACAAAATGAAACAATGATTCTTGAAGATGAAGAATATGAACCCCAAGCAGGACAATCTATTTCTGTTGACTATGGAACTTTATCACAAGCAAGTTCTAAAAGTCATACAGGATTATCTCAAACATTTGAAGGTTCAACTCTTAGATCTGCTACAAGTTTCATGAGTATAGATGAAACAAGTGAAAAGGAGGTGAAGGATCTAAAAAAAAAAGAAAAGTTGCCAAAGGAAAAGGAAAACAAAAAGAAGTACAAACAGAAGTTGAACCTGAAAACATTTCAGATAAAGATGATAATAATGATGAACCTCAAAAGAAAAAAAAAAGGGTGATAAAGAAAAAAGCAAAGAAGTTATTGAAGTTATTGAACCTGATAATGATGATGATAATGGTGATGATAATGATAAATCATCATCAAAGGTTCAACAAAAAAAGAAAAAAAAATTAACAATATCTCTTAGGGAGTTTGCAGTTTATAGATTTATGATTAAAAACTCTAACAAAGAAAATAGTATTATACATCTTTCAGGCAGATTATTTCAACAATATATAGTAGATCAGTTTGTAAAATGGGAAGCAAACAATATAAGTTGGCAAAAAAAGCATCAAGAAGATTTAAGATTAGAAATCTATGCAGGATTAAAAGATATGATTTCTAATGAAGATGCTGAAGAAGTCAATGCAGAAAATCTTGGCAAAAAAGTAATTTTATCATCAAGTTTTACAGGATCTACAAGATAGTATCAACAATTGTATCAAGATTCAATGATAATTGTTAGACAATTTGGAAAACCTAATCTGTTTATAATAGTGACATGTAATATAAAATGGCCTGAAATTGAAAATGAACTTTTAGAAAATCAAACTGCTGCTAATAGGCCAGATTTGATATCAAGAGTTTTTAGATTGAAATTAGATGCAATAATCAAAGATTTAACTGTAAAATCTGTTTTAGGAAAAGTTATTGCATATTGTTATGTAATTAAATTTCAAAAAAGAGGGTTGCCACATTCTCATATATTACTTATATTGGCACCTGAAGATAAACCACAAACTCCTGAAGATTTTGATCAAATCATATCTGCTGAAATTCCTGATCAAAAATATCAACCAAAACTTTATGAAATAGTTAGCAGAAACATGATTCATGGACCCTGTGGAAAAGATATTAATCCATTATCTCCATGTATGATTAATGAAAAATGTAGTAAATATTATCCAAGAGAATTTACTGCTAAAACTTCTACAAATAATTCTGGATACCCTATTTATAGAAGAAGACAAAATTCAAGAATTATTAAAAAACATGGAGCATCAATTGATATTGACAATAGATGGATTGTTCTTTATAATCCATACTTAAGTCAAAAATATAACTGTCACCTTAATGTAGAGATATGTTCAAGCATTAAATCTATTAAATATCTTTACAAATATGTATATAAGGGACAGGATAGAGTTTTAATATCTTTAAGGAATCCAAATGATGAAATTGAAAAATTTATAAATGCAAGATACGTTTCTGCATCTGAAGGAATATGGAGGTTATTTGATTTTGGTTTACAAGAAAGATCTCATACTGTTGTTAGACTTCCAATACATTTGGAAAATCAACAAAAAGTTCTTTTTAAATCTAAAAAATTATCATCAAAGGATTTTGATAAAGAAAAACATACAAAGTTAACAAGATATTTTGAACTTTGTAAAGATAATCCTGAAAATGAATTTATTCAATCTTTGAGATATATGCAAATTCCAAAGCACTTTACTTGGAATAAAAAAACTAAAAACTGGCAAAAAAGAAAACAAGGTGGTAATAAAGTAATTTCTCGAATGTATTTTATTAACCCAAAAGATACAGAGAGATTTAATTTAAAAATACTATTAAATGTAGTAAGTGGTGTTAGATCATTTAATGATTTAAAAATTTTAAATGGTGTAAAATATGATTCATATAAAGATGTAGTATTTCAACTTGGTTTGGTTGATAATGATAATGAATGTGATGCTTGCCTTAAAGAAGCTGCCACAAACAAGATGCCTTCCCAACTAAGACATTTATTTGCTTTTCTATTAGTTTACTGTCAACCTGTAAATATAAAAGAACTTTGGGAAAAATATCTTGATTATCTGATTGAAGATTTTATTTTTCAAAAAGATGAAAAAGAATTAGCTATTGCAAAAATATTGGTGCTTATTGAAAAATATTTAATTCAAAATGGAATGGCTCTTTCAGATTTTCCAGGTCTTCCAATTATAAATTATGATTTATTAAAAGAAGATCATCAACACAATACATTAATTGCTGAAGAACAAAATTTTGATCAAAATGAAATTGAAAAAACTTTATTAAATGAAAAAAGTTTAAATGAAGATCAAAAAAAAATATATAAAAAAATTTAAAAGCAATTAATAGTAAAATTAATGATACCTTATTTTTTGTTGATGGCCCTGGAGGAACTGGAAAAACATTTTTGTATAATTTGATCTTGGCTTATATAAGATCAAAAAGACATTTAAATGGAATTGCAATTGCTGTAGCATCATCAGGAATTGCTGCCTTATTAATGAGTGGTGGAAGAACTGCTCATTCAAGATTCAAAATTCCATTAAAAGTAGATCATGATTCTACTCTAAATATTGAAAAACAATCTGAATTAGCCAAATTAATTCAAACTGCTAAAGCCATTTTGTGGGATGAAGCACCAATGATGAATAGATTTGCTTTTGAGGCTGTTGACAGAACTTTTAGAGATTTAACAGATACTGATTTACCTTTTGGAGGGAAGATTATGGTTCTTGGTAGGGATTTCAGACAAATATTACCTGTAGTAGTTCGAGGTACACGTCCACAAATAGTTGATGCATGCTTAAAGTCTTCATATCTTTGGAAAAATGCTAAGACCATGAAATTAACTATTAATATGAGAGTTCAACAACAAGATGATGTTGAACAAAAAAACTTTGTTGACTTTTTATTAGATATTGGTGAAGGAAAAGTAACAACGCATTCTGATATTGGTGAAGATTATATAAGATTGCCTGATAATATAGTCTTGGATAGTGAAAATATTGATGATTTAATATCAGAGACCTTTACTGATATTACTACAAATTATCAAAATTCTGACTATATTAAAGATAGAGCAATTCTTACAACAAAAAATGTAGATGTTGAGAACATTAATCAACAAATACTTAAAAAAATTCCTGATACTGAGGAATTTGAATATTTTTCTGCTGATTCAGTTGAAGATAAAGATCAAGTTGATCAAAGTCTTTATCCCACTGAATTTTTAAATACATTAATACCAAGTGGAATGCCACCCTATCATTTAGTACTAAAAAAAGATGTACCAGTTATTCTTTTACGTAATCTTGACCCATCTGAAGGATTATGTAATGGTACAAGATTAATGATCAAAAATTGTTATAAATTTGTTTTAGATGCTAAAATTATAACAGGAGTCAACAAAGAAAAAAGAGTTTTTATACCTTGACTATGATTAACATCAGCAGATTCTGACTTTCCATTTCAATTTGTAAGAAGACAATTCCCAATTAGATTATCTTTTGCAATGACAATTAACAAAGCACAAGGTCAAACAATTCCTATTATGGGATTATATTTGGCCTAGTGATGCCACCGAAATTGATTTTTGAAAAAGGCCTATTTTGTCTTCATTAAAGAAAATTAAAATTTTTTATAAGGAAGGGCAAATAAAATTTATATAGATATGTTCCTTATAATTTCGTCTATTCAAAAAAAGTATCAAATAATTTCGTCTTTTAAGTAAAATAGGTCAAAAACAATTTCGTCTTCAAATTTTAATTTCGGGTTTTAGAACCCGAAATGCTTTCGTCCTCATGTATAATTTGCCCAAACCTGTCTTTTCACATGGGCAATTATATGTAGCTTTGTCAAGAGTTCAGTCAAAAGATAATATTTAAGTCTTGGTTAAGTATGTGCATATTGAGGGAAATGAAGGTGTATATACTAGAAATGTTGTATATAGAGAAGTTTTTGATGAATAATTTTGTATATATTTTATAAATTATAGATTTGTACATATTTTGCATAATTTTTGTATATATTTTAGAATTTGTATATATTTTGTATATAGTTTAAAAGTATTTTATTTAATTAATCTAATTTGTATATAGGTTTAAAAGTATTATTATTATTTATTTAATTTATATATAGTTTTAAAAGTATTATTTTATTATTTTATTAATTTACTTTCTATATAGTTTTTAAAAATATTACTATTATTAATTTAATTTGTATATAGTTTTAAAAATAGAGTAAATTTATTCATTGCCTCATGCGATGCGCCTTATATGTCATTCTCCCAATCAAATTTCAAGATCAGATGTAATGTTATATGAGCAAAAAATTCAAAACAAACGTTCGTTTTGTCAAAATCGTCTATAACTTAAAATTGAGTATATGAAATTACTCTTAGGATTCTAACAAAAAAAATTCCTTACAAAATTTTACTATAAAAAACCCCTCTTACCCATACACACAATCTATACCTCACCCTAACCTAACCAATGAAAAAACGGGTTATTTTAATTGTTTGATTTTACGTTACACCTGATTTTATGATCTGCGGCAAGTGCAACAACATCGCACATGCAATGTATAAATTATTTCTTAAAAATATTATTATATTATTTAATTTTAATTAATTTGTATATAGTTGTAAATATTTTTAAAAGTATTATTATTTAATTTAATTTATATTTATAATTAATAAACATAATATAAATATATCTTTAATCTAATAATTATGAGATCTAAAATAATCATGAGGCCTAAAGGTTAGGGTTATGTTGAGCTTTAGAAGGGGTTTTGATATATATAACTTTAATCTAACAATTATAAGGCCTAATGGTTGTCAGTTTCATTATGTTGAGCTTTGGGAGGGTTTTGATATATATAACTTTAATCTAACAATTATAAGACCTAATAATAATCATGAGACCTAAAGGTTAGGGTTAGGGTTAGTTTCATTATGTTAAGTTTTGTGAGGGGTTTTGATATATATAACTTTAATTTAATAATCATGAGACCTAATAATAATTGTAAGGCCTAACATTTAGAGTTAGGGACATTTTTTATTATATTGAGTTTTGAAAATGATTATATATATATTTCTTTAGTCTAATAATTAAAAACCTAAAATAAACTTCAATTAAAAACTAAAATGAACAAAAGTTAAAAACCTCAACCTGGAGCAACGCCCGGGTCCTAATACTAGTCTACTACATCTAAGGCGCAGTTCTGCGTCACTATTTGAGATTATATTATGCTTTTTTTTTTAATAATTTTTTTATATAATAGTTATATAGCAAATAGTTATATAGCTATATTAATATTACTAATATAAAATTTAAATTAAAAAAATCTTAAAAATTATACAGAATTGCGAGAAAATCATTTTTTGTTAAGAGCCCAATACGTGTTGCCTTAGTAAAATCTCGAGTTAGAAATAGAGCTTCTACAAGTAGATTAAAGTGTATAACAGCCTGTTATGAGTAGGATCGTCCTATTTACTATTATAATATGATCTGTGATAAAGTTTATTAATTTAATAATCCATGTAACATGAATATGCATGAATATTACACAAATTTTGTTTGTAACTTTTTTGTTATGAACACAAGTCGGGTCTTTTTGAAGCAAAATCTGGTTACATTTGAACCACAACTGGGTTTTTGAACCAAGATCGGGTTCAAATAAACCAAAATCGGGTTCAGGAACCAGGATCGGGTTATTTGACCCAAGATCGGGTTCAAATGAACCAAGATCGGGTTCAAATGAACCAAGATCGGGTTCAAATGAACCAAAATCGGGTTCATGACCTAGAATCGAGCCATTTAACCCAATATCGTGTTCAAATGAACCAAGATCGGGTTCAAGAACCAAGATCGGGTTTATTTGAACCAAGATCGGGTTCAAATGAACCAAGATCGGGTTCAATTGAACCAAGATCGGGTTCATTTGAACCAAGATCAGGTTCATTTAACCTATTTTGAGCCTTAATAAAAAAAAAATTAAAACCACTAGCCCGCGGCAACGCCTGGGCCCTAACACTAGTCAATACATTATAGCGCAGTTGTTCGTCACTATTTGAAATTATGTCATGCTTTTTTTAATAATTTTACGGGCTGATCCGGAATAAACAAAATTTGTGCACGCGTTTATTTATTTTTGTCAATTCCGGATCAGCCCGGCATAGATTCCGAACGCGTGCGAATTTGTGCACGCATTTATTTTCGTCAATAATTTTACAGGCTGATCAGAAATAAACAAAATTTGATGCACTACATTGATTTTTGAAAAATCCTTTTGGGTTGGAATAATGATTTTCATTTATTCACAATTACAATATACCAGTACGATCACATGAAATGTGTGAGAGATCGTTTTTTGGGCATGGCCTATGCTGGTTTTCGCAGAATTCTTTTTTAGTAGAAGTAATGGTTTTCATTTATTCATTTTTGGAAGGAGTCAACATTTTTATATATACTGAACGTCATAGCAATATGATGCAAACATGACGTTATTAATTATAAAATTTCCATTAATTATAAAATTTCCATTAATTATAAAATTTCCATCTAAATTTATAGTTCGTCCATTTAAATGTTTTAATTGGTTACCTGCGCATTACATCGTTTTAGAGCATTCAAAATTTATAATAGTAGTTACTACGGAAATCTGTAACATATTTTGATATCAAATCTGTGATTAATGGAGAATGAATCTGTTTTCTCGGTATTAATAGTCACCTGATTGAGCAAGAATAAATAAAGCATATTATAATTAAAGCACTCAAACTAATGGTCTGCCTTTAATTAATTTATTTTTATTTGCGCTAAATGAACCAGTGTTTTTTTAAAATGTGACATAGATAAAAAGTTATAGTAAATTTAACAAATTATTGACAAATATTAACATACATTTTAAACTTAACGTGCGTGACCGTGCTGGTCCTGCACCGCATCACACGCTGCGCAGCTACCCTAATTATGATAATACTTTTACATAACTATGCCATTACATTATTATGATGCGTACTGCATACGACTGTATGTAAATAATAATCATGAAAAAAAATACCCTTCTGAATGAGAGTTCATCTATATAATTTTGAGACTTTCTTAAAATGAATTAATAAAAAAAATCATTATTAGGTGACACAAATAAAATTTACTGGTTTTCATATCCGGCCAGGTCAGAAAATTGCAAAATTCAAAATTTTTTTTTATACCATAGTAGGTAAATAGCCAATCAGATAATGCTTTATTATAACATGTAAAGAACATTATTTACATTTAACCGATTTAACTCTTAATAATTACTAGAAAGATAAACTTCTGGTTTGCTCGAATAAAGGTCTCCTCAGCATTACACTAGTTTACTTCCTTTATTTTCTTAAGTAAAATCGAATGTTGTTTATATACATTTGAATTTAATAGTGTGTTTAATATGCTACGCGCTATTCAACAATGGTACGACTAAGCCTAACACGTTGACGTGCCTAATATTTATGAATTTTACAAAAATAGAAATGAAAGTTATCTATACTAAACAAGAAGCACGCCGGCCAAATGCAATGAGCTAGTAAAATATTGTATCAAAATATTAGAATAGAATTTAGTGTAGGTAACTCTATAGCAAATTAGTGTAAGTTTTTGTTTTTTTTTTTTTTGCAACTACTTAATGCGGGAGATGTATTGTAAATTAAAAAATTTTTCCCATGCTTGCTAAAATATTATTTTAAGCTGATTCATCAAAAGTAACAAAGTTCGGACATTTTTAAATAAATTTTAAAGCCCTTATTTTCTTATGAGAAAATGTTGAGATAAAAATTCAGAGAAACGTTCATCTCTTTGTGATTTTTGAGAAATTGAAAATGATAAAAGCATTTTATTAGAACTTAATGAATCCAAATCATGTTCAAAGATGGAAGTAAGTTCATCAATACGCGTGAAATCACCAAAAAGCTATCTGAAATGCCTGTTAGTGTTCCTATAAACCTGAACTGAACTGAACTTAGGTCAAGTTCAAGTTCAGGTTCAGGTTCAGTATTGAACCTGAACCTGAACATTTTTTAAAACATGTTCAGGTTCAGGTTCAGTATTGAACTTTTAGAGCTGGTTCAGGTTCAGTTCATAAGTTCATGAACATGTTCAGGTTCAGTCTGGTGTTCATATAAACTAGTAATTCTAGGTTTGGGTCCGGGTTTGGTCCAGACTCGAATTCTAAATTTTATTATTAAAACTTTATACTAAACTCAAAATCAATCATAAGTTTGGTCAGGCTAGTCCAAATTTTGCAACCTAGTTTGAATCTAAATAAAGATATATGTATGTTTTGATACTGAACAAGTTTACTTAGAGTGAGAAATATAAATCAGTTAGTAAAATTTAGAGAATCATAGCATTTTGTATAATTTTATTAATAAAATTATATGATTCTTTAAATTCTACTAATTGATCATAA
>QKWP01000193.1:200133-212996 GCA_003550325.1 Gigaspora rosea | reverse complement strand
TTTTTATTTTACTTGAAATTTGGAGAAAAGATGCTTAAATTTGTCTTTTTTAATCAAAAATCCAAAATTATGCATCTTTTCTCCAAATTTCAAGTAAAATTAAAACAACCCTGCCGATTTAATATATTTTTAGGTGCTGAACAAGTTTACTTAGTGCGTTTTGTTAGAATTAATTAATAAAAATTTGTGAATTTTAAGATTTTATAAAATTTTATTAATAAAATTCTATAAAATCTTATGATTCACAAAATTTTACTAATTAATTATAACTTTATGTACTAAATAAGCTTGAATAGCACAAAAAAATACATATAAAAATCTTCAGATTTAGTTAGTTTGCAGACTTAAGTTTGAGTCTGGTCTAAAGTTTGAAATTAATAAATTTTAGAGTCTGAGTTTGGTCTGATCCCAGATCAGACTCAGATTGGACCAAACCTGAACTGGATCTAAAAGCACTAGTTAGACCAAGATAGTTATTTTGGTAGCAAAATTATAAAGTTATTTATTATCAATTATTTTTTTTGTATGGGCATATTAGTATTAAATTGCTTAAACCATGCGCATGCATTGCATGCATACATGCATGCATCATGCACATGGTGCCCATCTCTAGGCCTGGCCCATTATTTTACAAGTCCAACCCAAGTCTAGCCCAATTAATCACAGGCTTAAAATTTGGGCCTAAGCCCAACCCAGGTCTAGCCCAACCCACAAATTACTAGGTTTGGCCCAGCCCATTACAAACCCTAATTAAAATATATATTTTTGAATCTATTATATGATATTATGCTAAAAATTACACACTTTACCAAATTAACTAGAATATTATTTGGTTAATTTTTATTAGGTATTTCAAGAATTATAAAAATAGCTAACTAAATTAAAAAAACTATAGTTCAAAAAGAATACATATCAGCTGATCAGAGTAATTGGGATAAATTGTTACACAAAAATTTGCTCCTAAGTAACGTTGAAAAACTAACAAACGAAGTACTTGTTACAACTACAAAAGAGCCTTTTTAACATCTAGACAAGTTAAAAAAACCAATAAAACTTAATAAAAGAGCTATGCTAAGCTATAGAAAGAAGTACTTTTATCATTTGTTGAAATATTTGGGTGTTTTAGGATGGGTTGGGCATTGAGAAATGGGTTGGTAACTATCAAGGGCAAATTCGGAAGCTGATTTTCAAAAAAATGGCCTTTTTAATATACTTTTGGCTTATATATTTTTTTTTTGATATTAATGGTGAGACCTTGCTCTTATCTTTATTAAATTTAATGGAAATATTTTACAATTAGAAAAAACTTCATGTTTTAAATCTAATGCTAAGAAAAAGAACTCAGACATATAGCTAGATAAACAAAAGTAGATCTAGTACTTATTTGCGACCTAAACCATACTTTTGGCTTATAATTAAAGGAGGAATGTATTTGTCGCCCCCCGTGACATGAATATTTGTCACGGGTTTATTTATAACTCAAAACTTTACTAAGATAATACCTATTGCACTTCTAACAAAAAATAATCCTCTCGCAATTCTGTATTAATTATAACCCTAACCCTAATAGTCTTGACCCTGACTCTAACCCTAACTTTACTTAATATTATTATTGCCTTATTGGCCGTGACAAATATTCATGTCGTGAGGGGGCGACAAATGCATTTTTTCATAATTAAATACATGAATTTCGTAATTTTTTATATACTTAATTATAAATACAAAGCTGGTTAAAAAGACCGTTTTTGTGAAAATTCGCTTTGTAATAAATTTTCACGTAAAATTTTTTTGATAATCCTCGATCATGATTGGTCGAGCCGACATGTTACGCTGATCCGCCGATATGAAAATTTAATATCTAATTTAAATACAATAGGCCTGTAAGGGTAATAACAGATATTATGTAATATTTTTTTTTACTATACCCTCTATCCTCTTCCCCCATGTAAGAGAAATTTGATTGGCTATTATAAATTTATATATTTAACGTAAGAAAATCAGAGACCCCCTCCCTTCTCAGGATATTACATAATATCTGTTATCGCCCTAACTAGTAAAAACTATATATTTTTAATGGGTATTGTCAGGTTTTATTGGGCCTCTTTATAAACTCAGGCCCAGTTCAATTAATCATGGGCTTAAAATTTGGGCCCAAGTCTGGCCCAGGCCCAGCCTAACCCACAAATTACCGAGTTTGACCCAGCCTGTTGCAAACTCTATTCATAGCATACAAGGACCCTATGCCAACATATAATTATAGTATATTTATAGTATTTACATATCCATATACTACTAAATGAGGTTCACAAGCGTTGGCATATACAACAAATTTCAAAATTAGAGTATGTTATAGATAATGTTTTACTATTTGTTATACAAATTTTTAAGCAATTGCTATAGTATTATTATAATTCATTTTTAGATTTGATACAATATCTTTGGAACATATTATCAAAAATGAAAAGGTTTTAGAATTATTAAATAATAAAAATAGGAAAATTATAAATGGTGGCCCATATGATCGACCAATCACTTTGAAAATTAATGATTGTGCTGTTTTACTAAGTCGGGGTCAGGTACTGTCAGGCTTTTGATTTAGATTAGATCTAGATCTGTTTTTTTTCAGTACTGTATTTATGACCTGATATAACAGATCAAGTTCGTGTACGAGCAATCGGCCTAGCGACCTTGTGTAGGGAGACTGATATGTGTAGCACGATGAGTAGCAGTAACCTATATATCAATAATATAATAATCAACATATAATCAAATAGGTAATGTAAAATAAAGGAAGAATACTTACCGGGCTATAGTAATACAATTACGATTTTTGATCGTGATCATACCACGATGATCAATTAATCATGCAGGGGCGATTATGTGAGCATTATCATAAACGAATTAATTAGTAATTCGCATAACAATGTAATTAGTAAAAGTAGTATAGATATAAAAAGACAGGGCAATCAATTTTAATAAAGTACTTCCTTTTTCTCTTTTTCTGTTTACGTAAAGAAAAATCCAAAAACTGCCAGTTACATTTGGTAGCAGCGGGTAAAGAACACTATATATATATATAATAAACTCATTGTAACATACATAAAGTGTACCGCAATTTTTTTTAAAAGCCACTAATCTATAACGCAACAAGATTTTAACGCCTTTGTTGAGTAGTTCATTAAAAATCAAGACTCTGTTAATACCAAAATTGTGCAAATACTGCAAGGACAACAGAAAAAAGAGCGTAAAATACTAGAATTACCTTTTATGCAGGAGTCTTTGCAAACAAAAGGGTTGACGGTTCAGTTGCCCATGTTTAGTGGAAAAGAGAACGAAAATGTTATGATGTGGTTGCTTCAAGTAGATTTATTGTTTCAAGCACGAGGCATCAAGAGAGATGAATGTTTGCAATACGTCATCACAGGATTGAAGGACGCGGCACTACAATGGTATTTAAATAAAATTCAATCCCATGTGGATAAAAAACCTTTTGACACATGGAATGAATTTGGAAAGGTCATAAAGCAGGCGTTCCAACCTCTACAACACCAGCAATATTTGAGATGGCAACTGAGAAATATCAAGCAAACCTCAACGGTACTTGAGTATACTTCTCGGTTCAGGAATCTCCTTGGCCAAGTGGAAAGTATGGATGAAGCAGATAAGATCCTTTATTTCACGGAAGTGTTAAAAGCCGCCACAAAAGCAGAAGTAAACTACTGATCACTGGAAAGTTTGGAAGATGCTATTCATATGGCTTCTACATACAATACCGCAATGTATGGTACCAGTAGAGCTAAACATCAAGTTTTTGTAGATGTTAAGAGTAGCCCGCCGAAATCTAAGAAGTTGGATAATAATGGTGCAGTTCCGATGGAACTTGACCGCTCTGAATCGAAAACGTTTCAAGGCTATAAGACCAAAGGAAATGTTAGTTGATATACGAATAATAAAAATAATAATGGAAAACAAAAAAAAGAGTACAGGCAAAAAGGATTATGTTTTAGATATGGACAGAAAGATTATATAGCAAATATGTGCCCTTTCCAACCTAAGTCGAATCTTAATACGCTGATATATACACATGATGAAGTTGAGCACATTAGTGTTATTGACCTAGATCATAAAAATGAAAAAAGGGAACAGCTTCTGCGAATTGAAGGCAAAGTTTGTAGAAAGGAAGCCCTAATCTTAATAGATTCCGGCGCTTCAAAAGATTTTATTAATGAACAATTCGTGGAAAAGTTCAACCTGAAGATTAACGGTAAAGAAAAGGAAAAGGCAACTGCAGAACTGGCCGACAGTACCCCTTGTACGTCTAGTGGTTATGTGGCGAATGTGCTAGTACAGATGCAGACATGGAAAGAAAGTAGATTGCGAATGGAAGTCTTACCTTTGCAAAAATACGACGTAATCTTGGGAAAACCGTGGCTGTACGATCATAATCCTCGAATTAATTGGAAGAAGAACAAAGTGTTGTTGGGAAGGCAAATAAGGTTTATAAAATTAATGCTAAAGCCAATGGGAAACAGATACAGCTCACTTCAACCCTTGTATCAAGGCAGCAAATAGCCAAAGATATTAAGCAGAAGGCAGAATTATTCATGGTATTAGCTGCAACAGATTCAAAAAAGGAGAGTATCAAAATACCTGAATTTCTAAGCGGTATGGTCAGCAAGTACCGAGATGTTTTTCCGGATGACCTACTGAATGAATTGCCGCCAAATCGAAATGTCGATCATGAAATTCGGTTACAAAAGGATGTGGCGCCGCCATTCGGGCCCATTTATAAATTATCATTTCATAAACTAAGGGAATTAAAGAGACAGTTAAAGGAAAATATTAAGAAGGGAATAATCCGGCCTAGTTCATCACCTTACGAAGCCCCAGTGTTATTTGTAGCAAAAAAGGATAGTTCTCTCCAAATGTGTGTGGACTATAGGGCGTTAAACAAAATTACGATTAAAAATCGATATCCACTTCCTCGAATTGATAACTTATTAGATCAACTTACAGGTGCTATATATTTCAGTAAAATTGACCTACGTTCAGGATACCACCAATTACGAATAAAGGAAGAGGATATCGCAAAAACAGCATTTCGTACGAGATATGGCCACTATGAATTTCTCGTAATGCCGTTTGGGTTGACCAATGCTCCGGCTTCTTTTATGCACCTAATGAATGACATATTTCGAGACTTTTTAGATAAATTTGTAATCGTTTATCTTGATGATATATTAATTTATAGTAAGTCACCAGATGAACATGTGCAATACGTGAGCCAAGTATTGGCGAAATTATGGGAGCATCAATTATACGCGCACATGAAGAAATGTGAATTTGGAATATCTAGTATAGAATTCTTAGAATATATCGTTTTGTCAGAGGGACTTGCAACTGATCCGAAGAAACTGGAAGCCATCAAGACTTGGACCGTACCTAAAAATATTCATGAACTTGGATCGTTCCTTGGATTGATTAATTTTTATAGGAAGTTTATACGTGGGTGCTCTAAACTTTCCGCACCTCTTACCAGTCTTCTGCACAAAAATTAACCATATGAATGGTGACTCGTGCAAAATGAGGCATTCCAAAGACTTAAAGAAACACTTATGAGTGCTCCGATATTGGTAATACCTGACCCTGAGAAACCATTTGTAGTCACGACTGATACTTCTGATTTCGCAATCGGTGCTGTCTTAAGTCAAGACCAGAGTAACGGTGAACAACCCATGGCGTATGAGTCGAGAAAGATGATGCTTGCTGAAATCAACTATCTAATTCATGAAAAAGAACTCCTAGCCATGATTCATGCCCTGAAGGTGTGGAAAGTGTATTTAGAAGGACAAGCTTTTACGATCATTACTGATTATGCTTCTCTTGAGTTTATCAATTCTCAGTTGAAATTATCGCGGCAACAAGCAAGGTGGGTGAAAACGCTACAATCGTATAGTTTTAAGATAAAATATAGGCCAGGAAAAGAAAACATGATAGCTGACGCACTTTCACGAAAAACAGAAGCTAATGTATTGTCGACTATACATGTTAATCCTGAGTTTTATGAAATAATTCGCGACAAATATCATGTGGACGAATATTTGGCAACAATAATTAAGGCACTTAGAGAACCGAATAGCAAAGAAGCGAAGTTGTTGAAGCATCAAGTAGGTCGATATCGCCTAGAGGAAGATGGACTATTGTATTTTGTTGAAAATTTGGAAAATCCCCGACTCTGCATTACACATGCATTACGTTTAAAATTAAGTATTCTATACGAACATCACGATGTCAACGGTCACCCGAGAGTGAACCGGACGTATAGCAGTATACAACAACTATATCATTGGAAAAGAATGGATAGGGATATCAAGAAATATATAAACAGCTGTGAAAGCTGCCAGCAGAATAAGTCGTCAAGCAAGGCACCAATGGGATTTCTGCAACCTTTGGATATTCCAAAACAACCATGGGAGCAAGTATTGATGGATTTTATTACGCACTTGCTCCTTACATTAAAAGGGTATGACGCTATCATGGTGGTGGTTGATCGCTTTAGCAAAAGAGCGCATTTTATTCCTACTCGTTCTACTGTCACCGCACCAGAAGTAGCAAAATTGTATTTCTGAGAAATTTTTAAAAATCACGGGATGTCACGTGGAATAGTGACTGATCGTGATTCAAAATTTGTAAGTAACTTCTAGGGGGAATTATTCAAATTGCTAGGAACAAAGTTGTGCATGTCTTTAGCTGCCCACCCCCAGACGGATGGTCAAACGGAGCGTGTAAATAGGATTTTAGAAGATATGCTGCGGGCTTACATTAATTATAAGCAAGACGATTGGGACTAGCTATTACCAGCTGCGGAATTCGCTTATAACAATGCTCAACAGTCTTCAACTGGTTTTACACCTTTCCAGCTTGACTATAACCATCACCCTATAGCAAAATAGCAGCGAAGGTATTAAATAGGATGAAGGTGAAGGTAGCACATGACCTGTACGATCATTGGACCATAACCATAAAAATGGCTAGAGATATGTTAGTAACAGCACAAGAACGACAGGCCAAATACTATAATAAAGACCGTAGATATATAGAATTTCAGGAAGGAGCGCAGGTGATGCTTTCTACACAACACCTCACGCCAATAGTAGACTCAAAAAAAATTTCTAAGAAACTAACGGCCAAGTTTATTGGGCCATATGAAATTGGAAAAAAAAATATCTGCGACTGCATATAAACTGTTACTACCACCTGCTCTAAAAATACATCCAGTGTTTCACATTTCGTTGTTGAAGCCATACATGCCAGATGAGTTTGAAGAAAGAAAGGAGATACCTCCACTTCCGGAATTCCTTGAAGAATCCAATCAAGATCCTAAATTTGAAGTTGAAGAGGTTCTAAATAAACAGACGTACTACCGGAAGCCTCAATATCTGATCAAGTGGAAAGGTTACCCCCTCTACGAAGCAATATGGGAGCCCCTATCTAATTTGGGAAATGCCATAGAGATGGTAGAGCAATATGAGGCGGGTAATAAGGAATCAGGTGCCTCTAATTTAGGTGGGGAAGAGTGTAACAGATCAAGTTTGTGTATGAGCAATCGGCCTAGCGACCTTGTATAGGGAGACTGATATGCGTAGCACGATGAGTAGCAGTAAGGGGCTTCCAGAAATTACGTAATATTTTGTTACTAATAAATTTCAAAATTTTACCCTACCTACCCATACCTGATACTCTATTAGCCAATCAAATTTTATATTTTTTAAAATTTATTCATATGTTTTAATTTATGAAATTGATAATAACTATTTCTCTACTGGACCAATTTAGATAATTTAACTACCAAAATGTTCGTCTCACTGAGACGATTCTAACAAGCCCAAAATTATTAAAATCAAATCATAGTCCTATGATCATTCAACTTTTGTGTAATTTTAATAGTGATTTTTTAAAATCACAAGTAAATTTCTTTAATATTGAATAGCTTTTGATCCACTGACCCGTTTTGGATGATTTAACTACCAAAATGTTTGTCTCAGTGAGACGATTCTAACAAGCCCAAAATCGCTAAATTCTAATTACAGAATCCCAAGATCAATAAAGATTTGTATTGTTAGACAAGCAATAAAATCTTTATCGATCTTGGAATCCTATAATTGGAATTTAGCGATTTTGGGCTTGTTAGAATCGTCTCACTGAGACGAACATTTTGGTAGTTAAATCATCCAAAACGGGCCAGTGGATCAAAAGTTATTCAATATTAAAGAAATTTACTTAGTGATTCTAAAAAATCACTATTATAATTACACAAAAGCTGAACGATCTTGGGATCCTGTGATTAGATTTTACCGATTTTGGGCTTGTTAGAATCGTCTCAGTGAGACGAACATTTTGGTAGTTAAATTATCTAAATTGGTCCAGTAGATCAATAGTTATTAATAATTTTATAATTTTATACTTTTGGCCAGAATTATAAAAATTTGACCAGAATTATAATTATAATCTGATATTTTCGGGACCTCACCCACCCACCAAAAAATCACGTAATTTCTGGAAGCCCCCTAATCTATATGTCAATAATGTAATAACCAACATGTAATCAAATAGGTAATGTAAAATGAAGGAAGAATACTTACCATGGCTATAGTAATACGATTACGATCTTCGATCGTGATCGTACTATGATGATCGATTAATCATGCAGGGGCGATTACGTGGGCATTATCGTAAACGAATTAATTAGTAATTCGCATAACAATGTAATTAGTAAAAGTAGTATAGATATAAAAAGACAGGGCAATCAATTTTAATAAAGTACTTCCTTTTTCTCTTTTTCTGTTTATACAAAGAAAAATCCAAGAACTGCCAGTTACATCTAATCTGTTTTATTGCCACGTTATTAATTTTTACATATATATTTTTTTATTTTTTAAATAGCTTTTTGTTTTCAAAGTTTTTTTTTCTTTTCGTGATTATAAGTATTTTTTAGCATAGTTTTTCTCTGTTTTATTTTTTTTTTAAGTTACTAACTTTTTTTATTTGGACTTTTTAAACTATTTTGTAGATCTCTTTGACATTTTGGTGCTGTTCTCTGGTAGTTCTTTGATAGTTCTATCAGAGAGAGGCTCCACAACGTCAAAGAGTAGACCTCCACATGGGCAGGTAGAACTGGGTAGTAGTAATACTCTAGCCCTCATTTATTAACAGGCTTAATTTCCAAGCCCTTATCCTAACTCTAGGACCCCAAAATTAATACACAGCTTGGCCCTTAAAGCCTGTGCGTACCTATGGGTACTTACGAGTAAAAAAAAAAAAGATAAAAAAATTATTAAGCCCATTTGATGCATAATCTGCCGTATACTATAAATATATTGTATAAAATGTAAAAAAAAAAACTTAAAAAAAATGTTTACACTATTTTATTCGACATTTCTATTTTATTCGATGTTTCCACTTTATTCAATATTTTCACTTTATTGACGTTTCTATTTTATTTGACGATGGTTTTTACAAATTTAAGATTATCGATCAATATTCTGTAAAATATGGACCTGTGTACCCCATGCGATGTACCCTCTGCCAGTTTGAAATGCCAGTTCATGACTTATACCCAGGGTATATAAGTACAGTATATATAGTAAAATATATTGTTCAATATAGTGTAGAAGTACCCGGGTACAAAGATTGAGACCTGTAAATACCCAGGGTACACAGGTTCATATTTTACGGTAAGTTTTAATTGGTGGATAATCATGTACATGTATAACAAGCTACTTTGGACCAGGTAGTGCTGGTACCCAAGCTCTATTCATATCATAAAGGACCTGCAATTTTTAGCTCTACTCTGCCCTAGGGCTTGTAATTTGATGCCCAAGCCTGGCACTAGTGGTACTACCCTTAGGGTACCTGTGGGTAACCCTAGCCCATGTGGAGGCCTATCAAAGAGCTTTTTTCTCTAGTAGTTTGACGTTTTGGAGTTTTCTTTAGTAGCTTCTTTTGAATAATTTGGTGCAGTGATTTCCATCATCAGATTTGAAGCAGTTTCCTTGGTATTGTTTTTTGCCAGATTTGGAGCAGTTCTCCTATAGGTTTCTTAGTAATTTCTTTGTTGGGTTTGAGTTTTCTGGTAGTTTTCTATTAAGGAACCTATACTAATTTTTAAAAAAATTCACATTAGTTTTTTTGCCCAGTTTGGTGCAGTTATCTGGTAATTTCTTTACCAGGTTTGGAGTAATTTCTTTGCTGGGTTTGGAGCACTTTTCTGGTAATTTTTTGCCAGGTTTGGAGCAATTCTCTGGTAATTTCTTTACTGTCGAATTTAGTATAGTTCTCTGATAATTTTTTCAATGGGTTTGGAACAATTATTTGGCAATTTCTTTGTTGAATTTGGTGCAGTTCTTTGGTAATTTCTTTGCCAGACTTGGAGCAATTCTTTTTGTGAATTTGTAACAGTTCTCTGGCAATTTTTTTTTGCTGGATTAGGACTAATTCTTTAGTAGGTTTCTTAGAATTTTGGAGCAGTTCACTAGTTTATTTCTTCACAGGGTTTGGAGCAGTTTTTTTGATTTTTTCACTGAGTTTGGAGCAGTTCTTTGATAGTTTTTTACTAAGAAACCTACACTAATTTTAATAAATTCCTATTGGTTTTTTTGCAGTTCTTTGGTAATATTTTTGCCAGGTTTGAAGCAGTTTTCTAGTTATTTTCTTTGCTGGGGTTGGAGCACTTTTCTGGTAATTTTTTGCTGGGTTTGGAGCAGTTTTCTGGTAATTTTTTCGTCAGGGTTTGAGCAGTTCTCTGGTAATTTCTTTGCCGGGTTTTGAGCAATTCTCTAGTAGGTTTCTTAGGACTTTGGAGCAGTTCTTTGGTATTTTTCTACTAAGGAACCTACATTAATTTTTAATAAATTCCATGGTTTTTTTGTGAGTTTGGAACAGTTCATAGGTAATTTCCTTACCGGGCTTGAAGCAGTTCTTTGGTAATTTTCTTACCGAGTTTGGAGCAGTTTGCTGTGCCAGGTTTGGAGCAGTTCTTTGATAATTTTCTTTGATGGGTTTGGAGCAATTTTCTAGTAGGTTTCTTTGGACTTTTAAGCAGTTCTTTGGTAATTTCTTTGCTGGGTTTGGAGCAGTTCTTTGGTAGTTTTTTTTACAAAAAAACCTACACTAATTTTTAATAAATTCTTATTAGTTTTTTAGTTTTTTAGCTGGGTTTGGAGCAATTCTTTGGTAATTTCTTTGCCAGGTTTGAAGCAGTTTTTTGGTATTTTTTCGCCGGGCTTGAAGCATTTTTTGGTAATCTTCTTTACGGGTTGAAGCAGTTTTTTAGTAATTTTCTTTGCTGGGTTTGAAGCAGTTCTGGTAATTTCTTCACTGGGTTTGGAACATTTTTGGTAATTTCTTTATCAGGCTTAAAGCAATTCTCTAGTAATTTTCTTCGCCGGGTTTGAAGCAATTTTCTGGTAGGTTTCTTAGGACTTAGGAGCAGTTCTTTGATAATTTCTTGTCGTTTTGGAGCAGTTCTCTAGCAGTTTTCTACTGAGGAACCTACACTAATTTTAATAAATAAATTCCTATAGTTTTTTTGTGGGTTTGGAGTAGCTCTTTGGTAACTTCTTTGCCGGGCTTGGAGTGGTTCTTTAATAATTTTCTTCATTAGGTTTGAAGTGGTTTCTTGGTAATTTTCTTTTCAGATAGAGCAGTTCTTTAATAATTTTTTTCGATAGGTTTGGAGCAATTCTCTGGTAGGTTTCTTTGGACTTTTAAGCAGTTCTTTGGTTATTTCTTCGCCGGGTTTGAAGTAGTTCTCTGGTAGTTTTCTACAACACTAATTTTTAATAAATTATTAGTTTCTTCACTGAGTTTGGAGTAATTTTTTGGAGTAGTTCTCTAGTATTTCTTCGCCGGGCTTGGAGTAGTTTTTTGGTTATTTTCATTATAGGTTTGGAGCATTTTTCTGTTAATTTTTTTTGCTGGGTTTGTAGCAGTTTTCTGGTAATTTCTTTGCCGGGTTTGGAGCAATTCTGTTAATTTTCTTCACTGGGCTTGGAGCAGTCCTTTGGTAATTTCTTTGGCATGGTTGGAGCAGTTTTTTTACCGTGTTTGGAGCAATTCTCTGATAATTTTCTTTTCTGGATTTGGAGCAATTCTTTGGTAGGTTTCTTTGGATTTTGGAGCAGTTCTTTGGTAATTTTTTCACTAGTTTGGAGCAGTTCTCAGATAGTTTTCTACTGAGGGACCTTTACTAATTTTTAATAAATTCTTATTAGTTTCTTTGCCGGGTTTGGAGCAATTTCTTCGCCAGGCTTGGAGTAGTTTTTTGATATTTTTTTGTTGTAATTTTCTTCATGGGTTTGAAGTGGTTTTCAAGTAATTTTCTTTGCTGGGCTTGGAGCAGTTTTCTGGTAATTTTTTTGCCGGGCTTGGAGCAATTTCTTTGCCATGTTTGGAGCAGTTCTCTGGTAATTTTCTTTATTAGATTTGGAGCAATTTTTTGGTAGATTTCTTACATCAGGAAATTTTATGTATAGATATTAATCGATATATAACTGTTAATCATTTTATATCGATTAAAAAATAACGATATATATCGATTAACCGGTTAAAAATCGATATATATCTTAATTGATATATATTATTTTATATTAAATCGTTATATATCTACAAATCGATTATAATCATAATTATTTGAAACGATATATAACAATTAACAGATCTTTGACCCGTCATGAATAAAAAAAAAACCAGAGTTCAAATCTCTTAAGCTCATTTGATCCATAAGCTACCATAGATCACAAAAATATATTCCACAAAATGTATAAAAAAACTTTAAAAAAAAAAAAAAAAAGCTGTTTCGATCT
>QKWP01000193.1:134874-200096 GCA_003550325.1 Gigaspora rosea | reverse complement strand
CTGGATCATATCAAGGACGCGTTTGACTAATATTTTCGAAATGTTTTGATGATTTTTGATGATTGTACTACAAGATCAGATTAGATCTTTGTTTATTTTTTTTTGTTTATAATTTTGATCTTTTATCAATTTTACATTGTTTTTTCATTTTCCTTTTGTTTCATTTAGTTTCTTTTAGTTTCGTTTTGTTTTTTTTATATATATATTTTTTTATTTTTTAATTTTTTATTTTATTTCTACACTTTACCACTAGCACTTTACAAGAAATCCAGTGACATTTCGGTACTTAGCGCAAGCTAACTCAGCCTTTCGACACTTTGCAAGAACACACAACACCTTTTTCTTGCAATTTTGAAAGTTCAAAAACGCAAGTTTTCGCAAGTTTTCGCAAGTTTTTGCAAGGTTTTGTTTTATTTATTTTTTCATTTCATATTTTTGTTTTTGTTTTGTTTATTTTTATTTATTTATTTTATTCTGGCACTTTGCGAAACCCTTCGACGATTTCTAAATTGCAAAAACACGAACTCAAAATGATTTAGGGCTTTGTTTATTTTTTTATTTAGTTTGCTTACATTTTTGTTTTTTGTTTGTTTTCTTTTTTTTTACTTATTTTTTTAACTTTATTTTATTTTATTTATCCTTTACTTCTTTCGAAACTTTGCAAGAAAACGACTTGACTTTCCGGCACTTTACAAGAACACCAATTCTAACATCTCTGGTACTTTGCAAGAAGTCACGAATATGAATGAATATAAGTGAATATGGACAAAATATAAGTTTATTTTTTTTGTTTTTGTTTTTTTTGTTATTTTTTCTGTTTGTTTTTTGTTTGTTTTTTTTTACTTATTTTTTTAATTTTATTTTATTTTATTTATTCCTTATTTCTTTCGGAACTTTGCAAGAAAACAACTACTTTCCGGCACTTTGCAAGAAGTAACAAATATAAGCAAATATAAGCGAATATGAACGAATATAAGTGAATATAAGCGAATATAAGGAATATAATAGTTTATTTTTTTGGTTTCATTTTTTTATTTTTTTTTGGTTTCGTTTTTTTTTGAATTTATTTTTTTTGATATTTTTTATAATAATTCATAATAAAATATGTAATATTTTAAAATATAATAATAATAAAAAAAAAATAAAATTTTATATTAAAAAATTGCGAAAACTTGCGAAAACTTGTAAAATGTTTAAAAATTTGCAAAAAGCATGATTATGTGAATATAATAATTATTAATTGATATCATATTCGATAAATATCGATTAACCGGATATATATCGATTACTATCACTATCGATAGTAATCGACAGGGGTAATAAGTATCTTACTGGTTAGTAATTGATATATATCTATATATAAAATTTGCCGATATAGGACTTTGGAGCAGTTCTTTGGTAATTTCTTCGTACAGTTTTCTGGTAGTTTTCTACTAGGAACCTACACTAATTTTTAATAAATTCCATTAAATTTTTTTTTTTGCCAGGTTTGGAGCAATTTTTTTGCAATGTTTTCGCAGGCTTGAAGCAATTTTTTGGTAATTTTCTTCACCGGGTTTGGAGCAGTTCTTTGGTAATTTTTTGCCGGACTTGAAGCAGTTCTTTGATACTTTTTTCATTGGATTTGGAATAGTTTTTTGGTAATTTTCTTCATCGGATTTGGAGCAGTTTTCTGGTAATTCTTTTGCTGAGCTTAAAGCAGTTTTTTGGTAATTTTTGTATTGAATTTGAGCAGTTCTCTGGTAATTTTTTTCAGGTTTGGAGCAGTTTCTTTGTAAATTTTTTTTCTGGGTTTGAACAGTGTTTGGACCATTTTTTGGTAATTCTTTGCTGGGTTTAAAAGTGTTTTTTTGTAATTTTTTTGTTTAGTATTTTTTTTTTTAATAAAGTATGATGTTTGCACTTGATATATAGAGCTTATCATATCATAATGCAGTAATACAAATTTAATAAAAATAAATTAAAATGATGCATCATTAAATTTTTTTTAAAAAAAAAAATAAAAAATTTTGGGGTTTCTTTAGTGATAAATTCACTCTTTTTTGGTTTTTACACAATATTTTTGTAGTGATCAACTGATCAAAATCAGTCCTGTGAGTCACATGTTCACCGATTTGCTCTTTGCAAATTAGTAGTCACATGACTCACGTAATCGATTTTAATTGGTCAATCGTAGGGTTGCCATAAAATAACGCCCAAACTTTAATGCTTTATAACTTAAAAATAATAAAAATTTCTCTGACAGAAATATAGTTTATCTAAAAATCTATTAATTTGATAGAGGGTTTTTTGATTTAATTTTTTTTAAACAATTTAAAGTTTTACTAATAACGAGTAAATGTCTTTTACTATCTGGTACTAGAACCCCGAAGAACTCTAATACAATTCAGATAATTCTAAAAAAAAGAAATTTTGTATAAAAATTCATCAAACATTGCATTTTAATATAGTAAATTTTTAAATTTTGCTCTATTTTATACATCTATTTGGCTAACATACTGCTAAAATTATACAAACTCAGATCTGAGTTGTATCAGAGTTCTTCAGGGTCCTTCAGTACTATAGCAATTATTTTATAAGCTATCTTTGATTTTTTGTATTTAAGAGAATATATAGCAATACAACATATTTATTTATTGTTATAAATTTATTTTTTAGAGTTTTGTTTAATTATTATTTATTTATTTTTGTTTTTTTTTGAAAAATCTATTTTTATTTCAAAATACCACCTATACATATACAGGTAGCTTAGATTAAAACAAAGGAGATAGCTTATTTCTATACTAAATTTATACTAAAAATATACAAATTAAGCTTTTATATATAGAATTTTAATATACAAATATGCAATTTAAAAATTTAACCTTTATCAGCAAATTTATAGTAGTGCAATCTTTTTAAAGATCTTGTGAACTTGCAAAATCTTTTAAAAGATTTTGTATATTACAATATATTTTAAAATATTTTTTGAAATATTTTAGGTTTTAAAATATTTCGAAAATGTTTTCAAAATATTTCAAAAGCAAATTTATTATATTTTTTGAAATATTTTAGAGGTCTGGCTGAATTAGTTGATATGTAACCTGGGTCATGCCAAGATCACATTGGACTATATTTTCGAAATACTTCAAACTTTTGTATAATTAATCTACAAATTCATATTACAAGATCAGATTAAATCATTTGTTTATAAATTAGATCTTCTATTCAGTTTTATATTGTTTTTTATTTTGTTTTGGTTTGTTTTTTTTGTTTTTGTTTTTTTTTGTTTTCGCTTTTTTTTGCTTTCATTTTGTTTTTTTGTTTTTTATTTATTTATTTATTTTTAATTTTTTTCACACTTTACAAAAACACCAGCTCTTTGCAAAAACATCAACAACTTTTTGGCATCTTGCAAGAACACCAATTTGATTTTGTATGCTAACTTAGATTTTTAACACTTTGCAAAACATGCAACTGATTTTCTAACAATTTCTAGACTTTCAAAAATGCTTTTTTAAAGAATGATTTAGTTAAACACAAGTTTTCACAAGCTTTTGCAAGTTTTTGCAAGATTTTGCTTTATTTATTTTTTTTATTTCATGTTTTTTGTTTTTGTTTTTTTTGTTTTATTTTTAAAATTTTTTTTTACACTTTGCAAAAATACAACTCCTCTGGCATTTTGCAAGAAAGCCAACTCAGAATTTTTTAGTACTTTGTAAACAAACACAACATTTTCAAATATCTTTCAAAAACATTAATCTAGTACTTTAAAAAATGCAACTTGATTTCAGCAATTTCTGAATTTGCAAGAACACGAACTCTTATTTCAGAGAAATAGAGATTTGAAGCTTTATTTTTTTTATTAAGTTTGCTTACATATTTTGTTTTTTGTTTATTTTAATTTTTTTTTACTTATTTTTTGTTTTATTTATTCCTAATTTCTTTGGCACTTTGCAAGAAACAACCTGGCTTTTCTGGCACTTTACAAGAACACCAACTCTAACTTTGCTAGCACTTTGCAAGAATATACTAGATTTCTTTGACAATTTGCAAGAATATTAACACTTATTTCTAAAAAATAGTTTTTTTATTTTTTCATTTCTCTACCATTTTTAGAAAGTATTTAGAAAAAAGAGCAAAACAAAAATGGTAGTTAAAAATAACTAAAGCAAAGATGATAGTTAAAACAAAGAAGCAAAAATAATAGCTAATTACAGAATATGCGAAAATAAGTATATAAGGCTAGTTTTTTCATTTTTTCTTTTACAAATAGTAATAGGATTAGATGTAACAAAATATGAAAGTAGTTAAAATAGTATCAGATATGTAATAATGTAAAAACAATACTGTAAAGAATGTATAATAATTAAAATATAATATATAATAAAATATGTAATATTGATTAAAAATATTTAAAAATATAATATATATAATTTGTAATAATAATAAATAAAAAGGGTACACCATAGTTTTTGCATGAATTTCGTGTAATATTAAATTATCAATCAACCTTTTCAAATTGCACTATGGTATAGTTACACATAAATTGAAAAATCTTATTTTGCACCCTTACATGTTGTTAATCTACAAAAAAGGTATTTTTATTGGTACAATATGAAATAGTCCAAGGGTACACAAAATTGCAAAAATCTGGTCGGCATTATATTAAGGCCTTAAAAAATTAGGGTAAAGGTTGGCCCGCATTATAAAATTAGGGTTAGGGTTGGCCCGCATTATAAAATTAGATTAGCAGGCCTACTAGATTAGGTTACCAAAATAAGACTTGTATAACGTTACATAACATTAATGATGCAAATAACTGTTAATATACAAAAAAAGGCAAGTTTTTATTGGTGCAACATGAAAATAGCCCAAGATTACACAAAATTGCAAAAATCTGGCCCGTATTATGTTAAGGCCTTAAAAAATTAGGGTAAGGGTTGGCCCGAATTATGAAATTAGGGTTAGGGTTGGCCCGCATTATAAAATTAGGTTAGCAGGCCTACTAGATTACCAAAACAAGATTTGTATAATGTTATATGACATTAACAGTACGAATAACTGTTAATCTACAAAAAACAGTGAATTTTTATTGGTGCAACTTATATTACCATGGTGCAAATAAAAAAGGTTGATTGATGATCTAATGTTACACGAAATCCATGGTGCAAATAGCAAAAACCATGGTGTAAATAGCAGTACCCAAATAAAAAATTTAAAATTTGATATTAAATGAAAAATTTGAAATATTGTAAAATATATATAATTGGCCGGAGCGTAGCGACGGACATTTAGTGTTTATGTATAGTGATATAAAAGTTACGTTTTTTGATGCGATTTGATCTTCAAAAATTACTTTTTTGATAGTTCTTAATATCAATTACATAAAATTAGATCAGAACCACAATTTGGAAATTTTTGTCCATCCGCACGCGTGTCACATAATTGAAAATTTTATTTTCAAAAAAAATTAATTTTCAAAACAAACCTCTAAGTATATGGCCTTGTGACCATAGTAAAAAAAGGCAAAATGTAAGTGTGTTTAAATTTATAATCGTTATATTATATCGTTTTTAACAAAATTATATAGATCTTTTTCACACTAATGTAAGAACGATAGAAGCACAGTAATCCCAACGCATGCTAAACCTTCAACCACATACTTGTTTTTAATGGAATAGGAGTAAGTTATTAACAAAATGTTTTATAGTAACTTATGTTAATATACAACTAACTCAATCTCAATTATATATACTGCATGTCGCTAAGGTAAAGAAATAGATAGTACGGGTAATAAATTGGATGCTATCTAAATTTTAGAAATGAGAAAGTATTTTATACTAAAAATAGAAGGTAACCAATATTTAGAATTAAGTTATATTTTTAAACCAAATAGACAGAAATTTAATAATTATAAAATATTTTTTGGAATTGTGTAGATTGCTAGAAAACGAGCCAGATCATACAATAGTTATAGAAGTAAAATTAATTATATAATGAAAAGGTATAATGAATTAATCGCTAACTTGGGGAAATTGTTATTATTTTAAATTATATATTAAATAGTTACCAAGTACTAATTTGCTATAGGAAAATATGATGACACATCTGAAGATTTAACTAGATTGCTAGAAATCGAACTAGATAATAAAGGTATAGAAGTGAAATTAATTATATGATGAAAAGGTATAACGAATCAATCACTAACTTGAAGAAAATAATTATTATTTTAAATTATTAAATAGGTACCAAGTACTAATTTGTTGCAGGCAAATATGATAACACATCTGAAGATTTAATTAGATTGCTAGAAATCGAACTAGATAATAAAGGTATTAAAGTGAAGTTAATTATATGATGAAAAGGTATAATGAATTAATCACTAACTTGAAGAAATTATTATTATTTTAAATTATTAAGTAGATACTAGGAATCTGCTGCGATAAAATATAATGATGCATTTAAAAATTTAACTAGATTGCTAGAAATTGAACTAGATAATACAATGACTTTAAGGTATAAAAGTGAAATTAATTATATGTGAAAAGGTATAGTGAATCAACTGCTAACTCAAAGAAATTATTATTATTTTAAATTATTAAATAGATACTAAGTACTAATTCACTGTGGGAAAATATGATGATGCATTTGAAGATTTAACTAGATTGCTAGAAATCGAACCTGATGATACAATAACTTTACAGCTTTAAGATATAGAAGTGAAATTAATTATATGGTGAAAAGGTATAGTAAATCAATTGCTAACTTGAAGAAATTATTATTTTAATTTCTTAATAGATACCAAGTACTAATTCACTATGAGCAAATGTAATGAAGATTTAACGTAGAAGTGAAATTAATTATATGATGAGAAGGTATAATGAATCTCACTAACTTGGAGAAATTATTATTTTAAATTATCAAATAGATACCATGCTGCGAGCAAGTATGAAGATTTAACTAGGTTGCTAGAAATTGAACCAAATAATACATAGAAGTAAAATAGTATAACGATTAGATTTAGGTGTAATATCATAATTAGATTTAAAACATAGCACTGATAATTGGATTTGGCATATAGCACAATGATAGTTAGATTCGAGTATAGCACAATAGTTAAATTTAGGTATAGTACAATAGTTAGATTTAAATATAGTACAATAGTTATATTATAATAGTTAGGCTTAAAATGCAATACAATAGTTGATTTGTGACATAGCATAGTAGTTAAATTTGGGTATAGGCACAATAGTTCGTGATGTAACATAATAATTGGATTTAGATATAAACATGATAGTTAAATCGATATAGTAGCATAATAGTTAAATCAATATAGTAAATATAAATATGGTAAGTTAAATATTAAAAATTAATTTAATTAAATAAAAGAATAATTTAAAAAAAATGTAATAACTTAAAAAAATAATACTAGTTTAAAATTAAATATATTGTTATTATATTAAAAAAATCAATTAGTTTTATTTAAAACTGTAAAAACTTAAATTTTAAAATATTTTTGCTCCGACCTCACAATGCTACGCATTAGCCTAGTAATATATGAAATTTACCTTTTGTAACTCCCAAAATAAGATAATCAGATAGAGGTTTGCATTATTTTATTTGATCTATTTCGCAATATTTTGCAATGGGAATTGCTATTCGCACCATGAATTTTTGCTATACGCACATGGTTACACAAGAATTTCTATTTTAGAATTCAAAATAATATATGCACTTATGTTATACAAAGACTCAGTGTATTGTTTTTGCAAAAATAATTTTTGGTTACACGCTGCTAATGTCATATAACATTACACAAGTCTAACTTTGGTAACCTAACCCTGGATCAGCCAGCATTAAGCTTAATACTGGTGAGCACTATTATGATAATGCTCCCGGTGGGTTAGACATAATTCCGGCCTACCCTAATCCTAAATCTAGAATATATGCATCTAGTATATGTACAGTGATTGGCTAGATTTAGGGTTAGCGTGGGCCGGAATTATGTTTAACCCCGCTGGGGCATTATCATGATAGTGCCCACTAGCATTAGGTTAGATTACCAAAATTAGACTTGTATAATATTACATGACATTAGCGGCGTGTAACCAAAAATTATTTTTGCAAAAACAATGCACCGGGCCTTTGTATAATACAAGTGCATACATTCTAAAAATAGAAAATCTTGTGTAACTATGGTGCGAATAGCAAAAATCCATGGTGCGAATAGCAATTCTCTTTTGCAATATATTTTGAAATATTTCAAAAGAAATGTATACCAAAATTTTTTGAAAAATTGTAATTCTTTCAAAAGATTTTGCATCGATTATAATTTTTTCAAAAAATTTCAGCATGCAATTTCTTTTGAAAGATTTTATATATTTATTTTGCTGCTATTTTTAATAATTTTTTAAATGTAAACTTTACTTTATTTAATTTGTTTATAATAGTGATGCATTCTCCAACCTGTCCTATTTATATATATTGCAGGGTTTTCTTAAGGCTATTTTACTCTTAAAATAAACTTTATTATAATAAAATAGATTCTATATTTCTCACTATAGTAGTACTTACTTTTTGTTGTACTATATTTCTTCTGAAATTTCTTTAATTCAAATATGTCTTTTATATAAACTTTGCTACAAAGCTTTATACAGTTGCCTTTCTCTAATCCGAATTTCTCTAAACCGAACACTATTAAACTCTCTCTAAACTGAACAAAATCTTCTAGAACATTTGTAAATTTTATTATAAAGTTCGGATAAGTCATATATAACTTTTTGAAAACTTAACTTTTTCAAATTTTTATATAGTAAAAAAAAGCAGTTCCGGCAGTTCAGATTAAAGAAAGTTAACTGTATTCAATATAGCTTCAATTTTTGGTTACAGAGTATTTATCTCTAGCTAGACTCAAACTATTATATTAGTCTAGTTTATAAAAAAAAACAAAAGTTTAACAACTAAGCTATAAAATCTAAACTTTATAAATAATTTTATAAAAAAATTACTTTTTAAGCAATTTTTCAAACTACTAATTCAAATTGCAATATATTGTAGCCCAATATTATATTTATTAAAAAAATGATTTTTATTATTTTTTTTTAAGTTCAAAGTGTTTGCTTTGGAAAAGTAAGTTCGTTTATTCAAGCTGCTGAATTACAGGTATTTTTAATATTTGTTATATTAAAAAGAGTACAACTAACTACTTGTAGCCTAACTATAAAATTGTCTATTTAAACCCTCTAATCTTCTGTACCTTCTGCCAATTCTATTTGTATTACCAAAACAGTTTTAATACATAAGTTAGTACTAGTTAGTCAGCTAGTTTTGAATATACCAGATTCTTTAGAACTAATTTATTCTTAGCGAAAAAATTAGTAAAGTAGTACCTGTCCCATTCAGATATTTATCTACACTTTAATAATTATTACTATAACTGTAACTAACACTTGCAAGACAAGATTACTTCTGTTCTTTTGCCAATACCTACTTCTGCTTTTGTAAAGTTCATCCAAACCTTAGTACCTGCTTTCTTAAAATTTTCAATTCTACTATCTTAGGTTACTAGTAGAAACTTTTAATTCTATAATCCAAAAGAATTAGTTTACCTGGCTTTATGCATCTAAGAACTCTCTTTTTCTATTTCATGCTTTTATAATATATATCTTTTTTTTCAGTATACTTCTAGTAGCTCAGTTGGTAGAGTTCTTCTAAACAGTATTAGAAATCATATATTTATAGCATTCATAGTAAACATAAATTTTTTAAAAGAGTAAATTTATTTATTACTTTATGGCATAATCAAAAATTTAAACAAACATTCATTTTGTCAAAAATTATCTATAACTTAAAATTAAATATATAAAACTACTCTTTGGATTCTAACAAAAAAAATTTCTTGCAAAATTTTACTATAAAATTCTTTTTTACTCATACATACAATCTTTACTTTATCCTAATTCTAACCAATACAAAAAATAAGTTTTTTTTAATTGTTTTGATTTTACATTAGACCTAATTTTAAATGCAACAATTTATATGTGCAATATATAAATTATTTCATTTAAAAAAATCTAAATTTTATATTTTATGTTCACATAGTATAAATATAAGAAATCAAAAATTTTATATTTTATATTTATATAATATAGATATAAATTTAATTTTTATAATTTTTTATTTATAATTTATTAAAAAAAAGATTGTATTTACTATAGTTTCTAAAAATAAGCTACTTTTTTTGGATGATTTTAAAATCAATTTTGATCAATTACCAAATAGTTATTATATAATAAAGTCCAAATTCTAATAACTAAATTAATTATTGGTGCTTAAACAAACTTGTTTATAAGAATAAAATACTAAAAGTTTTATCAAAATGATAACTTTTAATAATTTGACTTTTAATTTTTTTTTTAAGTTTAGAGGCCGTGTGCTATGGCCGGGATTTTATTATGAGTTATAGTGATGTAATATTTGTTACATGAATGAGGATACAACTAGCCACATTTGCACTTTTGGTGCCTAATTTAAGTAGTCCGCCCGAAGGTTCTACACTAGCTGCCATACCTACAACCCAACTACGGGAATTGTCTATTTAAACCCTCTGGTTCATGGTCCTCCTATTACTACCGACGCACTACATTTAATGCAGATATTGTGGGCCACAACCCTTTTAAATTCGACGACCTAAGGGCTACTTTACCCTCGCACAAGAGCCTACCGGAACAAATTTCATGTCCCATACATGTACCATTGCCCGGATTTGGTAACCGAGGCTACCTGCCCTTATTAGGTTCGTTCCGATCGTAGTATCCGCCTTCTCTGGTGCATACCGTAGGACCGATTTTCACTACCTCCTAACTCGGGTCTTGCCAAACGGGTTCTTGTGGGTTTTTTCCGGTTCCCTGGATTTGCGATGTAACACATACATCATTGCGCCCGCAGGCTTCCATTCAAGATGGTGGAACCAAGGTTACAGGTTTAGCACCCAACCGCTCATAAGCCACAATCACCGAACGCAGATTTAACTTCAAAACGTCGCCAGTGGGATTCGAACTGTCAACCTGCCGCTTGGGGGGTGACACCTTGACCACTTCTCTAAGGCGCCACACCCTTTTGACTTTTAATTTTTAATTTAAATAAATATATTTTTTAAAAAAATTTTTAATTTTTTTGTTAAACATAAAAATTAAAAGATAAATAAGTTTTCTAATTTTGTTAAAAATTTTAGATATGTATATTTTGATCTTTTAAATAAGTTTACTTAAGTAATTGTAATCAATTTATATAGTAAAGCTTTGACTTTAATATATAGCAACTGTTATTAATTGTGAGTTTGCTTATTTTTGGATTAAAAATGTTTTAGAGTTTTTTGACCAAAAGAAGAGGCTAGCTTATTTTTAAAGATAGCTTATTTTTAGCAATATAGAGTATGCTAATACAAATAAAAATAGAGTACTTTTGGCTTTGTAACTTAAATTCAAAAAAAATTAATAACTTTATTTCAATTTAGAAATTAAATTTTCTTTACTAATTAATAATTAAAGAATAAAATTTTGTTTGTATATTATTTAAAAATTTTATATTACTAAAATTTATAGATGCTTAGAAATAGGATCCCGAAATATATATAGATAGGTTAGGTTTATTATAAAATTACTAAAAATAGAAAGATCTGCAAAAAAATACTATAAATAAAAAAAATCTGTATAAAAAAACCCCCAAAATAAGCAGACCTTTCTATGTATATTTCAGGTCCTTTAGAAATCATTCTATCAAAAAATTTTAAATTTTTTTTTTTTAAATTTAGCAATTCTGCCTTCTGTGTCTGTAGACTTTATTATATGACTGCATTTGAGTGTACATTTTATCCTACTTTAACAGAAAGCTCACTCGATTTTATCCAAGTGCAACCCATCTAGCAAAATTTTGCCTCAATTCGGATTCTCAACTTACTGAGAATATGTTCCATGCTAACTATATCAAGATTGGCTTCTTTTTAAACTTTTTTCTCCTAACCTTTCTAGTAGAAAGAACTTACTACAAGAAAAACTACAACAAGTAAGGAGAAATATATAAAAAATGTGGGAATAACAACTACTACATAAACGACAAACCAAACTCGACAAGAAAAATAAAATGAAAAGAAAGAAAAAAAAAGAAAAAGAAAGAAATACATAATAGCACTATTAAAGCCTGTGCAAGACTATAAAAATTATATAGTATTGTACAAGAAAACACCTTATACCATATACTATATGTATATCAAAAAAAAAAAAAAATCTATATGCCTAAAAAGATGTTCTAGAAAGAAATTTCATTACGTTATCTTTTCCGATCTTTGACACGTCCTTGTTTATCACGTATGCAGAAATGGACCTTACTCATGACGTCGATTCCAATTCAAAAGGTACAATCCCAATTTGGAAGGAGTAAACACTACCGATCTTTTGGAAGAGGTAAACCAAAATGCCTATTTTTTGAAATTTCGAAAAAACCAAAAGGACTCAGAAGAAAAGACCAAACCAAAAAGAGTTTGAAGAAGTTATGCTATATAAAATAACATATCTAACCAAGCCACTATTTCTATTTTCATATCCATAGGACTTGACAAAGCTCCAGAGTTTTTTTATTACATCTTTGCTCAATAGCACCAAAGCCCGCCAAGGTGCTTCACTTAAAAGTCTGCATATCTTTTTCATCTATATTTTAGATGCAGAACATCCAGTAAATAGACTTTGTACCAAATAGCAGCTTGGTGAAGTTTGTTGTATATAAATATGTTAACTATAAAGTTTTTGTAGGTCAGTGTTCTTAGAAAGTTTGGTACAAGAGATTGTCAGAAAGAGTTGTAATTTTAAATTTTTTTTATTTTTTATTTTAATTTTTATAAAATTGTAAAATTATTTTTAATATTTCTACTTTATATAGTGGAATTCACCTAAAGCCATCACCTTTTAATTATAAAAATTTTTAAATTGTTATAACTCTTTAAAAAAAAAAGATATTTAAAAAATTTTTTTGATAATTTAATAGCTTATTGTTTAAATTATTAAACTATCAATAAATTTTTTAAATATCTTTTATTTTTAAACCATTATATTAATTTAAATTTACATATGATTTATATATGATTCAAAAATTTTGGCGTTTATATATAAAAAAACATAACAAAATTTGAATTTATTAACAAAAATTTAAATGTTATTAATTAAATTTAAAATTGTATTAAGTTTTTCTGCATTTTTATTGGATAATTAGGTTACACTGCAGCTAAAAAATTGGCGCCTATATATAAAATATGTTGGCTTTAGGTAAAATCCACCGTAATATGTAGTAAAATGTAAATTTTTATAACAAAATTTAATTAAAACCAAATTTAAAAATAGAATACATATTAGAACTCTTAATTATCTTTTATTAAGTTTTATAATAGTTTATCTATAAATAAATTTAATTTTGAACATGCATAGTTTAAATAGGAAGTATGGAAGCTAGTGTGGAACCTACAGAGTAAAACCTTCAGGTGGACTACTTAAATTAAATGACCAAAAGTAGTATGTGTGGCTAGTTGTACTCTCATTTATATTCTACTATTATAAAATGATTCGCCCGTCACGAGTGTCACCTACATTTTCACCAATCATTTTGCACGTGTGAAAATGAAATGGTATAAATGGTCAAGGATCACCTGTTATGAAAAATTAATATTGAATGTATGTACTATGATGTACTATAATGCAAACATTAGTTAAGGAATGTCATACTAACTATTGATGATCGCTCAATGCTTATTGTTAGCGTGGTCAGAGCAATTTTTCGATTTTAATTGCCCAACAAAAATTTGGTGCAATTTCAATGAGTCGTAACACTTAGGCAATGTCATACAGTATAAAAATGTAGTAACAGATTTGCATAATTAACTAAAAACAAATGTCTTCTTTTTTGTAAACGATAGACAGTAGAAGGATCTAACCAAAGGACGAAGAAGTGCCAAAATTTATGGCTATTTGAGAAAATTTCAATTTGTACTATTGTAGCCACTGTTAGCTATAGCAAGTCTGCCGCCTGGAACATTATAAAAGTGTTTCACAGATCGGGTACCTTGGAAGCGCAAAAAAAAAAAAACAAATGCCCTGGACGAACTAGTATCCTTACTCCCTCTGATAGTACTAATCTTAAAGGTTTGGTTAAAAATAGTAAATGTCGCCTCGATACAACTCGAGTTACAAATCTTTTCAAAATTCAAGAGAGACAAAACAAAAAAAGTTTCTGAACGTACCATTCGTCGTGTTGCACAACAAAGATTTGAGATCCTGTATTGTTCATCCCAAACTTGGCAAATGCACAAAAAAGGCTTGGTGCCTTGCCCAAAAAGATTGGACTGTTCGGAACTTTTAGTGTGTTTTGTGAGCTAATGAGACCTATCTTTGTTTGTTTTTGCGTTCTCCTGTTCAAGTTTAGTATGAACCATATGAAGAGTGAGATATTGAATATTTGAATAGACTGTAACCTGGTCGCATATATTGGGGTTGATTCTCCTGGTATGAAGTTGGGCCCTTTGTTTCATTGAAATCTTTTGCCACTAGTGTCTCACATATTAAAATTCTTTGAAAGTACGTTTTGCCATAAAAATACTATTCCTGATAGATCTTTGGTACTATTTCTGATGGAATGAAAAAATTCATACGTATGTCAATAAATCTAAAAATTACAATTATACCTTATAAAAACAAAATACATATATTAAAATCCTAAATTATTAATAACAATAAAATCTGTATTTAAATACTTTATTTAGGTTAATAATTTAAGAAATATAATTTACATACATATTTGGTTATCTGCTTGGTGCAATTTGTGACCTATAATCAAGTTACACATTAAAATTAAATTATCGACTTCAATAAAATTTAAGTATTTAATTTCATTGTTTATATTTTGTCTCATAAGGTGTAATTTTAGTTTTTAGATTTCTTGTACCGTACATTTATGGTCGTTATTTTCAGACACATAGAGCTACCGTATAGTTGCGAAATAACGCCCATGTGCATTATTAAGGATAATGTCTCAAATTAAACTTAATTTAGGACAAATTTTAAAATTATACCTCTGTGCATTATTTTGCGGCTATTCAGTAATGATTAATTAATTATAGTACAAATATAATTTATTGCTAAAAATTCTTTGCTTTCTTTAGCTCTCTTAATTATATATCTCGAATGACCTCATGGACATTATTTACGCATAGATAGGTGCTATATTATTTTAAGGATCAATATTTTGGTAAGTTGAAACCAACGTTATAGAATAATCATGAGTTATGATTTCATTATAACCAAGCATTGCCATGAGAATTGATTTCGAGAATCCTTAAAGAGAATGGTACGTAAATTGGTTTTTTTTTGTCCCATCAGGAACAGTACCAATGATTCATCATAATCAGTATTTTTGCTGTTTTGCCAACTCTAAAAAAATTTCAATCAACAGAAGATCGTGGTCCAATCTTATAACAAAATAATGCAAGACCCCATATTCATACGGATGTGAGAAAAATTTAGTAAAAAAAACTAAGTTAGAGTAATGGATTGGCCTCCCCAATGCCGGATCTTAATTCTATAGAAAACCTTTAGGCTAAAGTAAAGAGTCTGTTCATCAAAAACCAAGTCTCGATGATCTTAAAGAGCTTGATGCTGTTAGCTAATCTTAGCATACATGGTCGGGTTGTTGCTTGCATTAATGCTAAGAGATATCCTATAGCATTAAAATGCGATTAGTTAAATTTTTGTTCAGAAAAAAAAAAATTGAATTTTAATTTTCTGTTCAATAAAGAAAACCAAGTTCAGGGTTTTTTGTACATAACTTTTGCATATAACTTTTGCATATCTTAATAAAATCATGTGAAATTTTAATCCGTAATATTTTGAGATTAGGGTGTCCAGGATTATGATCCGGTAAATGCCAAATTATGCATCCGGTAAATTGCAAATTATGCGAATTATGCGGACCCCAGGATTAAGGTTAAAAAAAAATTTGCTGACCAACCAAATTTCAAGATTTTCTGTAATGCAAGTCAAATTTTATAACCGTCTATAAAACTGTTTTTACGTGTTATAAAATTTTATTATATAATTAATATTTTCGAACTCTAATATTATTGCAAGATTTTATCCCTAATCTAAAAGGACGAAATTTTACTAAAAATTTTCTTGTGTTCTAATTTTGCCCTTGGTATATACTAAAATTATCTGCAACTTACATTGTATAACCAATAGTATGTATATCAATAATTGTTACTACATTCGAGGTGTTAAGAATATCAGTATGTGATTTTAGTATGATTTTATTAAACCTTACTATAAAGTTTGCTTAATTATCATGCCTTAGAGAATTTAGGGTTAGCTCTACCAGAAATTATGATTAATTCCAGCTGGGTTTTAGGGAGTGATGGTACAGTTTGATAAAATCACATCCGTACCATACTGATCTGTGATTCCCTATATTCGGTTTTTAAATGTAGATACTATATGATAGTTTAGCCAGCATTATTCACATGATTCTACTCGGAATTAGCCAGCATTAGAGTATAATATAGGCCGACATGATAATACATTCTGTAATTTAATCTGTGGAATGACAATTGACCAATAGAAATTCTTTTATACGAGAAAAAAGATAAATTATACGAGATTATACGGGCTTCTTTAAAAAAGGTGAATTATGCGAATATTATGCCGGATCATAATTCTAGACACTCTATTTGAGATCTACTAAACACGTGACAAAAAATTTGTACTCGGTTTATTTATCTGATCTTGAGCAATTAAAATAGATCTTTTACGGGTGGAAAATTAACGCAATGAAAATTTTTGGATAAGGTTCGTGAGGTATGTGCATATTAGGGTTCTGCAAGTAAACGTGCCGGGCACAAATGGCACTATGCCAGGCACTGTTGGCACTATGCCGGGCAAAATGATAGTGCTCTAAGTGCCTGGCATCTTTTTTTTTGTTGTGCCTGAGCAGTGCCAGTGCATGTATTACGTGTATAAAAATACATTTGATAGATAGGTTAATTTAGATTGATCTGAGCATTCCCGACACTTTACAGTTTATCATTTATTTTAAATCATATTCGATTTTTTTCCTTTACTAGGATCTACTATCTTTTATTTAATTATTAACCATACTATAACTCGTATTTATATATATATAATTAAGCCACCTAACGAAAGTTCAAAACTTAATTTTTACTGAATTGTTTATGAAATATAATATATATCGATGTTATAATTTTGTTTTTTTTTTATTTTCGCTTCTATTTCACTCTAAGAGAGAATTGCTATTTGAGTTTGTTCTGATATATAAAAGATTTTAAAAAAATTAAAAATTGAAAAATGCTTTTTAACCTGTTTAATAGATTAAATTGACTAGCTAAAATAACAATAAAATTGAATAATATTCATATTTATTGTTTAATATACTTAATTTCTGAATAAGTCTTTCTAACTATTGCGTAATGATTATAATTGATTTTACTGCGTCATGATTTCGAGCTTTTATTATTTATTATTTATTATTTATTAGTAAGCAATAAATAATGAACTTAAAAGCTAATGTTTAATTTTCTCTTAGCATCATTATAGTTAACAATAAATTAATTTCAAAATTTTATGCCGCAATTCAATGAATGACGCTATATGAATATTATATTATTAAAAAATTTTTTCAAATAAAAAGATGCACTTGTTTTTCATGTTTACACTTTATTTTTATATTCCAACTTTGCATTTTACCGATAGAAGATTTAACAACATATTCGGATAATTCTACTCCAAGTATCTTATCAGAAGATAATATTACAGAATCAAGTACTAATGCTGAGACATATATTTACAAAAAATCATTGGACTGAAGTATTGCATGAAAATCAAGTTGTTCGTCAGTGCAAGCATTGCGATAAGAAACGATATTCAATTAATACTAGTAAATCATATTTAAAAAAACATACTACTTCATGTATAACTCAGGATATCAAGTTCAACTTTGTTAAACCTGTTACAAAAGAAGATGTAGACAACTCAATAATTGATTTAGTTGTTGGTACTGGAATTCTTTCAACATTCTTAATAATCCATTATTTCATAGAATAGTAAACAAGCTGCATTCATATAACGGATACATATAAAGTTCCTCGTCCAACAACAATATCTCATCATCTTTCAGGAAGCATTTATGAAATCAGATTTAATTTTATTAAAGATGTTATGTTATGGCAAAAATGCCAGGTCGGATTTCATTAACATGTGATGGATGGCATTCAACAGTCCATCGATGCCACTATACAGTTGTTACAGGCTCTTGGATAAGTGACAACTGGAATATTGTTAATATTCTATTAAGTTTTCAGAGATCTGGTCAGACAGCAAAGGAAATTAAATCAGTGATAATTAATACTTTAAATAATTATAGCATTAATGATAAGATCTTTTCACTTACTATGGACAATACAACAACAAATAAAGCAGTTATTCGAATGCTTCAGAAAGAGTTGTCTAATGTAGATCTTATATCTATTAAATGCATGTGCCATATCCTTAATCTCATTGTAAATGCAGGATTGGTAGAAATTAATAAGCTTCGGCAAAAAGTACATAAAAATTATGAAGTATCTAGCGAATCCTTTAGCTAATAAACATTTAGAATTATTGGAGTCATATTGTAAAGTTGTTGGAATAGATTTCTTACGACCAATTTTAGAGATTGAGACTCGTTGGAACTCTGTTTTAGATATGTTCGAAAGATATATTATATTACATCCTGCAGTTAAAGAAATGCAGTTAAAAGAATTGTCAATACTACCCTGTTTAGAAACTAATGAGCTATTAGAATTGGAATCAATTTGTAAATTTCTTAAACCATTTGAGATTGCAACAACAATTCTTTCAAAAGATCTGTCGAATTCGATTTCAGAAGCATTAACAATAATATTAGAAATCGAACAGCATATTAATAATATTAAACATAATAGCAATGCTGTAAATTTAATGAAAAAAAATTTCAAAATTATTGGAGTAAAATATTGGATCATGTTTTAATCGCTTACATTCTTGATCCAAGATATAAAATGGAACATTTAAAAGCAACCCTATTAGAAATTGAAGGATATTCTGAAAATAAAGCTGAGCAATATATTAATAATGTTCGACAAAAAATACTTTTGTATAAAAAAAGTATACATGTTCAATTTCTTCAAATTCAGAAAAAAAAACTGAAGATCATACAACATATGATGTATTTTTTTCTAAAAGGCGAATTGCAAAAAAACGTCGTATTAATACTCTTGAATATGAGTTGGATTTATATGAGCGAGAACCTCTTGAAAACTTTGAAAATGAAAATAATGATATAAAAACTAATGTGGAAAATAATGGATTACTTAGTTGGAAATTATTATCAAAATGATTTCCTATTCTTGATCAGATGGCCCGTGACTTTCTTAGTATGCAACCTTCTAGTGTTGCTAGCGAAAGAGCTTTTTCTCATGCTGGTTTTACAGTTACAAATGACAGAGCTAATCTTAATGAAAACACAGTATCTAGCATAATACTTATGCACTTGTAGTTAAAAGAAAGTCAAAAAAAATTTAGTCCGCTTGAAGATTTACCTGAAGCAAAATAATATTTTATTATATTATTTTTTTTAAAATCATATAAAATAATTCTTAAAATAATGCTATTGCTTTACATATTTATATAATAATAAATACGTGCAACAATTATTTTAATAAATGATCGTAAAATTGATCTTATTAATTAATCATATAAATATGTAATATACCTAACACTATTGGCACAGTGCCGGGCACCAATACTAATGCCAATACTTGTGCCAATGCCTATGTAAGGCCTGTGCCGGTGCCCTAAAATTTAAAGTCAAGTTATGCCCATGCCTTAAATGCCCCCTTTTTGCATAGGTATGTGCCGGGTTTGCAGAACCCTANATGCCACTATACAGTTGTTACAGGCTCTTGGATAAGTGACAACTGGAATATTGTTAATATTCTATTAAGTTTTCAGAGATCTGGTCAGACAGCAAAGGAAATTAAATCAGTGATAATTAATACTTTAAATAATTATAGCATTAATGATAAGATCTTTTCACTTACTATGGACAATACAACAACAAATAAAGCAGTTATTCGAATGCTTCAGAAAGAGTTGTCTAATGTAGATCTTATATCTATTAAATGCATGTGCCATATCCTTAATCTCATTGTAAATGCAGGATTGGTAGAAATTAATAAGCTTCGGCAAAAAGTACATAAAAATTATGAAGTATCTAGCGAATCCTTTAGCTAATAAACATTTAGAATTATTGGAGTCATATTGTAAAGTTGTTGGAATAGATTTCTTACGACCAATTTTAGAGATTGAGACTCGTTGGAACTCTGTTTTAGATATGTTCGAAAGATATATTATATTACATCCTGCAGTTAAAGAAATGCAGTTAAAAGAATTGTCAATACTACCCTGTTTAGAAACTAATGAGCTATTAGAATTGGAATCAATTTGTAAATTTCTTAAACCATTTGAGATTGCAACAACAATTCTTTCAAAAGATCTGTCGAATTCGATTTCAGAAGCATTAACAATAATATTAGAAATCGAACAGCATATTAATAATATTAAACATAATAGCAATGCTGTAAATTTAATGAAAAAAAATTTCAAAATTATTGGAGTAAAATATTGGATCATGTTTTAATCGCTTACATTCTTGATCCAAGATATAAAATGGAACATTTAAAAGCAACCCTATTAGAAATTGAAGGATATTCTGAAAATAAAGCTGAGCAATATATTAATAATGTTCGACAAAAAATACTTTTGTATAAAAAAAGTATACATGTTCAATTTCTTCAAATTCAGAAAAAAAAACTGAAGATCATACAACATATGATGTATTTTTTTCTAAAAGGCGAATTGCAAAAAAACGTCGTATTAATACTCTTGAATATGAGTTGGATTTATATGAGCGAGAACCTCTTGAAAACTTTGAAAATGAAAATAATGATATAAAAACTAATGTGGAAAATAATGGATTACTTAGTTGGAAATTATTATCAAAATGATTTCCTATTCTTGATCAGATGGCCCGTGACTTTCTTAGTATGCAACCTTCTAGTGTTGCTAGCGAAAGAGCTTTTTCTCATGCTGGTTTTACAGTTACAAATGACAGAGCTAATCTTAATGAAAACACAGTATCTAGCATAATACTTATGCACTTGTAGTTAAAAGAAAGTCAAAAAAAATTTAGTCCGCTTGAAGATTTACCTGAAGCAAAATAATATTTTATTATATTATTTTTTTTAAAATCATATAAAATAATTCTTAAAATAATGCTATTGCTTTACATATTTATATAATAATAAATACGTGCAACAATTATTTTAATAAATGATCGTAAAATTGATCTTATTAATTAATCATATAAATATGTAATATACCTAACACTATTGGCACAGTGCCGGGCACCAATACTAATGCCAATACTTGTGCCAATGCCTATGTAAGGCCTGTGCCGGTGCCCTAAAATTTAAAGTCAAGTTATGCCCATGCCTTAAATGCCCCCTTTTTGCATAGGTATGTGCCGGGTTTGCAGAACCCTAGTGCATATATGCAATAGTGAGAATAAAAAGTGAATTTCAAGTTATTCCTTACTATGAAAATAACCAGAAATTTACTTTTTATTCCTATCATTAATATATGCGCTAAAGATGTGACTGCTATTCATTTAAGAAATTTTGATTTTGTAACTAAATGCATGAGACAAAATTTAGAAATAGAGCATTTATACAGTATATTAATGCGAATTCATATATATTTAATTAGATTTATTAGCAGACCAGTTTTGGAGTTTTAGTACAGTTTCAGAGTATTGGTATAGTTTCGAGACTTTAGACAAGTTTCAGCCAAGAAAAAAAAATAATGCCCAAAACTAGTAATACCAGTTTTAGTTTCAGTCAATCCAAAACTATATAGTTTCGGGCAACATCATTACTTATGTGACCTACATTTATTATTAAAAAGAAAACAGAATAATGTATTCTATTTCAAAAAATTTTGATATTAAGATGTACTTATACGTATAACATTTCAGGTTTTAGCATGATTGCATTATACAGTCACCCTAATTTTATTTTGTAGCAATTAACAAAATTATTATAATGATAATTTTTTCAGGGGCCTTCTATTATTTAAAAATTTTAAAAATATGTTCTCTAAGGGGGCGCCGCTGGCCCCCCACAGACACTTGTAACAAATATTGAAAGCTCACAAAGGAACTTGTGATCCCATACTTGAATAAAAAGGCTTATCTTCCAAGCAGGAATTTAACATAAAAAAAAAAATTTTTGAATATGCATATTTAGTTTGGGCAAATTTATTATGAAGATATAATCAATAATATATCATTTTAAATAAAGATTAAATATATTAATTTTATAAATAAATAGCTATATTATAGTTATATTAATTGATAATCTGCCTATTGACTGGAGAGTAATCACTATAGGCAAAATGTGATATGCTTTCATTTAAAATTTTTTCTTACTAAGTTAACAATACATGTTTACTAATTGAAAGTTGTAGAGCTCATCGGGATGCATCTAATGGTGGTTAGATCATTCAAATCAGCCTAGTGGATGGCAAAATATTGTTGAAAAATGATTGGTCAACTATATAAAATCTCTATGACACAAATTACATATGAAAATTACTATAGGCGAAATGTGGCATGCCTTTATCTAAAAATTTTTTTCTTACTAAATTAATAATACATGTCTACTAATTGAAAGTTGTAGAGCTCGTCAAGATGCATCTAATAGTGGTTAGACCATCCAAATCAGCCTAGTAGATGGCGAGATATTATCGAAAAATAATTGACTGACTATATAAAATCTCTACGTGTATATAAACAATGTTTGTTTAGTTTGTTTACATAAAGATTTTATATAGTTGGTCAATCGTTTTTTGATAATATCTTGCAATCTGCTGAGCCAAATTGAATGATCTAACCACTGTTAAATATGTTTCAATAAGCTCTACAATTTTTATTAGTGGACATATATTGTTAACTAAGTAAGAAAAAATTTTTAGATAAAAGTATACCATATGCCACATTTTGCTTATAGTGATTTTCATATATAGTTGCCTCTCTCTAATCTGGCCCTCTATATACCAGACTCTTGATAATCCGAACTAAAACTTTCAGAACAAATATTTTTATATATATTTCCTTTGGATATACTGAATTAGCATAGTAAATTTTCTATTCTGGATCAGTGTCTGAAATTGGATTGTGAAGACTATGGACCACAACAAATTTTAAATTTCCGCAACCAAAATCTGAAGTGTATGTGCAAATTCCGCACATAAATTTGTAAATTTTGCTTATAAATTTTGATTAAATGCTTATACATGCAACTAAATTTTTATAAATTCTTATAATCCGCAACTATTTTTTTTTATTTAGTTGCAGCCCGCAACTAATTTAAAAATTGAATTTCAGACACTGTTCTGGATCCGAACTCAAGTTAATTAGTATATATAATCTTTTATTTAATTAAATTTATTTTATATTACGAATAAAATTTATTTTATATAATTAATTAACTAGTGTTCTGATCCGAATCAGATAATAGTGACCTGACGGATCAGATATTCAACCCGGGTTAAATAATAGTAACCTGATATTCAACCTGGGTCAAAAAATAGTAACCCGATATTCAACCTGAGTTAGATAATAGTACCCCCGATGTTCAACCTGAATTAGATAATAGTAACCTGGTAGGTAATAAATACAAAAATAAAAATTAATCAAAATGGCTTTTTTTTAAGTTTTTTTCACATTTTGTGCTATATATATTTATGATTTATTCTATATGGTGTATCAAATTTGTTTAATAAATTTTTTATCTCCGTTTTTTTTTTTTTTTTTTTTTTTTTTTTTTTTTTTTTTTTTTTTTTTTTTTTTTTTTTTTTTTTTTTTTTTTTTTTTTTTTTTTTTTTTTTTTTTTTTTTTTTTTTTTTTTTTTTTTTTTATTAGTAACTCTTTATATACCAAATTTTTATAGAGTTTGGTTTAAAAAGAGAAATTTTATATTATGAACTTTCTCTATACTAAACAAAATTTCTTGGAACAGCCTGTTTAGATAAAAGAGAGGCAACTATATAATTTTTGTCATATAGTCGACCAATTATTTTTGATGATATCTCATCATCTACTAGGCCAATTTGGATAATCTAACTACTATTAGATGCGTTTTAACAAGCTCTACAATTTTTAATTAGTGAACATGAATCGTTAACTTAGTAAGAAAAAAAATTTTAAATAGAAGCTCGCCATATTTAACCTATAGTGATTACTTTTAAGTTGATAGGCGGATTATCAATTAAATATAATGTTATAGAACAGGTTTTTAAATTATAACCGCTAGAAAATTCTAAGTGTTTCTATTATTTCATAGTTTTATTGTTTTATCACTTTATTACTTTATTACTTTATTGGATTATAGTTTTATTGTTTTATAGTTTTATTATTTTGCTTTACTGTTTTATTGTTTTATTACTTTAGGGCCGTAACTAGTGATGCCACCGAAATTGATTTTTGAAAAATGCCTATTTCGTCTTTATTAGAAAAAATTAAAATTTTTTATAAGGAAGAGCAAATAAAATTTATATAGATATGTTGCTTATAATTTCGTCTATTCAAAAAAAGTATCAAATAATTTCGTCTTTCAAATAAAATAGGTCAAAAACAATTTCGTTTTCAAATTTTAATTTCGGGTTTTAGAACCCGAAATAATTTCGTCCTCATGTATAGCTGTAACAGATATTATGTAATATCATGGGGGGGTAAGCCAAAGTCTTATGTTACACATATATAATATATATAATTATATATATAATATAATATATTACTAATATATTATAATTTTTAGTACTAATTAAACTTATTTAAAATATAATTATATACTGAAATGATGTATTTTTGAGTGCTAAGAAAGTTTTAAAGGGATATTTCATTAGTAAAATTTTGCATGATGCCAAATTTTTATATTTTTATTAATTGATAATCTACCTGTCAACTGGAAAGTGGCGAAATGTGGCGCTCTTCTATCTAAAATTATTTTTCTTACTAAGTTAACCTTACATGTCCACTAATTAAAAGTTGTAGAGCTCATTGAGACGCATCTAACGGTGGTTAGATCATCCAAATCGGCCCAGTGGATGGTGAGATATCATCGAAAAACGATTGGCTGACTATATAAAATTGCTATGTAAACAATGTTTGTTTACACAGAGATTTTATATAGTCGGCCAATCGTTTTTCGAAGATATCTCGCCACCCACTGGGCCGATTTGGATGATCTAACCACCGTTAGATGCATCTCGACGAGCTTTACAACTTTCAATTAGTGGACATCTATTATTAACTTAGTAAGAAAAAAAAGTTTTAGATAGAAGCATGCCACATTCGCCTATAGTGATTTTCATATCATGGGATTTTATATAGTCGGCCAATCATTTTTTGATGATATCTCGCCATCCACTGGGCCGATTTGGATGATCTAACTACCGTTAGTTGTGTCTCGACGAGCTTTACAACTTTCAATTAGTGGACATGTATCGTTAGCTAGTAAAAAAAAAGTTTTATATGGAAGAACACCACATTTTGCCACTCTCCAAAATTTTTTTTAAAATTGACCAATCAGAATCGTCTTACGTGGGGGGAGGGGGGGTACCCTCACAGTAAATGGATATTACATAATATCTGTCACGGCCCTTATTGTTTTTATTATTTTTAAAAAATTATATAAACTATAGCTTTTATCCTTCTTTAACTTTAGGATTTGTTCCCTGCAATTCTTTAGTTATAGGAATTCTTTAGGTATAAAAACCTATAGATAGTCTTGTAGCAAAGCCTTGTAATATACTTAAATAAAATATATTTTTGCCCAATTAAATACACTTCTGTTCTTTGAGTAAAATATATTAAACTGCTATAGTGAGGAAATATTTCACTTCCATATTGCTTCATATCTTCTCTGACCCTACAAGATCCCTGTTGCCGTGTGCTATGTTGCTAGTGGTATATTAAGAAGGCTATACTGCTTGTAACAATAAATAAAAGTATATAATTGATAAACATATATAATATTAGGCCATGCAAATAAAATTAATTGGTTCTCGTTACATCTCAAGACCCAAGGGCACCCGGCACCCAGGTGTTATTGTTATTATCTAAAAAATGTTATATAAATTTTTTAAATAGGATTTTGCACCACGTACCGTATATTCCTGAAAATAAGCCTCCAAAAATAAGCTACCCCTTTTGTCATTGCTAAATTAATGAATCGCACTAGTGAGTGCATATATACAATTGTGGGAATAATCGATTATTTTATTCCCACCATTGCATATATATGTTGTGCGTCAGATTAAAACTTGCATCAAATTGAATCCGACACATGTCAGATGACTATCAGTTGACCAGCATTAAATGATCGGCAACAACTGGCCTAAACTAACTTCTAACTTTATCATAAATTTACCCTAACCCTAATCTAATTTAGGCAGGATCTCATTTGACGCAAAAATCAATTTGACGCACAACATATATGCATATTACCCCTGAAAACTATCCATGCACTGCCGTAATATTTCTATCTGTCCCACCACTTTTCCACCCGTAAAAGAGTCATCTGCCCTATTCTTTTACCCGAAAAGAACCATTTTCCCATCTATACTACCAAACTAATTCTCACTTGGCCGTAAAAACCTATAAATAAATAAATAAAATAAATAAATAAACAAAGAACGAATAAAATGTTTAATAAAAAAAAATTAATTGTAAATTAAAATTTGAAAAAATAAAGAAAACCGTTATTTAAATAAAATTAAAAAAATAAATAGATTAAAATAAAAAAAAAAGCGCCAAAATTTAAATTAAAAAAAGGGTAAAAAGCGCTAAAAAAAGAAAGTAAAAAAGAAAAATTAAATATAAAAGTATATAAAGCGAAAAAAAATAAAAAAAAAACTAAATAAAAAAAATAAAATAAATAATAATGATAATAAAAAATAGATCGAAAAATGATTTTTTAAAAAAAAAAAATAAAATAAAAAATAAATAAAAAACATTAAAAAAGTAAATAAAAAAATAAATAAAAGCGAAAAATAAAATTAAAAAAAATTAAAAAATAAAAACATTAGTTTAAAAAATAAATAAAAAAATAATAGTTTAAAAAAAATAATAAAAAAAATAAAATAAAAAAAAAATAAAAAAAAATAAAATAAAATAAAAAAATAAAAAAATAAATAAAATAAATAAAACAATAGTTTAAAACAATAAAAAAATAAAAAAATACAATACCGGTAAATAAAAATGATAAAAAAGATATATATATAACAGGCTCTAACCAGATAACAGACATCATATGCATGTAAACAATCTCACGACTGACAAAATAATAGCCGTAACATTTAAATACTAACGGTAATGGCTTTTCTCTACTCGTTCTTTAATATAATTTTATTATTTTTACGTGAATTACCTCGATTATTCTATTTAATTCAGAATTTTGCCACTATATAAAAAATAATTCGGGTTTATAAACCCAAGTAAACAAAAAATATATATAAATCTATAATTCCAGGTTTATAACCCGAAAATAAGCTACTCCTTACATTAAAAATAAATTGCTTAAATCTTCTATATCCCGAAAATAAGCTACTACCGATTTTTTGAGGTCAAAATCGTCCAAAAAAAGGTAGCTTATTTTCGGGAATATACGGTAATCAATAACTGATAAGCCATTACACATACCGGTATATACTAATATAAAATAACATTTGACTTTTTTAAAAAAATTGACCCGGCCGGGTTACGAGAACCAATTTTATTTATTTGCGCGGCCTTAGTAAAATATTTGTTATTTTATTACCATGACAAAAACTCTTTCCAACAATCCTTTGCACTAAAACTTTCCATAAATACCGATCTACAAAAATTTTGTAGTTAGTATTTTTATATATAACAAAAACTCTATCTAGAAGCAACTTGGGTACAGAACTTCAGATTGCATGTGAGAAGACTGAAATAGAGTTGAAAAAGATTTTTCCTTGTGGTTTGGTTCTCTGAGTGAAAGACTTCATTGCTATTGAAAATGTAGTGGGCTAAACTCTAGGGTTTTTTTATCAAAAGATGTTAAAGTTTAAACAGAAACATACTTTTGGTTATCTTACTATTCTACAAAACGTAAAACTTACATTTTTACAAGTTTTGGTACCTCTGCTATCTCTCTTTGGTTTTTTCAAAATTTCGCCAAAAAGTGGGCAATTCGGTTTACCTCCTCCAAAAGATCAGCAGTGTTTACTCCTTCCAAATTAGGAATATGTCTACCTAATTGGAATCAAGTTATGAGTAAAATTTTGAATTCTGTGAAATAAACAGTGATACGTGTAATGTTTTGGTAAAAAATTTAAGATGAAATTTCTTTCTAGATCTTTTTTTTAGGCGTAGTTTTTTCTTTTTTTTCTATTATGTATATAATACTTAAGCAGATTTCGCTGCGCAGTATTATAATTTTTATTACTAGCAGTATTAGTATTAGTATTAGTTTTAATTTTAGTATGAGTATTAGTATTAGTGGCTGTTTTTCCTTTCTTTTTTTTTGTTTTTTTTAGATATGGGGAGGGGTAGCTCTATGATAAAATGATATTACGTAATATATGTCACGGCCCTAACAAATATATTTTTTTTATTTTTGATGGCCTTGCTAAAGCCTAACTAGTTTATTAATTCTGTAATAGTTTACAACTATAAACTAATTAATTTCCTAATTAATATATAGGACTAACATTATTTGGCTACTTCTTTGAGCGCCCAAATGCAACCTGTCATACCATAATCCTGGAAAATGGAGTCTCAATATTAGTGCTGCCAAGTTTATAGAATTTTTCTTCAAATTTCTTTCACCTAGCATCAATAGTGAGATTAGATAATAATAACATGTACTCTATCTGTATAATACCACTTAAGAGAAATAAGATGCAAAAAAAATAAAAGGATATAGAAAAAAAAAAAGGGAAAAATAACTTCGAACCTAAATAAAAAACCAAAAACAACAAAAAGAAAAAGATATAAAATAAGAGAAATAAAGAAAGGCCTATAAAAAGGCAGAACTGACTAATTCTATCTTATAAGACCAATTAACCAATCAAATTGCATAATTAGTCTTATGTAAAAATTTTTTTGACCCCCCTAGGGTATTACGTAATATCTGTCACTGCCCTTATTTCAAAAGCTTTTAATTTTATATATTAATTATTATTCTTTAAACTGTAATCCAGGCTAATTTGCCTGGATTTTTTTATAAATATTACATTTTTTTAAATAAAATAAAAATTTATTAAGTATATGGGGTATACTTTATTTTAGAATATTTTCTTTAAAATATATTTTATAAACTTTATTATGAAAATTTTTTAAAATTATTAATAAACTTTAAAGTAATAAAAGTTTAAAGTTTTTATTTTAAAATTTTTACTATAAAATTTTTCTTTAGGTTTTCTTAAATTTTATATGTTCCCGTCTATAAAAAAAATTTTTACTTCTAATACAAGTCCTAATTTTTACAAGTAAATCACAAAAGTTGCAATAATAAAAGTTGTAATCCTTTTTATAAACTACAAGTGTTTTGTAGGGCGCCGCCGGCGCCCTATTGGTATATGATCAAAATTTTATGATCTTTATTATCAGTTATATTATATTTCTTTACGGACCTTTTGTTACTTGTCAATCATAGTGCAATCAAGGTTATGTCGGTTTATATTGGGATTGAGTTGAAATTTAAGATATCTGTTGATTATATAGCGATTAAAGATATAACTTGTCGCTTTGAAATTTTTTGATTCTGTGATTTAAGCTAAATTAGTTTGTATAACATTAATTTAATTATATTTTATTTTATTAGAGTATACGGTCATATTAGTTGGTTTTGAATTGAGATTTTTGAGCGATTTTTTGTAAAAAATACGACTTATAGTGCATGATTTATTAATATATTTTATCGGTGATAGTGTACTAACGTATATATTAAAGTGTAATATATATAACAATATTAGTTTGTGTTTAATGTTAGAGTTATATGTGTTTGTATTATTTATTGTAAATTTATTATATAAATTATCGTGTTATGTATGCATGAAAACAATCATGCAAATAATCGAAAGACCGCAATGATCATTTTAAATACTGTTATTATATATTATTATATATCAGTCATCCGATTTGTTACACTATAGTTACATATAAATTTTTTATATATAAAATTATAAAAAAAAATATATAAAATTACTATAAACTGTGGGTGTGGCGACTTAGGGAAGTTGGTAAGTTGTCACCCTCAAGTGGCAGGTCTTGAGTTCAAATCCCACTGGCGACGCTTTTGAAAAAATAGACCTGTGTTCCGGTAACTATTTCTTGTCGATCGGTTGGGTACATCACCTGTAGTCCTTGGTTACCATCTTGAATGGGAGCTTTCGGGTGAAGTTATGTCTCGTGACACAGACAAATCCAAGGAACCAGAGAAACAGAAACCCATTTGGCAAGTCCCGAGTAAGAAAGTAGCTCTGATCTTTGACGGTGCTAACCAAAACTGGAATATTGGACCGAAACCGGGGAACCGGACGTTGTCCTTGGGAACAAGATCTACCAACCTGGCCACCGGAGTCGCAGCGGAGGAAAAGGACCCATGTTGAGGAATTGGGGACCAAGGGGAAAAAAACCATAATGGCACCTAATGCCGGGTAGATCAACCTTTCCGGGCCAACTGGATTGGAAGTCTGGGAAAACGGTGAAGGACCGGTAGGAAAGTGATTGTGGGTACCGGGATTGGAGCGAACCTTATAAGGGCAGAAGTAGGTAATGGTAGCGGTTGGGTATCCCCTGACTGCAAGTTGCTTGCCTCGGTGAGTGTGTAAGTTACCGAAGTGTAGGTAATACCTGTGTGGGACAGGGACTTCTCTACCAAGTTTACCTGTGAGTATAAATTAGTCCTAAGGGGATGTAAGTAGCATCCAGGACTGTCTTCGACTGACTAATGTATCGGAGGGCTGTACTGGTGATCACAAGTAGGATTGATATGCGAAGCTTGGACCAGAGGGTTTAAATAGGCAATCCCCTAGTCGGGTTGTAGGTATGGCAACTAGTATAGAACCTTCGGGCGGACTACTTAAATTAGACAACCAAAAGTTGTACGTGTGGCTAGTTGTACTCTCATTCAATGTAATTCAATTATGGGTGCGCCCAAAGAGGCGCCCTTGATCCACAGGCTTGATTAAATAAACTCTCACCCAAAGCGGGAACTTTGACACAAAAAAAAAAATTATTATAAACTTTGAAGAAATGAGTTCTGAAGTCTACATATTAACCTAAAATTTAATTTTTCAGAAATATAGAACAAGGGGTGGTGAAAATGGTAGTACAAAAATCAGATTAAAATTTTGCTGATTTTGCACAAAACGAAAATGTAACTTCACCAAAAACAAATATTTTTCAATTTTAAGATGATAAGTATATGTAAAATCATGCTCTGAATAAGTTTACTTAGGCGACCAAAGTAGGTTGCCTTGTAAGGCCTATGTACTAAAGTCAAATTTTTTGAGGTTTAAATATAAAACCCCCTTTTTTATCAAGATATCCTACTTTGGTCACTTAAGCAAAGTTGTTCAGCATGCAATTTTACTTGTGTTCAAAGTCAAACCTCGTTTTTTCGGCCATTTACTAGGTGAAAAATGGCGTCGAAGTTAGAAAAAAAATTTTTTTCTAAAAATTTTTTTTAGAAAAAAATTTTTTTTCTAACTTTGACGCCGAAAAAACACGTTTTTGACTCCAGACACGAGTAAAATTGCATGCTGAACAACTTTGCTTAAGCGACCAAAGTAGGTTATCTTGATAAAAAAGGTGTTTTATATTTAAAACTCAAAAAATTTGACTTTAGTACATAGGTAACCCATTTTTCTTACAAGGTAACCTACTTTGGTCGCCTAAGTAAACTTATTCAGGGCATGATTTTACATATACTTATCATCTTAAAATTGAAAAAATATTTGTTTTTGGTGAAGTTACATTTTCTTTTTGTGCAAAATCAGCAAAATTTTAATCTGATTTTTGTACTACCTTTTTCTCCTCCCCTTGTTCTATATTTCTGAAAAATTAAATTTTAGGTTAATATGTAGACTTCAGAACATCATTTCTTCAAAGTTTATAGTAATTTTATATGTAATTTTTTAAAATTTCATATATATGAAATTTACATCTAATATTTGTGTGACAAATCAGATGACTGATATATATATATTATATATTATATATTATTATTATATATATATATTGTATTATATATTATTATATAATATTATTTATTTGTTATTATATAGGCACAGTAATTATTTATAGTTCTAAACGGTCTTAGAAAATATGATAGTCGTTATTCAGGTTAAAATTGGATTAATTTTTTGGAGGTTAGATAAACTTATTTAATTTAATATTTTTGTTCAATAAGAACATTTAATAACGTGAATTTTAGTTGTGTTATTGTATTTTTTTGTGTACGTTATTTTCACATGTTTGGAATATCGATGGGAATACAATATTTTTACAATTTTAATTATTAAAAAAAAAAATGCAGTAGAGAAGGGTTCGGGTGGTGAATGTGATAGATAGTTGCGGAAAGAGGTTAATTTAAGTTATATCATTTTTATTGAATTTGTATTTTGAGATTTTGAGATTTTCGTAGCAATTCTGATAATTTTTTTTATTTATAATTGTTCAGTGTATACATGATTAAGCATATAATAAGCGTTATAACACGAAATTGTTCGAAAAATAGTTGATTAAGAAAAACGGAATATATTTAATAAAAAAAAAAAAAGAAGAAAGAAAAAAAAATGGATTTAATTTATTTCTTATTTCTTTCTTCCTTTTTTTTTAGTATTTATTGGTATATATATATACATCGAAAAATCGAGTTGATCAGGTATTTTTGTTTTAAATGTTCATTTTCTTCTTTTAGTTAATTTTTTATTTGTTTTTATGTTGTTTTCGATCTCGTTTAATTTTCTTCATCTATGTAGCAATTCACGTTAAGTGTTTGTTTAATGTTATTGCGATCATTATTTTGATATTGATATGATTTTCTTTTTCCGTTTCCTTTTTTATTTTCTTCGATCTTCTCTTTTTCTAGGTTATGTTCTGATTTAATTTTTTGTTCTTGCTCATTATTGTTGTCATTTTGCTTTGTTCTATTGTTGTGTATTGATGAAGTCGTAGCGCTAATTTTATTAGCTATTCAATTTAAGTCTGTAAAAGGGTGTGTGTTCGCTTGAACCAGATTTTTAGAGGTGTTATAGCTAACCTCTTGTTTGAGGTAGTCAACATCCGTCACTTCTATCATAGTAACGGTCGATTTAATAATATATAAGAAGCTGGATATCATTAAAAGCTTGCCAATTTTAAGGTTGGTGCATAAGTGGTTGAACCTACTACGTTGAATTGGATAATAGACGGTAATAGATATGTGAATGTCATGGTTTCCGGTATAGGAGTTATATTCGCGAGTTTCTACTCCGAAATGAATAGTTTCGCCTGAAGTCTTTAGATCATGTGTAACAGTTGCGTTGAACATTAAATGAATGGTGTTGAAAGTGATTATTTCAGAATTAAATTCATCAGTCGAGTCTTTTTTATCAACTATAGTAGCAGAGGCGATCGTAATGAATTGTTCTGAATTTTCTATGACGAATTTTCCTGCGATGGAAACTATATCTCCTATCAAGAAATTGTTGTTTGATTTATCTGATGAATCAAAACGTTTCCAGTGAATAGTTGAGAAAACGTTTTCCGAAGGTTGATATTGTGCTATACCGTGTGTAAATGAATTATTTTCATTTTTCGTAGTTATAAACACAACTACCGAAGCATGAATAAGCATGTTTGAGTTTAATATTTTTTTTAATCGTAAAAATTTTTTTTCTTTTTTTTTTTTTAATAGGTATGATTATAACAAATGGAGAAAATTGCTCTCAAGTTCTGAATTTTAGAGTTATTTAAACTTTTTTTTATTTATTTATGTTTATCTAATAAGTAGTAATATTATTTTATTATAATTATTATTATGTCATTTATTTATTGTTTCGTTTAAATGTTTTTTGTTTTTACGTTATAACATAACACATTCACATGATAAAAATTTTATTTTAGTTTGATGCCACCGACATAGAGTTTTGATAATGTATTTTATCTTTTACATGATTTCAGGAGCGAATTTATTTTTCACATGAATTTATCAAGTTTTCGTTTTTGTATGTTCGTTGGAAGAAATTGATTCGATTATTCTTTGTTTTGTTATCTATTTGATTTATTATTTTAGAATATCAATTTTTAATGTGATAGTTTAAATTTATATAGGTTCAGACATTTGGAGATTTTTAATTCGATCGGTAAAAGTTTATATAACAAATATAAGAACGCGTTGAAAAGCCAATTATTTAGTAAGGTTTACCTAAATTCGAAGTGCCTATCAAAGATAGGACTGAAGCATTATTATTTATTATTATATATTATCTTATGATTTGTATATATATGCATAAGCAAATGTATTATATTCAATCACGTAATATATATGCGTGTATGTATATATATACATATTTATTTTTTTCTATATATTTTGTATTTATATATATATTTATATAGTATGTATTTATATTTATTTATATATTGTTTTATATACATAAAAATTTTTTTTACTGAATTAATTCTTTATAAACAATGTTTGTTGTATTTGTATTTTCGTTATTTTCAGATAACAATACTAATTCATGATCACTCTCTTTTATGCGAGAAATTGCCGTATATAATTGACTGTGAGTAAACATATCCGTGCGAAGGTCTATTACAATGCGGTCTAATGTAAGGCCTTGACAACTATTAAAAGTCGCGAAATAAGCTAAACGTAAAAGAAATTGTTTTCTATATACTGTCCATAAGCAATAATCGGGCTGAAAATAAAAGTTAATTCTGGGAAGGAAATGAGTTTTTGCCATGTTACCAAAAGGGTTTTCTTTTAATATCATCACTTCTACTAACCGTTGACCTAATTTAGTTACAACAACCTGCACGTTTTTAACTAACCCTTTGTCAATTAAGATATTTCTCATCACTGAACAGATTGCGCCAACTTTCAGATGAAGTTCATGACTTGGTATTCCGGGGTGCGTTAATTGAGCAAAATAATCCGGTACTGCAATGGGATGGTCGTTTATAATCTGATCATTTTCTTTAATGATATCATAGCTGTAGTATATATGATTTTCACCAGGCAATGCATTGAGAATGCGAGTATTGAAATCGTCGACTAAGATATTACGCGAGCCGAGAAAAGCTCTTCATTGTAGTACCACAGGGTTTGTAAGTAAGTTTTCAGTGTATAGGAATTCGATAGCATCTTCAATGCATCAAGTTACTCTGAAAATATCTAGACAACTTCAGAGTCTTGCCAGTTACTACCTATGTCATTAATAAATTCAGAAAAGGGCAGGTCATCCGCGTTTCTTATAGGCTGATTTAATTTGTATATGCTCTGATTTTTGGAATTGGATCTTTTTTTAGAACCCTAAATTATATATTAGCTGATTATTTTACACCCCAAAAATGGGTTATCAGCTGATCTTTTTTTTATTTCGAACTACTTACAAAACAAAAGTTTTATATATTCAGGTGTGTCAAACCAATTTCCTGTCCTTAAAACCAATTTGGTTTTTTTTGGAATTCAGTTAAGTAAGAATAGCCTTTATAAAATCGTATATAATGTACATTATAAATTAATTTATTTTTTATTTTAATATAGATTTAATATGACAACTAATAATTCGTGTTCTCAAACATATATTTCTGTTAAACCAATAGTTTTAATTTCAAACTATGCTCTAGAACAAGGCTTTGAGTACGAATCTGTGGAATAAAGTGTAAGACAAAGAGAGGTCTTAATCATCACCAAAGTATTGTATAAAAGTATAATATTCATCGTGAAGAATTATATACTACCATTAGAAGCAGTTAATTAATTAAGAAGGATCTAATTTATATTATATATGTCGAAACTTTGTTTTCTAATGTGTTTTGTGATTTAAGACCTGCTGTTAATAAAGAAGCACTACAATGTTACGTAAACCTTATGAGAAAATGTTGGAATAAAAATTCAGAGTAACGTTTATCTGCAAAAGATCTTTGAAAATTTTTGAAAAACGGCAAAATAATATAAGTGTTTTATTATAACTAAATGAATCATCCAGTTAAATAGGAACCATTACAGTATACTAAATAGTACCCAGGCAATTAAATCTTTTTAAATGCCAATTCCATTATGATTGGTATACCCAACATTAAATGCTCCGTTAGTAATTTTAATAAATGGATGCCTAGCCTCTTTTAACTTTGTTGCAGCAAATAATTCTACGAATGTACTCAAAACTGCCATTTGTTATCAGTACTTAATTTGTGCAACCAAGAATAAAGACAAATTCTATATTTGGGTTTACAGTTAACAGATAAGTTTATTTAAATATTTAACATTTTACATTTTAATATATAAAAATACTAATATAATTTATTCTGCTAGCATTACCCATCCTACACCTCTCCCTTATTTTTATCAATTCTAACTCCAATTTTTATAGCGATGATCAAGACCGAGTTTTCCACTAGAACGGTCCATCTAAGCAAATTTTTTATAATATTTGAACGCTTATATTCATCTTTTCTGACTTCAACAACACTACCTTATTAAATAAACGATAATAAAAACTATATCATTGTTCAAGAGCGTAATACGAAATAATACAATAATAACAACGCACCATTCGCTACTTTTCCAATTATGCTATCTATATATTCTGTACTTGAAGATGTCTTGTGTAATTTATAATGATTGAGTATAATTGCAAAACCATTTTGTTTTTTTTGCTTAAGGTGTGTCTTCAAGTTCAAAGAGAAGTTCCAAGTCGAAAGTGATTCATAGACCCAGATTCCTTTCATTCCTGCTAATAATTAAAGAAAAAATTTCTCAAACACGCAGTCACAATTAAACGAATGAGCATATTAATTGACATCATTCAAAAAGATTGTAATACAAACCAGTAAACTTTTCGTGTCCTTTCTTGTTAAACGGCACTTAGAACATGTAGGTTAACACTTCGAACTACAAGCAATGAATCAATAAAAAAATATATTACAACTTAGCAAGATCAAACTTCAAACAACTTCTCGAACTTTAGCTCTCATTTACTTTTTTGACGAGAGTTGATTAGCGTGGATTACTGTCGATTATTTAAACTAGGCATCTAAAGCTATCCCTTAGATTGTAGTAGAACACAGGCAAATTTGCCTGCGTTTTTGCACTTTTTTAGCTCTGATTTACTTTTTTAAAATACTAAAATAATTAAATAAAACTTTGTACAATTATATTTGAAAATAAGGATTACTTTTTTGCAAAATTAGTTTTTATATTATAAGAAAATAAATTATAGTTACATATAAGCTGAAAATAGATAATTTTAAGAAAAAATTTTTTTAAAAAATTTTATTACAATTTTTCTGCGATCTTATTTAGTTTTAGTTTTAGAACTATAGTTCTTAAGACAATATTGTAGTTTATATAAAGGATGACAACTTTCATTATTGCAACTTTAATGATTTACTTGTAAAAATTAAGACTTGTATTAGAAGTAAAGATTTTTTTTATAGACGGGAACATATAAAATTTGAAAAAATCTAAAGAAAAATTTTAATAGTAAAAATGCCAATACAAGAACTTTAAACATTTATTATATTAAAGTTTTCTAATGATTTTAAAAAAATTTTATAACAAAGTTACTAAAACAAAACTTAAAGAATATTTTTTACTTAGAAAAGATATGGCTAAAATCAATATTTAAAATTTTATTAAAAATTTTAAAATACGCAGGCAAATTTGCCTGTGTTACAATCTAAGGGATATATAATATTTGAATATTGATTAGCAGGAAAGTAGTATCAAAAAAAATTTTTTGTCAATGTGCGACCTTAACGACTTTGTGGACTTGTAAGAGCCAATCAAATTCAAAGAATTCGAAAATTCGGTATTCTACATGATCTGTCAACTAACTGATGCACCTATTAAAATTTATGATATGATTGGATATCAACTGATCAATACACCCTGTTGTGTAACTATAAATTTTGGGGTACGTCAATGATCTGCAGATATTTCAAAAATTGGAGCATATGGTATATATTAAAATACGGCTGTAAGTAAGAGCTTTTAACTGATGCATCGATAGTGGTACTTTTTCTAGCTCTTTTGACGACTGGTGCGACTTGACAAAAATCTCTGACTCCAATCAGTGGTTTTTTACCAAATGGTTCGTCAGTTTCACAAATACATCGAAGGAGTAGGTCTACACACTCTAGTACAGCTTTATTGGTTATTGGAAGTTCATTCCAAATGATCAATTTTGCTGCACAGATTAGGTCTGCCCGATTGCTATGAAATTTAATACTTGGTTCAATATTGGCATTATTCTCTTCTACAGGTACGCGAAATAAAGAGTGAGTCGCATGCCCTCCTTCGTATAATTGAGCTGCCAATGCAGTGGTACCACAAGGTAAAACAATACAACTTTTAGCACGAATTAAATGACAGATAGCATTAATCAGGAATGTTTTACCGCGCCCTGCTTTCCCATCTAAGAATATAGGAAACAATACTGTTGGAGTAGGTCTATCTTCCGGTTTCCATAATATAGTTGCTGTAACTTCGTTATAAAAAGTTAATTGTTCAATGTTCATCTTTGAACAAAGGGTTTCAGCAAGTTGGTAATAATATGCACTGTCAGAAAAACATAGTTGCTCTAATATTAGTTCTCGCATTAGAACTTGTGGCTCAGGGAGTCTGAAATCTCTCATGTACCGTCCATGCTCCGTAATCATATAAGCAATTTTTTGCAAGGTGATGTTTATAGCAAATTGACAATCACAATTATATTGCTCTAACATATCTGCAGAAAACTCATTATTAAATTTTTGCCATAAATCCAACGCGGGCGTACCATCTAGAATTAATTGTATAAATAGAAAACGTAATTTCATCGACATATAAAAATTTTCGATCGCTTCTTTCATTGCAAATATACCTTCGTTATCAGTAGCGAACAAACCCATCTCGCGAGCAGATTTTTGATATGTAGGATAAACAACTCCATTGACAGTTTAAAGTTCGTCCTATGCTCGGAATAGTCGATGCATCATAATACACCTCAAGTAAAAAAGTTCACCAAATTCAGGTGGTATTAAAACCAATCTCGTAATTTTATCGCCTGTTCGTTGTCTTACTATTTTTCTCAGTATTCCAGGTTGCTCTTGTTCCTGATAATCTCCATCTCGAATATCTTCTTGCTTGAAAGAATACAATGTGTATTGTTCATAATATTCCATGTATTTAAGGTCGTCAAAAAGTGTATCAAGGGGATAAAGAAGATACCGGTTAAAAGGGAGGCAGTTGATGTTACGTTTTGTGAACCGGAATACTGGGAAACATTTTCATTAGGAAGCTAAAGTGGAAGTGCCTGTACAGACGGTTCGGTCGAGGTTATCGGATATCGAAATATCCTCTAAGCTGCTTTAGTAGCTGATAAATACCGTCCTTCGATATAATCTTTAAATTTGTTAATACGCTGCAGTTTTACAGAAAAACTGTTTTCACTTGAATTTTCAGGTCTTCGCATCTCAGGTCGGCTCGTTTCTTCACTACACGTACAATTGATTGTAAGTTTAATATGGTCAGGACCTTTAAACAGGTATTTATATAAGTACATAAATAAATGCACAGTAGACGCAATCTCAAAATTTATGTGACAATTTAATTTTAAAAGGAGCATTGGATTGTAAGGCACAATCCACGCATCCTCACTTGTTCGGCGCATATATTGCATATATCCCCTTTCATCAACGTATGTATTCGGATTGATAGGTTTGGAGTATCGATATATGCAGGATCCGTTACGAAGACACCTCTGTGAATGTTGTTACTTGTGAATCATAAACATACTAACTTTTTTTTAGTCGTATGTTTTCCCGAGGCATCTCCGCGGATATAATTTTATCAATTTGATCGATTGGAAGTTCGGGGTTAACCCGCATTATTACATGAGCATGAGGAAGTCCTCGTTTTTGAAACTCTATCACATCAACGATATAGGCGATTTTTCCAAATTTTTTGCGCAATAAATCCTTTAATTTTTCAAAACAGGAATGAAATGAACGCACAACGATGGTCAGCAGGTTTAATGCGTTCTGTCCAGGTCTAAGCTGTGTTTGAATTTCTTCCCACCTCAGATTAGTGATCATGGTTATAAAAAAACTTGGTCTTCCTCGACAACGTACTAGAGCGAGAGCATTTGCTATATGAACTGAGAACTATCTTCTCGAACCCAGAAAAGAAGCGGGAAGATATAGATCTTTGCCATCTTCGTCATCTTTGCACTCAAAATCTTCTTTGATACCGGTTCGCCTTTGTGTTTTTCTTTCTTTAATAAGACGTTTTTTTCTTTTAATATATAATTAAGACGTTCCTCTTCGACACGAGAATACATGTCTACCAAATATTCGGAAGCTAATCTTCGAAGAACCAAAAACCTTTGTTCACGCAACAAACGGCAACGATACCAATCAATTTGTGAAAGATCGTAACGGTTATTAGCATACCACACGGGTGTCCCATAAGGAAAGAGCAACAGATACTGGAGAGGTTCGTATTGTGAACTGAGAATGTTTACAAATTCAGGCGCATTATTAGAGTTACACCATATAATAATGCTTCTTGGATGCACGCTAACAATATTATTTGCATACATTATAGCTGCAATTTCTCCGGTCGACGTATTCTCTTGCAGTTCAAGAAATGCAATATCCAAAGAACTGTCTTTGAGCATTCGTAACGAATGCATATACGGATTGGTTTGCATTAACATGTTCTGTATGGTTAATATTCATTTATCCGGAATTTTAAGTCTTTGAGCCGTATAATATCTTTCTCTTTCGTCATAGAGATACCAATGTATCGAATGACTGGGCATATTCGCCGGTAGAACGCGATGGTAAGTTCTCCTAGTAATACTAACCAAGGATGGTGCGGAAAGCTACACAAATTGACCTTGGACACCAATTGCAGTGAATAAAAAAAGGGTATTAAGCTTTCTCGAATAAACGCTAATCTTTGGATGATCCAGAATATTACTAAATTGTGTAGGATAAGGAGATAATGATGGAATAATTCATCTGCCATTATTACAGCAAAACTTAGAAGATTCATTAGTAAGAAGTATCACTGAACAATAAGGACACGATCGACCCCAAAAAAAATTTAGCAACGTTAAATGATTTTCATCTAATGAATACAGAGCATCCCACCAATTTAAATCATACCATTTCCTATTGTAATTTTTTGCCTTTTCAGTTTTTTTAATTCGTTTATGATACATACGTCTATACCTAGTTTTTCGTTGCCTTTGTTTAACGCGAGCATTTCTTCGTCTTTTCTTTGTTAACATTTTTTTTCCTTCTTTTTTTTTGTTATTTACACGGATTTATATAAGAGCTATAATACATATAAATTACATCATTTATTAATTATAAGCGAAATATTATTTCAATTAATGCCCATTAGAATACATGCACTAATATTAAATGAAGCTAATTATAATCAACGTCCGTTTAAGCTTATGCACTAATATTAAACGCGCATCGTTACATGCTATTCACAAAAGCAAATATTGTTTTCATGTATATCGTCTGAAAATTTTTTGTGCATATACATATTAATATGTATTGATAAGTTCGCCTATTCAAATCGATAACATCAAAATATTAAAATAAAATCTCCAAATTCATGTAAAAAAAAAAATTTTTCATTTATATGCTAACAAAATTATGGTATAATAGCAGTGAATTGATTGTCTTAACATTTAATCAATTATAATCATCATATAATCAATGATATCTGTTAATATTAAATAAAATCAATCATAATCGAATTTTATTTAAAAATATTAACTAATACTATGCAAACGAGATCAACTATAATCAAAATATGTTTAAATAATATATGAGTCAACACCAAATAGACGAAATAAGGTATCATTTTCATATACCTTATTCAGATTTTTTGTATATTTTACTTTTATATAACATATATATATATATATAAACATTGATATTATTAAGGTCAGTGCTTACACAAACCACTAATACCATATATAATTATTCATGGATACAGATACACAACAGCACAAAAGTTAATACATTATTCAGTAAAGAAAGCTCATATATCGTGTAATTAAATCAAATTAATTATTTACGCACTCGCATACAGTTAATATAAGCCTATTTTCAAACTTTTCCATTACTATAAATTACGCAAATTAGTATTAATGCGTATGTACGATAATAATAACATTTAGTCATCAACAAAAATTACAGATTAACTAAAAGAATCAAAAAAGAAAAAAAAAAGATTTTTTTTCTTGTTCTGATAAAGTATATTACAACATAATAGCAGCATAATTAATCACAATCAAAGTCCATCTAAAGATACACGATAATAATTAAACGATATCAATTATAATCAAAGTCTATATATAGACATATGCTAACGAAATCAATTTAAGGATACACTTATATCTTTTTAAATAAATTATAATCAATTCCCATTTAAAGATTTAAGCTAATATCAAACACATTCTATACACGCAGATAACGTAACAAAGAAATTTTTACTCACATTCATTTCAACTAAATTCTTAAAGCATCTTATTTATAAAGAAAGCTCATATATCATGTAATTAAATTAAATTAATTATTTACTCACTCTATACAGTTAATATAAGCCTATTTTCAAACTTTTTCATTACTACAAATTACGCGAATTAGTATTAATGCGTATGTATGATAATAATAACATTTGGTTATCAATAAAAATTACAGATTAACCTAAAGAATCAAAAAAGGAAAAAAAAAGATTTTTTTTTCTTGTTCTGATAAAGTACATTACAACATAATAACAGCGTAATTAATCACAATCAAAGTCCATTTAAAGATACACGATAATAATTAAATGATATCAATCATAATCAAAGTCTATATATAGATATACGCTAACAAAATCAATTTAAGGATACACTGATATCGTCTTAAATAAATTATAATCAATTCCCATTTAAAGATTTAAGCTAATACCAAACACATTCTATACACGCAGATAACATAACAAAGAAATTTTCACTCACATTCATTTCAACCAAATCCTTAAAGCATCTTATTTATTTTTTCATAAGAAGTTACGGTATCAATGAGTCTGGTATTTATTCAAAATGTTAATCAGATAATCATTCAAGGTATAGATATTAACATAAAAATTCGCGCTCAATTTACAAAGTACGATTATTCTTGCCCGAGAAATGTACATTGATTATATGAATTACATCATTGTTAAAATTAATTCCCACATTACAACGCATACGCTCATAGCAATGTACGCAAATTCTAAACCTGGTAAAATCTCGTTAACCATGCGCCCCGGTTTAATAACCTACAATTAATACACATGACAAATACTCGCCCAAAAAATTATGACTATTGATCAAATCAAATGTTAATTATGCATCATAAATTAACAACAATCGATCAAAATATAAATTAAAAATATATCAAAATCAATAATAATTGCCTCACCGTTTTATACGAAAACGTTCGTCAAAAACATACGTGGCACTCTCGATGGGAAGTTCGTTTTACGAAAAGTCTTATTATTTCCATTATCAACGAGTTTAATAAACATACGAAATGTTAATCACAATTGTTTAAAAGATGCATATAATGGCACAAAGATTCACGCACCATAAAGAACAATTGCTCCTACCCGAATCAAGTAAAATAACAAAATGTACAACAGCTATACGAATTACATCATTATTAAAGTTTTATTCCCACACCACAACACATACGATTATACCGTCGTACGTAAATCATAAATCAGGTATACTGTCGAACGTTAAATCTAAATAAGGTAAACACTGTTATTCATGCTTCCCAGTTTAATGATTTTTAACCACAAACGTAACAATTATACACCTCCTCTTAAATAAACGATCATCGATTAAATCAAACATTAATTATGTCCCAAAATTAACTTCATTCGATCAAATTCGAAAATACGTGAATGCGGCAATACCATTAACAAATCTATGCTGTCATATGCATAAATAATTGGTAAAAATATAGGTGATATTCGTGACAGGCGAATCATTTTATAATAATAGGATATCATTTTATTAAATCAGGAAGCTAGAGCTAATATTTATAGAGTTCGCCAAAAAAAAGTAGATAATTTTTTTGGATAAAAATTTTTTTAAAATTTGTCTATTTTTAGCTTATTAGCAACTTAAACTTTTTTTTTATAATATAAAATTAAATATTACTATAATATAATCCTTATTTTCAAATATTATCAAAAAAAATTTTAATTAAATATCTTAAGTTTTAAAAAATATAGATCATAAGCATATTTATAGCAATTTTCCAGCCAAATTTGCCTGGATTTGCTTACAGTTTAAGGGATAAATTTTATTTGTGAACATATTTATTTTTAAGAATTTTACTAAATTTCACTGGCGGTGATTGTCACCGCTCTATTAAACTTTTTAAAAGACTAAGATTAGGGTTTAGGATTAGGGTTAGAATTAGGTTAGAAAGACATATTATATGTAAAATTTTGCACTAAAAACTTTTATTTAGTGCCCGAAGATAAGTTATCATAGTAAAATATTTTGTTGTCTAAGATTTTTTAGATTTTTTCTTAGTTTCATTATGTTTTTGTTTTGGTTATACAAGATCCTACGATCTAATTGGTTGAACATATGAGCGGTGATGATCATCGTAGCAAAACTCTATTTTTAATATAAACATTATAAAAAAAAATTATATTCAAAATTTTTTTTGAATCTTCAATACTGCTCCTAAATCCTTGTACATTTTTTTAGCTCTTTTACTTTTTCAGATCTACTTAGTCTAGTTTTATAGCACTATCAAAAGCTTTTACTACTTCTCTATTTAGAACTTGCCAAATATGTTTTTAATCTTCTATTCTCTAGTTTTCTTACACAATTATGAAAGACTTATTATAAATTGTACCAACTAAACTAGCTTGTATTCCTTCATATAATATAGATTCTTTTAAAATTTTCTATTTCTAGTGGTATAAGCAAAAGGTTACAGGTTCTAGAATCCAACTATCAACAAAGATCTGTTACTATAATACAAATATAGTTTTTTAAAAGCATTTCTAGTAGAATTTGAACTCTATATCTTAGTTACTACTTGCATAGAGATAATAACAATCCAACTTTACTATGTCACTATACTTTTATTAAAAAAATTATAGCCAAATATTAAAACTAAATCTAAATATATTTAAGAGCTTTAGACTAAACTTGAACTAAATCTAAACCAATTCCAAAAGTTCAATACTAAACTTGAGCATGTTTTAAAAAATGTTCAAGTTCAGATTTAGTTTAATATTGAATTTGAATTTAAACTTGATCTAAGTTAGTTCAATTTAGGTTTATAAAACTACTAATATAGTTATTTCTCTTTAATCCAAACCTCTCTAATCTAAATCTTTTTAATTTAAACAAAATACTTTAAAATATTTGTAAATTTTATTATAAAGTTCAGATTAGCTAATAATAACTCTTTAAGAACTAAACCTGAAAAATTTTTTATATATAAAATTCTTAAAAAACATTTTTAATAAAATAGAATTGACTGTATACTATATTATATATATTATAAAAAAAACTTTGTAACTTTATAGTTATAAAAAGTATAAATTAATTTAATTAATTTGTATTAAAGTTTAAAAAAAAAATAAATACAATTTATATATTTAGAAAAATATAATTATTTTTATATATAAAATATTTTTATTGATTTTTTCCTTTAATAACTATGTATGATACTAATATTATTAAGCAATGAATACTATATACTATCTAACTACATATTAAATATAAGCTCAACTACTTTAAACAATTAAAGTACCAATACAAAGTTATTGTACTAATGTTAGCCAACAATACCTACATGCACTACTATATACATTTAAAGCAGTGTTTTTACTGGATAGTCACTGGATAGTCACTAGATAGTTACTAGAAGACTACTAAAAGAAAATTAATAGTGTTACTAGAACTTAAAGTTCTAGTGACACTATTGATTTTTTTCTAGTAGCCTTCTAGTGACAATACTAATTTAAAATATTGCTAAAACTTTGTACTTAGCTATTTATTTTATAATCTCTTTTTAAAAACTTTTTCTTTGAGCTACTCATATAGAAAAATAAAAAAGAAAAAAATTAAATGAGGTCTAGACAATATTATTTAAACAAAATACCAAAATAAAATCAATATTACAATCAAATGAAAAAAAGACCAAAGACAAAACTAAAAAAGAAAAAATATAAAGATATTATTAAGTCTATACTAGATAGTAAAAATTATATAATATTGTATAAAAAAAATCTTATCTAAGTACTATATGTGTATAAAAGAAAGTAATATATCTTTAATTACTAAAATCATATAAAAAAGTTTTCTGTATATTCACTAAGGTTTTGGTATATTATGAGCAACTTGTCGTGTTTTTAGTTTTAATTTGGCAATGCAATTTTAATTTAAAAAAGTAAACACTACCAATTCTTTGAAGAGATAAGCTGTGATTCCCACTTTTTGATAAGATTTTAAAAAAGATCCAAAAAGAAAAAAAGGCATTATTTGTAACAAATTTAAGAAAAAGTATAGTCTAAAAACTCTTTTTTGATGTTTTTATTGTTTTGTCACAAAATACTTCATTAACAAAGATACTTTTCAGTCTTTACCAAAATTTTTTGTACAAGAGCATCTAGTTATATTGTAAAAGGATGCTTTTGGTTTGTATACCAAATATACAAGAGAGTTCCCAAAGCACTAGTTGACTTTTATAAAAACCATTTTTTGTGTTAATCTACTATAAATTAAGCATAAACAAGTTTCTATCAAAAAACTTTTTTTCTTTCATAGAAAATTTGGTTCAAGTAATTGTTGAAAAGAAATTCTCTTTTGATTAATTAATTAGACCTGTTTTTTTAATATTTTTTTAGTATTGTAAAAAGTTTTTATTAATAAATTTAATAAAATAAAATCAAGGCCTTATTTTTAATATTTAAAATATATATATTTTTTTATGAGAATTCCAAATATTTTTAATATAGATTATAGCTAAATTTTTAATCAATTTTAATCTAATTTGCTAAAAACTAAAAATTTATATTTTTATAAATATCTTGGAAAAGGACACCAGACATCTAGTACAGAGGTTATATGTTATGTATTTTAGCAAAAACCTCTAAAATTTGAGAAGTAAAAAAAAAAGTTTTTGGCAATTATCTTGATATTCAGTAGTCCAATTTGAATAAACTTTGTTTAAAATAAAGCTCTTAGTGAGAAAAAAATATTCTGAAGTAGGGGTTTGAGTTAAGAAAAATAGTATAAAAATAATTTAGACAGCTACCGTATATCTAACAAAAAAAGTTCATTCAATTCTGATTACTAGATCAGAATTATTTAAATAAATATAGGTTTGTTATTTTTAGCAAATTAGATCAAAATAGACCAAAATCTAGTTATAATCTATATGAGAGATGTTTGAGTCCTCTTGGAAACTAGTAATCAAAATTGAATGAATTTTTTTTTTGTTAAATATAAGCTTTCATTTAAAAAAAAGTTTATTTAAATTAGAAAGACCTATTTCTACTATGGTATTTTGCTATTTATACTATAAATATACAAAAATGTTTATTTTTAGTATTTAATATAATATAGTACTATATTCAGATTTTAGACATTTACTATATTATATTTTATAACATTAGTTATTTTAAATTAGAGGTTCTAACTATCAAGTTTATTGCCAAGATTTTAAAAGCAATCTATTGCTCAATTTATTTGTTTAAACCTATTAATTAATATTTTAAGACCCTGGTTTTATAGTATTGTAGTTTATAGACCTGCGGGTCGATAGCATAGCAGTTATGCTCCCAGGTTTCCATTCGAAGGTTGCCGGTTCAATTCCGCTTGGCGGCATTTGAATTTGATAGTCAGAACCCGATTTGGAAATAACTGATGTCACAAGACGTAGTGAGAGGCCACAGATACTTCATGAACTTGTGGCGGCGTTTTCCATGTAATGTAATGTACCAACAGGGTAGGGAATCGAGGAAGATCGACTATCTCTGCTGGAAGTATAATAATGCGGTGCAACCCCAACATTTGGGCAGCTAAGAGCAAGCCGGATAAGCCTTACATAGTGAACTTTCCGAGCAGCTGAAGCTCCGTCGACGATAACTGAAACACTACGGGATACAGGGACCCGGGAGGTCGTCTGGGCGGCATAAGGCAAGCCAAACAGCTTATCTGAGATGGGTTCATAGTGGAGGTAGCTCAAACAGAGGGTTTGCGCGATAAGAGCGCTAGGGTTAAGCTTAAAAAAATATATATATATAGTATTGTAGTTTTCTAATTTGGTACAACAGGCTATAGTAGTAAAATTTCGGTATTTACTACCCAAGAAATTTAACTAGCAACCTTTTAATTTGTGATCTTGAAGCATATAGTAACTGCTATATAAGATCTTTGGTTTTTTATTATTGTATTTAACAATATTTTTTATTGTTTTAATAATATTTTTATTTTTGTAATTTTTTTTTTTACAATATAGTTTTTTAAAAAAATATATATAATATAAAAATATATAATATAATTAATAAATTTATAATTTTTTTTAAAAAAAAACTATTGTATATATAAACATACAGTATAATAATAAATCTTTATAGTAAACTTAGTATAATAAACTTCTATATATAATATAATAAACTTTGAATTTAATAAATTTTATTTTTAGATTTTAAAAAAAAACATAATAAAAAACTTCTATACTATATAGTTAGTTGATTATATTGACCAACCAAATTTAATATATCTAGGGGTCCAGATTAAAGATCCTTGACCAAAATTCATATAATTAAAGTTTTGTTTTATCACACTATTGGATAGTGTTACGTATTGAAATTTTTTATCGGGGCGTATTTTTGTAACATATATAAATCCGTAAATTCCCCTTGTACGTGCTCTAAAATCATATGAAAAGTGATCCTATATGTAGTAAGTAAAAATTCGCCGCAAATTAAACTTAACGCCCCGACAAATTTTTTATTTACTTCGTCATATCGATACCAGACAAAGCCTATGATTTTTCTTAGTAACACAAAAAAAACAAACCTAATTGTAGTTCTCAAATAATTAACCCCGAACCTAAGATATTTATATTAAAGCAGAGACGCTTTGCATAATCAAATGTGCTTCTTAAGAAGATTATGTTAGCTTTTTTGAACCTTAAAGAACACTACACTAATACTAATTCTTTTAGACCTCAGCTATGTTCAATTTTGATCCGAGGTCGGAAGAATTATTTTAGATCGGAGCTCATGATTTCTTTGAATATTCGTCCTGATAATCTTTAGACCAGAAGGAAAAAAAAATGGTTGAAAACATGTGCCATATTATCTTGCATTAATAATCACCTTTGATCATTTTTTTATTAGTGGAAATATTTTAAAAATGAAATGTGTTACTATTGAAATAATTAATGGACATTCTGGCCAACAAATTAATTTTTTAGACAGTCTTATACATTTTGTTATAAACCTTTTTTATAGACTCTATCGTGTTACCTTTCTGATTTTTTAAAGTAATTCTTTTCAGCAACACATATTATTACTCTTGATAATGAGAAGGCAACCGGGTATTTGTAAAAATTTTAATAACATTTAATAAAACATATAATTAAAGATTGATTTGATTGAGGTCCATCATATTAATTAAGCATCACTACAATTATTATAGATACAATGTAATATCTGAGCAAATCTCAATAATATCTTTATTCGTTCTACAGTATAGGGCAGCATAAAGCAGCCACTATTTATTAATAAAAGCTTTAAATTGTTTTAAAACAAGTTAAATCAAAAAATTCTCTGACAAAGATAGATTTTTAGCTAAACTATACTGTATTTCTTTTTCTTATTTTTTTGTTTTAAAGAAGTTATAAGGAGTTAAAAATTTATAATAGTTTAAAAAATTGGCGATGTAAAAAAAAGATACGTCTTTAATTAACCAATCAGAATCATTTATACCAAAACTAGCCAATCAAAATTGATTAAATAAGCAACAAAATTGGCGCAGATTGGATGTTTTATGCTGTCCCGCACTGTTAGAAAATAAAAGGGCAATGCTTGAAAGCATCTTAAAATTTTGCTAGACATATGGCAGTTAAGGCTACGGCAAAAACCGTATGAACTTAATAACTACGTCATATAAATCATAAAAATATTATAAATTTGTTTTCGTTTGTTAAAGTCCTTTGCTAGCGAAACTCTTGTTATAATGAATACACTTAAGTAAAGAATTACACTGCAAGGAAAAAGATTAGATTCATGAAAAAGCATTTGACATCAAGGGGATAAACGATTACATAATCATGAAAATGTAGTAATAAATAAATATGTGATCAAATGTATGTAATACTGTAATATAAATAAATACATGCGAAGAAATTCAAAAATTCCTAATCGATAAAGTTTTCGCGCGACAAGACAATTTAATAACGTTCTTCATGTAAGACAAAGTCCTGCAACAAAGTCAATTTAAAGTATTTCCATCCTAACAATTCTTTACGCAACTTATCTAAAAATTCTTCATACAACTAAGATTAATTAAATACTTGGCACAAATAGATAAATTAATACACACTGAACACACTGAACACACTGAATTATGTTGTAAATAGAATAGTGAATATTATGACTACTACGTAAGCAGATAAATGCATAATTCATTTAATAGTAAATGCCTTAATAAAGTCATACAAAACTATCATGAAAAGTTGAGGTATGGCTATACTATTATCCAGGAGGCACCAAAAAAGTGCAGTGACGTAATTAGGTAATTGGCCTGCATTAACCTAATTTAGGCCGATGATCTTCAAAATACTAATTTGGCCGAAAATAATTTTTTTAAATCCAAAAAAGAAATTTGGCCTGCTTTCATGGTTAAATTTGTCCAAGAAAGATTTTTTATTTGTGGTTCCCATTACGTAGTAGAAATTTGCGTAATTTTGTTCTGGCTACACCATAAATATGTCACTGCATTATTGGGGACCGCCCCTGGATGATTCTAACCTTCATTGATGCCTGCATAAAGATAAAAATTTTTTCGCCTATATTTACCTGAGGATTTCTCGTGCAATTTTTTTTAACCTTACCTGTGCTTATAGTTAAACATTAATGTCAGAAAACTAGTGATAGAAATCAACTAAATTTTTGTCATCTAAATTGAATATTCGACTAAATTTTATTAGTCAACTAAAAATGGGAATTTACGAACACTGATGAAAATATTCCGAAATTATGTCAACAGGCTTTTAATGGTATAATAGTACAGAAGAAACTAACTTTTAAAAATTAGTCGACTGACCCAGTTAACTAAAAAAATTATAGTCGATTCCTATCACTATCATCTTATATAGCTAGTTTTTTAAAATACTATATAATGTTTTTTTTTTATTCCATTAGGGGGCATTCATAATTTAGAAATCTTAAAAAGATAAATAACGTACAAAAATAATTACTTTAATGACATTACCTTCAAGGTCCCTATTTTTATTCTAACGTTAACTAGTTTCTGCAAGAATGTTCTGGATATCAGGTACGTACGTACGTACGATGTTACCAGCATCCCTTAAAAAAAGAAATTTGTTATATGATAATATCTAATTGTAACTGGAGTGTTATCAAATGTTATTAAAATAACATTTCCATTAGATATGTCCTAATCTCGTGTAACATTTTTATTAAGAAACAATCGATCTCACTATGGTATTTTTGATTGTGGAAATTTGGATTGACTATTTGGCACTGCATACAGTACACAATACCGGGTCTTGTAGAATTTAAGTATTCAAGTATCCATTGGTATTTTGAGAGTAACCGGGTACTAAGTTGAGAATTGAGCCAGATAGGTGGTTGAATAATATATACCCGGTTCTTAATCGGGGTATTATTTTTTAGGGGGTATCGTACTGTCGTATGCAGTGTTAAAACGGGTACTTGGCAAATTTAGCTGTTAGTAGGTCCCTATGATACATATCGGCGTGTTTGGTTTTTAGGGTCACAAAATTATACTATAGTACCCCAAAATTTATTAGATCACGCACTGATCACGCCCTATTTTAATATCATGTGAGTAAAATCACGCCCTATTTTAATATCATGTGAGTATGAAAATCATTTAAATAACACCTCAAAAATATTTATTTACTATAAAAAATATAAGTAAACGCGTTGGAACCCATCGTTCAAAGCCTCAACCCATCGTCTTTTTGACCAATAGGTATATAGTATAGTAGAATTTACTGTTATATAAGTTTTATTTTATATATTAACTATTTAAAATAGCTAGTTATGTCTAATTCAATTAGTACTTCAAGATTTACTTGTTCTCTTTGTACACGTTCACGATCTTACAAGACTCAACGTGGTCTTAAACGTCATGAAACAATAAAACATAAGGACCATAATATACTGTCTTTGCATATATTGCCACTACCTAACTATGAGCTTGATCATATTAAAAAAGCTATGATATGAGAAATTTAGAAGCATCTAAAAAGCCATCATCGCACCGTTGGAAATCAAGTATTTAGCAGTGAGAATGCCTTTGTAGGAATATTTGGTAAATATCTTACACGATATTCTCTATGTGGTAATTTTTATCAATATTGTTTTAGTGGAGACAATTCATATACAAATATATATCTTTATTAATAATACTACACATGTATGATTATTCAAGTTAGATCTTTTCTATTTAGTGCTTCTACTGTATATACACTATGTACAAATATGAGTTTGCTTTTAATATTAAAAAGTTTATACAGTAGTCATATTTTTATATAGTAAAATATACTACATACTTTAGTATACTTGTATAGTTTTATAAAATTTGACTATAAAAATTGATCTACATTTGGACCCCAAAATTTTGGGGTTACTCAAATATGATGAACCAAACACGCCGATATGATCAGATATCAGAGTTTAATTTAGCCAATCAAAATTCCTGCCAATCAACCCAATAAAACCCAATTTTGTTCAAACCTTTTTTGTTTAAAATTCCAAATGAATTTATTCTTTCTCACAGAATAAATGACATAATGGCCTTATTCACGATTTCCGCTCAAATACAAATTGGCTCTAAAGCGGCGGCAAAATTTTTTCATCGTCATGCAAAGTTTTGTGCTTCTCACCATGTTTTGGTGATTATTCTGGCAATCTTCATTGTCTTACCCTTGTGCTATCCCGCTTTTGATGCCTATTATTTAAATCCCGTCAAAGACGCTAGCCATGCGTTTTTTTGGGAGGTACCTTCAACCAGGTCACAAATTACAAAGGATGTTTTCCAAGATAAATGTGGCGATAAACCTTCTCTTCGCGTAGAGCAAGTCGTTATAAAAACTGTTAATTCAAAAAAAATTACTGGTGTTTTGGATAAAGATTTATTATTATGGACATTAGATCTTCAAGAAAGAATTGCGAATACGGTTATAACGTATCCTAGCCAATTTCCAGATGCACCCCTTTCGACCGCCAAAAATTATTCTCTTTCGGATTTATGCTTTAAGCCTTTTGATAGTAATACATGTTTGATTCATTCACCACTTGATTATTGGTCGAATAATGCCAACCGTCTTTCTTCTGATCCTTTTATTCTAAAGACACTCTCAAGGCCAAACAAAACATCATCTTTCGGAATATCCATTCCTTTAAATTCGGTCTTTGGAAATGTCATTTATGATAAAAAAAAAGTCGCTAGTGCAGACTCGATCATTTTAACGTATTTTTTAAAAATTACGAAGGATTGCGATGAAAGTCAAACAATAGATATTTGGGAGGCAATTTGGCGACAAGTCAAGGATGATATTAACCTTAATCTTTATAATCTTTATTTTGGCGACGATCGCATTGAAAAGATAACCATGGACACTAAAGGGGGGCTAAAACACCTATCTTTTAGGGTATAATTGTTTAATTTATCATTTATAATTTTTACAAATATCTTTTTCTCTGTATTAAATACAAAATTAATTCATAGGTTGATCCAAATAGTACTTTGGAATCTTCAGCAGAATGGGCTCTTCTTCTTCTGGCATATTTGATTTTTTTCCTTTACATCATCCTTTCTTCGGGTCGTCTTAATTCCGTCATGTCCAAATTCGGTCTTGCCTTCTCAACTGTGGCTCAAGTTTTTGCCTCGTTAATTATGTCACTTAGTATCTGCTCTTTGTTTGGTGTCACATTAACACTTGTCTCTATATCTTGGTGAGCTAACTATGTAATGATATTTATATATTAAATGTAATATTTAATGTTTAATAATGATTTTCATTTTGTTATTCAGGAAACTATTGCCTTTTGTTTTTATCTTGGTCGGTGTTGAGAATATGTTTATTTTAACAAACGCTGTAACAGCAATTCCCACCCAATTGAATGTAAAAGAACGCGTCGCTCTAGGTAATATGGTTGTATATTTTCCAATTTACCCTTTGTTTTTTTGATAATTTTATATATAACTCACGGTATATACCTTTATTAGGTCTTGAAAAAGTTGGATATTCTATTACAAAAACATTAATAATTTGGCTTTTATTGTTGCTGATATGTTCAGCAACAAGTATTGATTCGATTCAAGAATTCTGTATCTTTACTTCGATTGCCATGATTATTGATTATATGTTACAAATGTCGTTTTTTATAGCGACTTTGTCTATTGATCTTGAAAGATTAGAATTAGAATATAATGTACATTGATTGCGTAAAAAATGTATTTTTATTTGTTAAAATTAGTTTTATTAAGTTTATTAATACTCTAATATTCAATTTAAACAGATGTCCGATTTATATATTAATCGCACTGGAGAATCGGATAATGATGATAAAGATGATATTCCACTTTCAAAAACCATCAACTATGGCCGTAGGATCGGTAGTTCATTGGTGGTATGATAAACTTATATTATTTATATTGTAAATTTTTTTTATCAGATATATATAATTGAGTAGCATCCTTTTCTGCAAAGGTTCTCATCTTCATGGTAGCTGTGACAAATGTTTATCAATCCAATGTTGATTTACCACCTCTCAGGTTTCCTTTGCCTAGTTTAATTGGTAATTATGCTAATTACACCTTTATTCCTTCTGCTACACGTTCGAATATCACTTTTTGGGAAACCGTGGCTGCTGATAAATTTTGGGTTATGGTTAATCTGGACGAGGACGAAAAAGATCATTTTGTTGAAATTCGACCCACCAGACATTTAACATTACATTATGAAGAGCCAGTAACTCCGCCTCCTAATTATTTTGACTGGCATTTCATTATAAGGATAGCTATTAGAGCTATCATTTGGTTTCTCAAATTTTTTGTGTTTCCTGCTACCGGTATAGCATTTGCTATATCTTTCCTGGTGGGATTTTTATTACCAGCAGATCTGGTAATTCGAGCTGCCAGATTATCAAAAAAATCAAGAAATAATAATAAAATCATTTTACCTGCATCTTCACCTTCCGGAAAATCTACTACTACACGAGTTATAACTTTGCGTGGTCATCACTCAGCTGATATTAATTTACTTTGTGCTAACTTGAACGGTACTATAGTTACAACTGCTACTGACAGGCATATTACGTCGTGGAATGGAAAGAAAGGCATGCTATTAAAAAAACTTGAAAGATATATGCGACGCTGTGAATCATGTAAATGCGGTAACACTGGAGGGGTAAAGAGTTGTATTTCATGGCCAGTTAGAACAATGTGTATGAATGAAAAAAAAGAACTTGTGGCGGCCGGATTTGAGGACGGTGTAGTGCGGGTTTGGGATATAAATTCAGGAACAGCCGTTCATATATTGAAAGATAACGTTGAAGATGTTGAACAAGTAACATCAACAACTAATCATCATTCAACAAAAGAGCGAGTTACAAGTTTGCAAATTGTAGTGCCGACTTCCCATTATTCGATGCCTACTACTCCAACTTGTGAACGTGGGTACTCTTATAGTACGTCGAAATCAATTTCGGATCAAAAACCAGCTGCCATACTTCTTGCAACTTACCGAAACGGGTATTTTCGAGAATGGGATCCTGATTCTGGTCAGATTATTCATACAGTTAACACAAATCAAAAAGGTGGTATTAGTTGTCTTTTTGTAGTTGATGATAACGAACAAGATTTCAATAAAGATGAGTTACGTATTTTTACCGGAGCACGAGATGGATCCGTCAAATGCTGGATTCGAACAGTTTATGATTCAGAAGATGAACCTGATAGCACTAGTTCAGATTGTAATAAACAACATAAGAGCATGTGGAAGTTATTCTACACAATACCAGGTGAATTTGGAAATGCAATTACTAGTGTAGCTGCTAAAGTAGTCAAAACTAAAAAGAAATGTTTTGGCATTGTTGTTACTGGAACCGCAGATGGAGAGGTTAGAATATATGATTACCTTACAGGAAATTATATAACGAGGTTAAGTTATGGAGTTTCTGAAAAACAAAAACGTGCAAAAGAGCGAGAAGAGCAAATCTTGCAAAAGAATAAAATTAAGAATCATTTAAGAAAATTCTACGTAAGTCAACATGATTACTCCGATTCAGAACAGGATTGGTCTGAAGAATATGATGATGAATATGATCTTTGGGACGAAACTGAAGAACCCGAAGATTGTGTTTCACACCAGGGCGCGATTACTAAAATTATAATTAATCCACTTGAAGAAAGCTGTACATGTGGAAACACTGAAAAAATTGGTGGATTTTTGATAACAACCTCGTCAATGGATGAAAAAGTGTATTTTTGGAAAATTCGAAGTGTTACAGACTGTACATGCATGACCTTCCAATTAGAACCTATAGTAGATGATTACAATAGTGAGGATGGCAATGGGAAACTTCAAGAAGTTGCCCAATGGTATGGTGCAGTCACAAAACTTCTTGGGTATGTGAGCCAGCCTGGTGGTTCTGAAATCGTATTTCTTAGAGAAAGTATAATTGGAGTTAGGCGTGTTAAGAATCCAAATACGTCCATCAAAAGATGTCATGGTGCTGAAGGTGAATGGGAAGCCTGGATTCTGGATATTCAAATTATCGATAGTTCAGAAAATTACGATGACTTCATGGAATTCGAGGTTAAAGTAATTCCATTAGTTAACGAAAATGATTTAATTACGGAAGAACAAAAAAAGGAGAAAGATATATTATACAAACGACACGATCGCGAAAATGAATTGAAAGGATTTGTTCGGCGACGGAGAGACGTTTCGGGCAATTGCGTATCAAGTCCGACATATTCCTCTTTCAATAATCTTAATCAAAACCTTTCACAAGTTCATAACCATGAAGAAGACCAAACACAAAGGTATCGAAGTCAGAGACCACGTAGCAGTATATTACATCGTGTTTATCCAAATAATAATAACATTGATCGGAAACTATCGTCGTTTGAAGAGGATGATGAAATGAATGAAATTCTACCATTTTCTTGTATACGACAAGTTGTCAAAGTTGGTGAAGACGGGGTTGCTATTGCATATGGTAATTTTGTAAAGGTTGTATTGTTCGAGATAAATGACGGCGATAATGATCTATAGCTATTACATCTCATCCATAATTAAATTTACGGTACTCTCTTACATTGTAATCAACTTCTGATTAGTATGTTATTGATGGATCATTGACCGGGCTATAGCAACATGGCGCTACGAAAAACATCGGTTTATCATATGTATTATTTATTTATTTACTTCTCATTGTAATTATTATCCTTTTAAATTTTATCATTTAGTGCAGGTGCGCTATTATGACCCCACCTGATCAGGTATAATGCGAAATCAAAACAAAAGAATATGCGTTTGTTTAGGGTAAGGGTTAAATTTGTGGTAGGGTTAGGATATATTAATAACAGAAGCGTGTCAAACGCAACTTCTGCAAAAAAATTTAGAACGCATAATGATTTCATAGATCAAATTATAATAAGTTTCACGCTGCATGCATTCGGTTGGTTGATCAGATGTGGTACGTCAAACAATGAACTTGTTTAAATCATATCTTTGATTTATTATATGTATATAGATAGATTTGAAGATTAAAAAATATATGTTGAATTATTACTGTAATATTATCTAACTTGGTAATAAAATTTGGGTGGTTTAATAAAATTTTTAATTAGGCAGTTTTTGTCCGTGATTAAACTATATATACTGTTTAGAATAATTGGTCAAAATAGACTTTTATTATTAAAAATTTGTGAGTGTAATTTCAAAATTATCGCATAATTATAATACCGAAAAACAAAAAATATTTCAATATTTTATTTAAATGTGCCGAATTAAAACATTATATTAAACATTTGGTAACTTTATATATTAAATTTTTATTGATTAATACAGTCTGCTCTTTATAAAGTCACTCACCATAAAGCTACACCCTCTTTATAAGCACTAATTTTTAGAACAAACATAAGAAATTTGACCTCTATACAGGCACAATTTCTTATAAGCACAGAATTTCTTGGAACCAAGAGTGTAACTATAGAGAGGTTAGACTGTAATTTATAAAAATAATTTTTTAATTTTAAAGTGCTGTGGATATTATAATTTTTTTGAAAATTTAAATATTAGGGTTTTATAATTAGTGCACTCTGCACTGTGGTGCACCTTATAGTAACAAATACAAATAATGATTAGGGTTAGGGTTAGGGTTAGATTTGAAGTTATAGAATTATAGTAATGTTATACCTAAAGTTGATATTGCTAAAGTTATAACTTAGGTTTGAATTGTACTTGACTGAAACTAGCTCTTTGAAATTAGCTTATCTTGCACCATTAGCAGGTAATTTTAAATAGGGTTCTTTAAATTAATTAAATCAAATATTTGGTATATTTAAATTTGATCAAATCAAATAAGCCTTGATTTGAATTTGATTTGAATTAAAAATTTTGTATTTGAATTTGATTTGATTTAAAATTTTTGAAAGTTTACTTATAAATTTTTTAAATTAAATCAAATATGTCAAATTAAATATTTATCAATTTGAATTTGATTTAATTTGAAAATTTTGTATTTGAATTTGATTTGAGATCAAATATTTGATCAAATTAAATCAAATCAAATAAACAAGTATAACTTCAGATGCTTGAAGTTGCAACTTCAAGCAAATGCAGTAGGGCGAAAAAGGGAGTTCTAGGACAAAATCTGGGACAGAATCCAAATTGGCCTTCTAGACCCTTCTATAAACTCTTCTAGATATATTTAATCATATATCGAATTCAAGCTCTAAATTATGCTAGAGCTAAATCCTGTTAACTTACTCTCCTTACTCCTAAATTTGGGCTTCCAACATTAAGGAGTACATAGTCTTTAGCTATGTTTTTAATCCCAAACAAGATAACAAAATAATTATGCTATTTCGCTTGCCCTTGAAATGAGCAGAGAGCACTGAGGACCGAAGTGTCTGAGTGTGCTTCTCTGCGAGCCCATTCAAGCCTAATACGCATACTATTTTCTATGTTATTCTAGAATTAATTCAAAAAGCAATTTATTACTATCTAGCAAAGGACAAAAAATGCTAAGTCTCACCTCGCAGAGGTGAGATTTAGCTATTAGGGGTGAGACTTATCCGATTAGAGGTGAGATTTAGCTATTAGTGGTGAGACTTATCCAATTAGAGGTGAGACTTATCCGAGAGGAGACTTATCTAAGGTAAAACTTATTATATATATCTCAAAGTCTCATTGCTACGTCTTACCCATTAGCAATCAATAAGATCTAGCTTCTGAGCTTTATCACGCAATTTATTATAATATTGTATGACGTAATATCCTCTAATATGCTCTGCACACCGTCCACAAGCCGTAGCTGTAGGCTTACCACAATCAGTACAAGAATAGCGCTTTTTACATTTCCAATGATGCCGGCAACCTTCTAGAAGTATACAAGTTTTACCACAAATCTTACCAGAGTTATGAAGATAATTACAGATATAAAGATTCTTCATTTACTATAGAATAGAGATTTTCTTAATTTATAAAAGGCCAGGAACACCAACTTGAAGCATTCCACGAGCATCTTTTATATTATAAAAATATACTAATGAGTGTGACATGTATGTCACAAGCACAGTAATGTGGCACAGTAAATTTCAAAGACCAGGAACACCAACTTGAAGCATTCCACGAGCATCTTTCATATCATAAAATTTTTAAATTGTAAGTACCCACTGAGGAGGTAATTCTATATCTTTTACAACTTGGAGCTCCTCTCTGACAAAAGACCACTTTGGCCCATTGCTCTCATCATCTTCTAGCCAATACAAGATTGGCTGATTTTTTTGTACCAAAGCTTCATGGATAAAATAAATCTGAGGAGACCAATTATAGTCAGTCGCCCTTTTAGGGCCCATTTCCAATTCACCAGGTTCAAGTAAATATCTAACCAAAGTATTATAATCCAATTTAGACTCATTAAATCCTATAGGCCCATTGCGTAATTTAGAAGATGTCGAAATAATCTGTTTCATTTTTATAGCTTTTGCCGTGGCCATGCCAATTAATCTAGTTACTGAATTATTAAGGTTATCAATAATTATATAAAGATTTTTAACCCAAGCTCTCGATTTCTTAGATATAGGCAACAATAAATCAGAGGCATCCTGTAATCGAAACAATTTTTCAGCTAAAGTACGATTAAATCTTTCAACAATACCTTGACTCCTATGAGACGTACCAATTTTAATTTTAATATTATTTTTTCTATTAATTCTTTACAATCTGATTTAAATTCAGAACCGGGATCAACCATTAATAATTTAGGCCAAATAAGAGGGCACTTAGAATTACTATAAACTTTCTTAAAGGCCTTGGCCACAGAATAAGCTGACCTATCTGCCAAAGGAACTGCTCATTTAAATCATGAAGCCACATCTACTATACATAAGCAATATTTGTAAGTTATATTATTAATTTGGTCATGGGGCATATAAAGAATATCAGCTTGATGGCATTCATTAGGAATCTGTATACTATTAAATGAGGCTCTAGGAATAAATCTTGGACGGGGTTTATGAATCTGATATAAAGCCTGTTTTTCAAACCAATTACGCACCTCATCTATAGAAAAATTGTATCCAGCTTTTAGAGAAGCTTCATACATTTTTTTTACGGTTCTCTGATAGCCATTAGGTTGATAATAAATCTTACGCAAAGCAATAGATATATCTAGTTCACGAACATTTCCAGAATCTATTTGTATCATAGGAATAGACAACATTTTTGAGCTGACCCAGTCCCTTGATCTATGATCTGCAGGACTAAATATATTTAAAAAAACAGATAACTATTTTTTTCTTTTTTTCGAATTTATGAGAAAAAAAGGGAAATGGGAGAAAGAATCGAGCAATTTAAATGTGCTTTATTAGCTATACAAGATCGAGTCTACAAATTACAACAGGATCTTGTCTCAAAAGAGAATTATATTAATTATCTTGAAAAAGAAATCATAATTCGTGATGAAGATCTAGACCCATTGAAATTAGAAATTTCTAATCTTAAAGAACAGTTAGAAAAGACACTTCAAGATTCTATAAATCAAGGGAATTATATAGATTATTTAGAAAAACGGTTAGCTATTTTTCAGGATGAAATAGACCGCTTTTCTTGCAAACTCAAAAAATTATATATAAAAAACAATTTTCAAGATATGGCACAACAACCAGGATCCTCCCGAACATTATCTCTTTCTGAAAATCAAGCCACAATCCAAAATAATAGAATTCGACGAGAGATTGATAACATTAGACAATATTTTCAAAGTCCACTTACAACAGCACCTACAATAAATGGCATTGAAGATTATCTTAATATAATTTCTGATGCTGGAAATAGGTTTGAGAGATTGGTGCTACAAATATATCCACGAGCAAATGCTCGAGCAATTAATGCCGAAAATCGAGTAGTGAATTTGCAGACCCAGATAATAAATTTGCAAACCCAATTAGCCAATCCACAGACCCAGTTAGCTGATTCACAAACCCAGTTAGCCACGCTTCAAAATGACTACGATCTTCTTTATCAAGCTTATAGAGCCCACAAACTTAATTATCACTTATTAAAAGCAACTGATATAGAAAAAAATAAGCGTATATCAGAGCTACTTCAAGAAAAATTTGTATCACGCCTTTTAAATAGACAATTTCAAATTCAAGCTCAGAAGAACAGCCAGCAACTACAAGATTGTAAGACGGATTGGGCAATTACTATGCATCTCTTAAATCTTACAACAAATCGATATAACAAATGGAAAAATAGATGCAGGACTATACAAAATAAATGGGGCAAGTGGAAAACACGGGCCCGAAATTCAGAACAATTAATTAATAATTTAAATCAACAAATTTTTGCGCTACAGAATAACCCACCAAATATACAACGAATAGGAATAGCAGGATACCCACCCCCAAATTTTAATGGCTATCCCGATGAGGATCCTGAAGAATTTATTGATTCTTTTCACTCATATCTTGTGGCTATAGGAATTGATGTAACAGCCGGACATGCTAATAGAGTTCGAGCTCATGGACTTTTTGAAACATGCCTTAAAGGTGATGCTAAAGATTGGTATGAAAGATCTCTTTGAAGAAAGAATTGGGAATTGAGAAATTTATTAGATAATACTGGCCTAGTCAATTTAAGTGCGACTCAGGGACGAACGGCGGCACAACTTGGTGCAAATTTAAGACACGGTGCTGTGGGCCAGGCTGGAAATATTGTTATTCCAGCTCATACTGTATTTGATGAAGACTGGTCTTTTGCCGATGGGCGCCCAACAGATCGATTACCCAATGCACCAAATGCTAATGCCGGACAAACTATAGTAGCAAATGGAATCCGACTTGGCCAGGCAATATACTGGCTTAAAACTAACTATCCCACAGTTACTGCGGAAAAACAGCGAATGCTCTTTGGTTCAACGGTCCAAGGCAGTGATTCTGTAGGTCGATTCTATTCTAAGTTACGTAAACTTGCTAGGTTAGCAGGTATTGATGACCAGCAAATTCGATTACAATTTATTCGTGGCATCTCNTCTCAAACTATACGAGATGAAAATATGAATAGATTTATTCAATGGATTTGTGAGGAGGTTCCAAAATTTATTCCTGTTCCCAAGCCCGATTTACCCCCAAAACCGGTAATAAAGAACGTTGAAATTACAGATAATGATCCTATAGAGGATATACGTAGGCAATTAGAAGACCTTCAAATTAATCAGACCAAAATGGAAAAAGCTATAAAAAAGAATTCTAGCAAGCCTAAATCTTCTCGTCGCAAAACTAAATCAAAATCAAAATCTAAGACCAAAAATAAGAAATCATCCAAGCATGTTAACGCCCATATAATTTCAGATGAATCATCTTCAGACTCTAGCGATAGCGAAAATAGTATGACATCTAGTAAAAATGAACTTGAAACCAATACCTTGGCACGTTCATAGAATGAATCAGAATTGGATTCCTCTGGAACTAGTGAGTCTAGTAATTCAGAAAGCGATTCAGAAGAATATGAAGTCAATGCTATAAAAAAAAATAACTTATTCTGATACCAAGAGATCAAAGAAGCACAAAAGTGCCAGGCCAAAAACTTCTAGCAAAAAATCTAGTAACGCCTCTTCTGATAAAAAGGGCAGTAAAGATACTAGGCCACTTAAAATTCCTACAGATAACATTAGTCTAAATGCATTTTTTGTTATTTTACTATCAATGGTTGATTCATTTACTCTTATACAGTCTAAAGAAGTTTCTATTAATGGTTATAATATGATTAATGCTGAATTCATTGCACTGAAAGATCCTGTTTTAAATCATTTTACTTCAAATTTCTCAGACAAGGAATGTGAAAAGTTCTGGCATGAAATTACTATGGTGTTTTCTCATATCTTGCAACCAATATCAGATCTAATTCGAATAGCTTCCCAGCAAACAAATATACTACCCCAAACAGCCCCAGAGGAATCGCAATCAGAGGCAGAAATTTCATGGCCCAACCCTATAGAAATTAATTTTATTCGTAAAATTATTCCCAATGATGTCGCTACTATATGTTGCAAGATTAGCTCGCTATTAGGAAAAATCGTACAAGTGCCTTCTGCCATGATAGATAGTAGGGCAAATTGCTTAGTTATTTCAAAAGGCCTTATAAAACTATTGGGAGCAGAAGTAGATAAAAATAAGAAACCCTCTGTTAAATGGCGTAATAATTCCTTAGAGTCTTCAGGCATATCTTATAACATTTCGGTTATAGTTGGTCAGGGAGAAAATAGTTGTACAATCTCTGAAGACTTTCCAGTCATGGATGATTATAAACCCTGGATATTATTTGGCACACCTTGGCTTGATCGAGCTGGATGGGAGCCCATTGTAAAGCGTGAATTCAAGTTAATGCATAAAAATAAGGTAATTACTATACCTCTTTTAGTACATAAGTCTCCCTCTTTTCTCATAAATTCGAAAAGAGAAAATTTGGTTAACGTATCAATTTTGCCCGAGCCGGCTCATGATTTATTACGAGAAGGTGGGTCAGAAAATAAAGATATCTCTTTTCAAGAACAAAAAGTTAATTACAATATATCGTTTTTCGAGCCTGCGAGAAAAACTTTGGAAAAAAAAACATATAAGTTACGAAGAACTTGAAAAAATGTTATTTGATACTCTCAATGCTAAAAAGGTTCTCAATGAGGTATGTGAGAAGTTTTTATCATTCTATGATGAGCTGGATCTTTTACTTAGCTAGTATATGCAGATATTTGGCTATATTTTTTTTATCAC
>QKWP01000193.1:103854-117922 GCA_003550325.1 Gigaspora rosea | reverse complement strand
TATATATATATATATTATTAAATTTTAACCAATCAAATGCTTAGAAAAATTATCAGGTGGGGGTAGGGGGTCAGCTTCTTAGTGAAACCCTAATCAGGTGATTTCTGGCGCTCCCCTTACAAATAAAAATTAATTTTTTAAAATATAAATTAAAAGATTATTTTAATAATATTGTATAAAAAAATCTTTTTTATAAAGATGAACTAATTTAATAAATGTTGAAAAAAATTTATTAGTATACATATAGTGTACAAATATAAACATAATTTATAAATTAAGTTTTAAGTAATATGCTAATCAACTTAATTTTTACAAACAAAAAATTAATTCTTGTTTATAATTAAAGTAAAAATATATCTAGGATTGGGGCAAAGTATAGTTTAGCAAAAAATTTTTTTATTAAAAGTCAAAATGTAGCAAAGTTTAAAATATTAGTTAAATATCTAATAGTAAACAAATATAGGAAAGTACTATATTATTATGAACACTTTTTAAAAATTTATAAAAATTTATATTGAGCTAAATAAACAAAGTTAATTAAGATTATACAACTTTGTACAATATTATACTTGTACAGTACAAAATTAATAATTTTTAAAAGTTAGTTATTATAAGGCCATGAAAAATTAATCAATTGGTTTTCATAACCCGGCCGGGTCAAATTTGGAAACCTCAAAAAAAATTTTTTTATATGTTTTAATAACCGGGTGGGATTTTAAGAAAAATTTTATATAAAATTTTATAAAATTTTATATATGAAATTTAAAAAAAAAAGCCGGACGGCCGGGTCAGTTAAAAAGATACATGTTATGAAAACCAAGTAGTTAAATTTGTATGGCCTAATTATTATATATTAAAAAAAATTTTTTTATTAAATAAACTAAATATAGAGCTTATTAGTAGAAAGAGTAAAGAAATTTCCTAAGTAAAAGTTTTTTAAACTTTGAATTAAAATATCTTAATAAGGGCGCTGACAGATATTACGTAATATCTTTAGGGAGGAGAGGGGGTCAGACAAATCTTACGTGCTATATAAGTTATAATAATGCTGACCAATCATTGTAAGACACAAATTTACAACGTGAGAGCTATTCTATTAGCTAGCTGATTTTAGGAAAATCGGCTTAGCCATTTTTTGACTACAATAAATACATACACATGATCATATATCTCACATTTGAATTTAAAAAAGCATCTACTCGTTAGTATAGATCAGGTAACTTTGTGTGAATGATATGTTAGTGATCACACATCCACTTAGAAACAAGCAAACTGAGAAAACACTATTGGCTTGCTAAATCTGGTCATGAAGTGATTATTTACTAGATCTATGGTACTCATATGATGGCAAGAAAATTATAGGATTGAAACCTGTTATTCTTTTGACGTCACCTTTCAATTTGAATTTTTATTACTTTCGCCTCAGATCGCAATCATAGAGAAGTATTAATATGCTTTGAAAAAACAAACTATAGCAGTTTTAGCGCGTAATAGCGGGCTAGGGCGTTATTTCGAGTAAGGGCAGTGTCATTAATCACCTGATTATTTTTTATCAGAGGCCTACCCCCCTCCCTCTTCCTTAATATATAAATAGTCAGGTTCTTATATATAATTTTAATTCGTGATTCTTTTGTAAACAATAGTACTGTCATAGTAAAAGTTGGGGGAATCTAATATAAGTTTTATAATAGAGCTGAATCCAGCTTCACCCACAAGGTAGGTCATCTTTTTTTCAAGATAACCTTGCTTGGAGCTCTAATAAAAGTTATAGAGCTGATGTTTGTGGTTCTAATAGTAGTAAGATCGGTAAAATTGGCCTGGTGGTTGTTGAGATACCCTAGCCTTTCTCTTTATAATCATATAAAATTTTTTTAAAAAATTTTAAAGAAACCTTATATGATTGTAAGAAGAAAAGCTAAGGTATCTCAACAACCACCAGATCAATTTTACTGATTTTACTACTATTAGAACCACAAAAATCAGCTCTATAACTTTTATTAGAGCTCCAAGAAAGGTTATCTTGAAAAAAAGATGACCTACCTTGTGGGTGAAGCTGGATTCAGCTCTATTATAAAACTTATATTAGATTCCCCCCAACTTTTACTATGATAGTACTATTGTTTACAAAAGAATCACAAATTAACTTTTTTTACCCCCCTCCCCCCCTAAAAAATCACCTGATTTTTGTTACTCCCCTAAGGCCGAAATTCGAAATTACATCTCTGTGCATTATTACGCAGAAATATGCTATATTGTGTAAAATTTATTTGACCTGTTCCGTTTTACAAATTTTTTTTTTTATTCTAAATCTGAAACATAATCTCTGAAGTCTTCACCAGAAATGAAATCTCGCCTGTTCTGTTCCGAAGGTAATGTACCAAAATTATCAATTTCTGCAAAATTGGATATCATGACAAATTCTACAACCAATTCTGAGCTTGTAGGTTGATTTTTTTAGGTCTTCTGTGAGGAGATGGATGCAATAAGTGTCTATGCTTTGCCATGTACGCCTGAGTTGGAAAGAATTTGTGACAAATTGAACAACAAAGTCGATAATATGTCATTTGGCTAATAGATGGACAATGGGCATCGTAACCTGGTATTTTAAATTTATCAGAGTACTGAAGAAGGTAAATAGGATTGATATAATGGCCGTCTCGTGCTTTAGTAACGGGAGGAAGGAAGCCATCGAAGAGTTGAATAAAATCTATTGCTTCCTGTGCTCTAGCAGGTTTGCAACAATTTGAATTGTTACATCGTTTAATGTCAAGTGAATACTGATACAAATTGCAGTGTTTTTCTATTCATGACCGTATCGGCAGATGCGTCAAATTCTTTTTTTTTTCTTTTTTTTATTTCATTCTTTTCCTGTTCTTCACGAGCAAACTCAAGATTTATAAATGGGTCAGTAGCTTCATCAACATAAGTTGCATTCACATACTTTCCAAAGATGGGATCATGGCACTATATATTACATAGTATTGTACCGGTGTGGCGGAAATTTTGCGCTGCTAACTCTGTATCAATTGTTTTACCTTGACTATCAAGATGATTCCCAAAATGATTTATTGGTAAAACGATTCCGGCCAGTTTACCAGAAAGTGTAGACATACCCTTTTGACAGGGTTATATTTGGACTGCCCCAGAGCGTGCGTACGTATAGTCAAGTAGTCTAAGTCGAATTTTCTAAATAGCTTGCAGTATGACTGAATATTTTTAAAATGACGTGGGTTCTCATCAGGGCCCCATTAACAAATAATATCCAAATAGGCTTTATATTGTTATTTATTTTTAGGATTCCAGAATATTGATTGTTAGATACAAGAGAGAAAATATCTTCCGTGTGAGTAATTGATAATGTACCTATTTAGTATTGTTAAAGAATATAAGTGTACAGTACATTTTACACACGCATACAAAAAATTATTAAATATTGATATAGAAATTGATAGGCAAAAAAAAAAAAGAGCAACGAATATCAAAAATGTATAATAATTATATCTATTGACCATTGAGGTCTAGCAAAAATCGCCATTTGTCCAGTTCGAAGATCATCATTTATTTCACTAGGTTTTATCATGAGATAAACTGATAGAATAAGTTTCTGATTGTTTTCACACATGAAATCATGATCAGGTACTTGAACGGGCTTACACGCAGATCGTAAAGTACGAAACGTTCTGCCAACTGCAGGTACACCTAGGCCTATTTTAGATTTAGTGTCCTGTGAAACTATTACGGAAACGTCTGAAAATGTTTGAGCAAACTGCCTTGCTCCCTTTACAGAAGCAAGGCAGTAATGCTCATCAGGATGTTCTTTTGTTTCATCACGTGAAACTCCAGTTACAGATACCCAAGCAGGATGGTAGTGTCCTTTGGCTGCAATTGTTCTTGAGCGCAGGGCAAAAGGTAGTTGTTCAAGGTCGTTCGAGCCATATATATTCCATAATTATTTTCAAGATTCTCACATAAATGATTTACTATTCTTACTTTTATGGCCTCTTTACGTCTATGTTTATCAGCGGATCCATATTCTACCGATTCGTAATGTACTCAAGCAAATTTGGATTTTGAACCAAAAAGGGTGGTCTACCAGGTACATCATATCAGACAACTATCTGTTCTTCTTCGATTTGCTTGATTTTTTTAAATTGGCATTTAGACTAATATTCGGCATTTCTTTTTAATGTTTTTATTTTTTTTCATACATTTGAATTTCTGCTTTACGATCTGAAATTCTAGCAAGTAAGTCTTTACGAAGTTGCGAATCAGTTGTGATGTTGTATATATTTTCCAATTCTTTAAGATTTTTTCTGCAATTTCTTTTAATTCGTTTGATTTTTTTTGAGCCGATACATTATTTCTAATTTCTTCTACGGGATGAATGGTCGACGGTATTATAATACGAGAAAGATTATCTGTTACAGAACCTGAAACTTGGGCTCTACTAGATGAAGCTGCAGATTGAAAATAACCTTGCAACTTTAGAGGTGTAGTCAAATATTGTCTTATAATATTGTCAATTTCGGTATCTTCTAATTTTTTTATTTCCTGCCATTCTTTGGCGACAGCATTACAAATAATTAACCGACTTGGAACTGGGTTTTCATTTTTTACTATGAAACTATACGTATAAGCATTACTAAACATTTCATATTTGGTATTTGGTGATTTATAGATATAGGTTTTATCAAACTTAGGAATAAGAAGAAAGGTTTGTCGACTTATAACTTGAATGGATAGAGGGTATCTCACAATAAGACATATACATTGTACGGTTTTATTTAAAGCATTATTTTTATAATTACTGGGGTTTTTCAAATTATATAGATTACAATGCATTACAATGCTTTAAATAGCAACTTCAATCGAGGGGTAATTTTTAAAAAAAAAACTTTGTAGCTTTTAATATATTATAAATAAATTCAGGTCATGCTTTAGAAAAAAATTGAATCTTTCATATGATGCTTTATTTGCGTCATTCTATTATTTTAGATATTAAAATTTGTCACCGTTTATGTTTTTATCACGTTTTACAAATAGAATAAAAAATGTGGTCTCTAAGAAAAGAATTGTCACGTTATTAGTAATGATTAAACAAGAACCAAAAAAAGTTTCTGAAAGTTACCCAAAAGGTTCAAAGTATAGCAACTCGATTTTTTCAATTGAGAAATTTTATAGTTGATAAAAAATTTTTTATAGTAACTTATATAAGTAAATTCCGGATCAATAGATATTCGATATTGATTAATTGTCTAAATTAGAAATTTGACATTTTCCAAATCGAATCATACAAACACAAAATCTTGGTGCAAATTTCCAAATGAATAAATTGTAAATGCACATCATGGAACTATTTAATAAATATGCTGCCTGACAAAATATTTACGTATTATGGACAATTTTTTCAATTTTTTCTCATGGATAATTTGCATTTTTATATTGACACTTTCAATACCGTACATACGTACATATGTGCTATATCTGCAGTATCATCTGCAAGATAAATTCGTGTACTTAGAAAACCTTTCAATGAATAGTTTGAGGAACAACAAAAGGCATGTATTACATAATGTAAAAAAACTGTCATAAAAGAATTATAATAATTTTGCAAAAATATTTGATTTATTTTTTTTTAATATTTCTTAATTGGTATAAAGCGTGCCAATAGCATTCTCGATCAAGCACAGGAAGATCATAAAACTGCTATCAAAGAATTAATAATATCGGTCAGGTAGGCAATAGTGTTGATAAATCCTTAATAAGAATTTTAGAATATATACGTACATACTAAAAAATTTTATTAAAAAATTTTTTTTAAATAATTAGTTTATGTTTATCTTGCACGAGATATATTTATTTTGCAAAAGTTGTACAAAATCATAAGTGCAATAGTTATTTCACACATGATACATCTCTGACCTGGTGCATTTGTACCCCTATACAAGTAAATGCTTGGGAAATATTTTTCATATGAAAAATTATTTTAATATAGTATTCCACAAGCTTTAATATACTCAAGGTACTATTGTACATGTTATACAGTAGTTATTAACATATATCTTATATGGGGTAGCTTTATAGTAAAATAATATTACGTAATATCTGTCAGCGCTCTAATTACTAAACTAAATTTAATAATTTTTTTTTTGTATTTTAATTATATATAGTTATAAAATTAAAATAAAAAAAATTTGTTTTTTGGATTGATAGCATAGCAGTTATGCTTCAAGTATACAAATTGAAAGGTTGCTAGTTCAATTTCTCCCAAAGGTAAAAAACAAAAGCCAGCCAGTTAGGAAACTGAAACAACGCAGGAAACAAGAACCTGGAACATTGTATGACAAACTTAATTGGGTATTTATTATTCTGAGAATTTGTGGCAATGAAATAAAATATATTAGAATTCGATTTGAAATAACTAAAGTTATAAGACATCCTAAGTCTAAAATTTGTAATACTATATAAACTTGTAGTGCTATCAGACTGACAAGTAAAATTTCTATTTGGAGAACTCTGATGTCCTACCTTTTTGAGGGTTGGTGCAACTAGTCACATTTAGGGCTCATAAGAAGTAACTGGATGACATTGGTCTGAAATGATAAAACTTGGAAAAAATTTCAAACCCTCTGGTAAGAGATGAATAAGTTGGAAAAGGTTGCAGTGAGACTGCTAAAGAAAAAAAAATTTTATTTAATTTAATTTAGTAGTTATTAAGCTATTTAATTTAAATTTAAAAAAAATATAGTAAAAACTTTTTACCTTTTGTTTAGGAGGCATTCATAAATAACGTTATATGTCCCACATAGTAGCTCTTGACCCCCTCTAGACTATATAAATTTTTTTTTCAAAATCCATATGTTTATATATAAAATTTTATAAAAACATGTATATCTTGTAATATAGTAATCTGATTTAGATAATTTTAATACCATTCAATTCGTCTTAGTGAGACAAATTCAATAATACTAAAATCATATTATTTGGATTACTAAATTGCAAAATATTCACAAAAAACTATTGGTTATATAGTAATTTTATAAGAAAAAATATGACCAATAGTATTTTGCCAATAATTCCTAATACAGTAATCCAAATGAAATAAAATTGGTACTTCTTACTGGGATGAATCAAATGGTACTAAATCATTCAATTTGGACCACTAGATTAGAATTTAAACAAAATTTATAAAAAAATTATATTATATTTTTTTGACTCTCTCCTTATTTATTAGAAAAAATGTTATATTTCATTTGACACCTCTTATAGGATTTGGAATGTTTGGCTGGGTTAAACCCGCGGGTTTGCGGGTTGGGCAGAGTTTGGGTCAAAACCGGGCCCAATATTTTGACCTATTTATAAGTGGGTCAGGTTTTACCAGGTTGATTAAATGCCTGGTTTTGGGCCGGTTTCTGGAAATGGGCCTGCAGGCCCCTGTGGACTCATTATAATATTTATAATAATCTATAATTATAATTTTAACAGTACCAGAAATAGAGTTTCACAAAAGTGAAATGCCATCTGTAAAGCTTTCCTATTCTGTTTTAACAGATATTTTCAGGATTGTTTTGTGACCTGCGCATTTTTACAGCTTTATTACATAGTCGAGTCACTTAAGTTTGATTGAATGATTGACATATATATATAATGTAACGCTTTGCAGTTGGCAGCCACAAATACCAATTAGCAAAGGTTACAATATAATAAAACTAAAAGTATACCTTCTGTTTAATATACTATTAAAATAATTCGGTAATTGGTTAGGTAATTCAGAATTTAGCTAAAAAGTGTTTATTGCCATTTCTTTAAGGAAGTGCCATTTATTACGTAATTTATTTTTATTAGAAGGTCATACCCCTCCTGTAATCTAATTAGCAGCCAATAATAATTTATATATATAATATATAGACATGATAGACTACTAACCCCTCTCCCCCTTCTTGAAATTATGTAATAAACGGCACTTCCCTTAGGGGAGTGCTATTTATCACGTGATATTTTTTACTTAGTAGCCACTCCTATCCATGTATAGTGTGATTACTTTATTTAATTCTGATTGATTAATATAATATATAGACGTGATCACTACCTCTGACTATGTATTTATGGTAAAAATCATGTGATAAATGGCATGCCCCTTATACTAGGAATCTATTTTTAGCACGCAGATGTCTGTACAACAAACTAACAAACTTACTACTATATCTAACACACAAAGAGGAAAAAGAAAAGCTCAATATTGTGATCTAGAAGACCAGGAGGGCGTCGACTGTAATTATAAAAAGAATATTTTTTTTTTTAAATTTAGTTGTTACTTATACTATATAAAAATCTCTAAACAAAAAAAATACTGTAGTTTGTTTTTGTAGTTAGATTTCTAGTGATAGTACGTTTAGATTATATTTATTAGACAAAGCCTATAGATTTAATATTAATAAAAGTCGAAACTGAGTTCAACTTCTATAATTTTAAATCTAATAAGTAAAACTGAAAACTTGTTGAAACTATTAAATTTTTTTAATAATAAGCTTAACAGCTTTGATCACAGATACAAGTTGGAAGATAGGTTTGAGTTTTGTGACTTTTTACTTGCAGTTGTTTACTATTCCTTTTAATTTATTTACAGTATGTTTATTAATTTAATTATTATTTTTCTTGTTATTTGTTATTATTTATTGTTAGCAATTTAATTTTAATACAAAACTCTTTATACACGTATTGGTATCTAATAGATCATTAAAATTTAAAATTTAAAATATCAATGCTTTTTTAAATCTGGTTGGATTATATATATAACAATAATATCAGACCAAAGTAATAAATTATTGTAATTATTAAAATTTAAATAAATATCAAAATATTTTACTTTGGGTTCGTTTCCTACTAGTCAATCAGATCTTGTAAAATCACGAAAGCCCACTATGTTATTTAGAGCGAAACTGTTATATTCCCCAAAAGTACTTGTAAAGTGTATAATAACTTACCCAGGCATTCACCTTCTTTATATAGTGCGAGACACCTAAAGGCAGAACCCCAAAGAACTTTGATACAACTTAGATTTGAGTTTGTATAATTTTGGCGATATTTTAGCCAAATAAATGTATAAAATAGAGCAAAATTTGAAAATTTACTATATAAAAATGCAATGTTTGATGAATTTCTATGCAAAATTTTCTTTTTTAGAATCATCTGAATTGTATCAGAGTTCTTTGGGTCCTCTAAAGGCTTCTCAAATTTTAAAAGCTAATAGCATTTAATATAAAAATAATATCAAAAAAAATAGGCCACTATTTTGTAGTTTAACTAATTTACTACAACTTAGCGGCTCTAATTTTTTAAAACTTATTATATATTTTTAATATAGAATTTAATATTTTTCGCATATGCGCTGTAGTGCATCTCATATGATTTGGTATAATGTGAAATCAAAACAATTAAAATACCCTGTTTTTTTTTAGTTAGGGTTAGGGTGAGGTTAGAATAGTGTGTAGGTAAGAAAGGGATTTTATAGTAAAATTTTGCAAGGAATTTTTTTGTTAGAGCACGAAGTGTGGTTTCATAAGCAAAATTATAAGCTTATAGGCGATTTTTTAAAAGATCACTATTTTTTCTCGATTTCACGCTACACCTGATCCTACGATCTGATTGGTTTATCAGATGAGTGCATTACAACGCATATGCACTAAATTACATAAACCTTTAATATATATGGGTTTAAAAGTGTGCTATTTTTATATAATACAGAAAAAATTCTCTCAAAATGGGACAAGTCACGTGTTTGGCTCACTTCTATTGGTTAATTTTAAAATATTTTTAAAATATTTTAAAATTAATTTTAAAATTTATTTTTAACTAATCAAAATGCAGAATTTCAAAAAAACATCAAATTTGATTATAAATTTTTAAAAATAGGACAAGCCATGTAACCTCCACCTTTAGGTGTCTTGCACCATATTATCATCAGGCCAGGTCAGGTTAGGTTGGGCTGGGTCATAATTTGAAGTAACCTGACCTGGCCCAAACCTGTAACTTTAAAACATGCCTGGCACGGGTTTGGGTTTTAAAATTTCTTTGGGCTTGGGTTTAAATTTAGAAAAACCCGGCCCGACCTGACCTATTTCGAACCCTAGATCATTAATGTATTGCCTAATAAATCTAAATGTATATGTTGTAAATGGAAATGAAATTTAAGTAGATTTAGAATTATTATATAAAACCGGGTTGAGTTTCTCATATGTACATCATACTTTAACTTTAATTTAACAAAGAAATTCCAAATCCACTTAAATTCTATTTCTACTTGCAATATATATATAAATAAATAAATTTAATTTTAATAAAGGGAAATACAAGAAGAGAAGTTTTTTCGATTTTACTTAAAGAAAAATAAAGGGAGTAAGCTAGTGTAGGCTGAAGAAACCTTTATTCGAGTAAATCAAAAACTTACCTTTCAGTAACCAGGGTTGGGCAAGCTATATATCTGGTGAATTTTTACTGGACATTGGACATTTTCAATTTGTCCTATGCAATGTTCAATGTCCTATAAGGCGCAGCTTTAGTTGGCATGAGACAATGTCTATTACTTTTGCATAGGACAATTCGGTCATTTTTCCAATGTCCAATATGTTTAAATACTAATTTTTAAAATCTCCTAGCATTAGTACATATGTTTGAAGATGTACTCGTGCAATATAAACCTATTGTGCCTATGATTTTGTGCAACAAATCATTTGAGAATTTTAATATATTTTGTTATTTTTATTGATAGCTAATAATTTGAGTATTAATAAAGTTATAAATATGTTAACAATCAAGGGACATTTCTCTTAGAATGCTGTCTATAATAAAAATTATAAAAAAAACATATGAATTTACTATAAACAACTAAATTTTTTTCATTTCTTGTTCTATATACCTGTAAAATTTAATTTTAAGTTAATTAGTAAAGCTAGCTTAGATCTTTGGCTTAAAGTTTATAGTAAATTCATATGTTTTTTTTATAATTTTTATTATAGACAGCATTTTGATTAATTTTAAGTAGAAATGTCCTATAACTGTTAATTAAAGTAAGAAAATAATGCAATTATTTTATTGACGCAATAGTATAAAATCTCATGTTATGAATTATGATTTATTATAAAGATCCAAATTTATACTAACATTGAAATCCTTATAAAACAGTGCAATCAGGTTTCTTACATGAACGTGAACTTAAGCTCATGAAAATTATTAGAATTAAATTTTCTAATGTGAGGCAATCAACCAGGAATGGCAAATTGAAAATCAATGCTGGATCTTTTTTTTTTTTACAATACTTAAAAATTGACCAATCAGGTTGTCCGAATCCAACTCTGGTTCAATCCTATGTCCATTGTTTTTGATTGGACATTCAGACAATGGAAATCAAACAGATTTCTATTGTCCGAATTCCATTCATGCCAACCCTGCCAGTAAGTATTAGAGTTAAATCAGTTAAATGCATACACTCTACTTTCTTAATAGTTATAATGTATTGATCAAAAGCAAAGATTTGTACAGATAGCCTAAAAACGGAAAAAATAAATTAATCTTTGTAATAAAAAAAATGTATAATAATAAAAAAAAACAAAAATTTTAACCAATCACTATCTCCAACATGTTAGGCTTAGCATTATTATTGTTAATATAATCCAGTACATAAAGATTTGTACCTTAAAAAGCTTCGTAATTTTAACTCTTAGTAAAAGTTTTTATATTTTTGATTAATTATTAAAAATTTTTTTAATATCAAATAAAATAGGTTTTAATCTAACTTATATTATTTTTATTGCTTTTATTTTAATAATTTTGCATATACAATTTGCTGTATTCAAAAAAAAAAAAGAAAATTTTTTTTTAAAAAAAAAAGATATTTTAAATAATTTTGCAACCAATATGCAGTTCTATAACTTGTACTATACAAGTGCATTAATGTGCATATGATAAAGATATGGTTAAAATTTGAGCAAAATTAAATTACTGGTTGTAAAGAAATTAAGCTTTAAAGTAAGGTAATTTGATTTTTTTTTACTATATATATGTATATATAAATTACTATAGTAAATTATATAGTATATTTTAAAAAAAGTTACTATTAATAAATTTTTTATTTTATCAATAAAATAATCAAAATAATTTTATTTTTATCAATTCAGTAATCTAATAAGTATATTAAATTAAAAAAATTAAAAATTAATTTGTACAAAAAATATTTGAATTAGAGCTATTTGAAGTATAAATTTTTTTATACCAGACTATAGTATATAGCGTGTTAGATAGCATATTAATATACATTAATACGTCTTCTATTAAATCTAAATATATATAAACGAGTGAATTTACTTCAATAAAGAAAAATACAAGAAGAGAAGTTTCCTTTGATTTTACTTAAAGAAAAATAAAATAAGTAAACTAGTATAGGTTGAAGAGACCTTTATTTGAGTAAATCAAAAACTTATCTTTAGTAACTATTAGTGTTAGATTGGTAAAATGCATATACTCTTCTTTTTTAATAGTTACAATATGAAAAAGTATGCCTAAAAAATGAGAAAACAAATTAATTCTTGTAATAAAAAAAAAAACTTAGATAATAATTTAATTAAACTAAAAAAATTGAATATAAATGTAAACGATCGAATATTTCAAAATTTTCTTGATCACAAAAAACTATATATTATATCTTTTTGAAAAGTGCTAAGTGAGGGTGTTTTGAAACCTGTTTTTGCTCATGCATTTCCTATTTGATACAAGTTCATTGTCTTTAAAAGTCGGCAAAGTGTTTGTAAAATGTAGTGATGCCACCGAAATTGGTTTTTGAAAAAGGCCTATTAGAGAAAATTAAAATTTTTTATAAGGAAAAACAAATAAAATTTATATAGATATGTTCTTTATAATTTCGTCTATTCAAAAAAAGTATCAATAATTTCGTCTTTCAAGTAAAGTAGGTCAAAAACAATTTCGTCTTTAAATTTTAATTTCGGGGTTTCAAACCTGGAATACTTTCGTCCTCATGTATAGTAAAGTGCTTCTGCTAATGCATTTCTGTTTTCTGATTTGAATTAGTCTTTCCACTAAGAAAGTTTTTAAGGTATATAATTTATACTGATCTTTTTTAACAAAAGATATATAAAGAGCTAAAGAATACTATAATATAGTTTAAAAAAATTTTATTATATGAAATCATAAATTGCTAATTAGAGCGCTAACATTTATTAGATAATATTTTAGGAGGTGGGGGTCAAGAAAAATTTTACCTTAGTTAAATTTGATTAGCTAAAATTCTATTTATAGACCTTATCTAGGAGTGGGGGGTAAGCCCCTATAGTAAATGGATATTAGTTAATAAATGTCAGCACCCTTAATGATATGGTTTTTTATAGTAAGAGTTACTTTAAAAAAATTTTTATGTTGAGTAACTTAGTGATCTTCAAGCCAATCAAATTAAATATCTGCCATGCTCTTTTATACTAAGTATTATAACTAATCAAATTTTATATATCAAGTAAAACTAGTATATATATTTAAAATGATATACAGTATACCCTGTCAAAACCGGTATGCATGGTAGAAAGGTTTATATCGGTTTTAAGAGGGTATCGGATTTGAAAAAAATCCAAAATTCGACAAATGTCATATCACGTGACATACGCGAAAGATGATTGGCTAGTTACTAAACTTATTCAAATAAATAATAACAATAACCATCACGAAATATATTAAGTAGATTTATATCGATTTATAACGCATAATCGATTTATATCGATTAAAATTAAACATTACACATCGATTAACTTGTTATAAATCGATATATATCAAAAATTGATTAATAACGAAAATAGGTAAGTAATCGATGTAGATCAAATTATCGATTATCATCGAACTAATCAAAATCGCTATATATCGATCATACGTTATTAATCGATAATAAGCATTATACTTTAATTCGGATACACTTTAAACCTTTAAATATAAATATACGCGTTAAATCTTAGAACATAAAACTGTTCATCAAATATTCATTTGTTTTTTCAAATCTTGCAACTATATGTAC
>QKWP01000193.1:78641-96064 GCA_003550325.1 Gigaspora rosea | reverse complement strand
TGATTTGTTTGGGGTTGATAATTATGCTGATTAGTTTAGTTTTAATTAGTCATATTCGTTGTATGTAATTTAGCGATATGTATTTCTTTTTAATTAAATAAAATTTAAATTGCATTTGTTTGCATTATAAAAAGTAATATTTTGATATTAATATCAATTTACTAATTATGAGTAATAAGTATAGAGTATAATAGTATTGATATTGGTACAATTAGAAAAAATCGATTAGAATCATTATTCGTTATTAAACGATATTCGTTATTAAACGATACTAATTGTGATTTTTTAAATCTGATATCTATCGATTATTATCGATTATTATCTTAATCGATAGTCATCGTTATGGGGATTTAAATCGATTACTATCCAATAACCGATAAAAATCGATAGTAATCCCCGTGCAAATTTTGGTGATGACACAAAGTGAAAAATTTTTATTAACACAGCGCATATTATATACTGTATACAGAAAATTTGAAACAATATACACTGCGTCTACTATGCTAATCCAATTTACATCACTGCTTATGGGTCGTTTTACTTAACGTTAAATAAAAATCTTTATTTTCTTGTGACTTCAAGAGAAAATCTGACGCATTAGACATAAATTAATATAAAGGTATTAGTGATTCAAACCAATTGACCTTTTTTAATGAAATCAGTGGTCAGGATCACTAGCCTGTATAAAAAAAAAACAATTGATCTAAACTAGAAGTGCAGGAGAATCGTCCCAATGATATCCCAATGATGTTACGACTTAAGCTATAACTTGTTAATGCAACTAGTTACGATAATCATTGGGATGATTCACCTGCATCACTAATCTAAACCATTAACATTTGTGCTAGAATTTCTGCTCTAATTTTTCTACTTCGGTCTTCTTTTTGAATAGGCTTGGTAGTTTTAAACGAATAATAAGCAGATTTTCTGTACAGGTAAGATTTCTAAATAGCTTTTAGGAATATCAGTTACGTATTCACAAGTCAACAGCTGATTACTTGATTTTCTTATAGTAATTAGCATTAGTGTAGAAATCAATCTATAAATAAAACCTATCTATCTTGAATTAACTGTATGTTTTTTCAAGTTGACGGTAAGGTCAACAGACCAAAAAGGAAGCCTAAGCAGTGATGCAATGACATCACAATCACTGGGCAATCCCGATGGTAACAAGAAAAGGCCGGTATATGCAACTTCCTGGTGATAACGCCGCAAAGTAATTTAATGAGTTACCGATTTAGGATAACTGTAATTATACATAATCTGGGTCCAAAATATATTTAATAATAATGTTTAATAAAAGAAACGTTAAATGCGTAAAAATAAAAAAAAGAAATAAAATACTCCTTGTGCATAACCAATTAAATTAGCATAGATTAGATATCGAATACTGTATTTTGCTAAAATATATTTAAAATAAAAAGAAAAATCAGTATAAAAATTCCTTTTACCCTGCCTTTTTTTTTTATAAACTTATCTGTTAACAGTATTCGCATTTACATACAAAAAATATGGCAATTTAACTAATGAACAAAGAAAGGCGATATGTGATCACCACCAAATAAATCCATCAATAACCCAAAAAGAACTTCTGAATGGGCAAAAAAAAATTTAATCTTACAAAGGCCCCGGGTCAAAGTACAATATCAGATATCCTAAAAAAAAAAAGAAGAGTTTAATAAAATGTCATCAAATGACCTTGGAATTAAAAAGCGCCGTATTGTTATGTTCCCTGAATTGAATACCGCCTTGGCAAATTGGGTATTACAATGTGAATACCGAGGCATACGTCTAAGTGGTGATCTAATTAAAGCCAAGGGTAAAAAGTTTGCAGATATGTTAAACATCTCTGAAAATAACCAACCTGAATTTTCGAATAGCTGGTTGTATTCCTTTCAAGAAAGGCATAGTTTTCATAAATTTAAATTACATGGTGAAAGTGGTTCCGCAGACATTGAAGCTATTAACTCGAGTCTTCCAACAATTATTAGCGCTACTAATCGATATCCCCTACATGATATCTATAACATGGATGAAACAGGTTTGTTTTACTCTATGGCCCGACCGTACAATTGCGTCTTGTTAGATTGAAGGATTAGAAAAAAACAAAATAAGAATCACAATTGCACTTACGGCTAATGCCGATGGTACTCACAAGCTTCAACCATTTTTTATTGGCCATGCGAAAAAATCTAGGTGTTTTTTTTTTTTTTTTTGTTATTAAAAGCTCATCTAAAGATTGACACCAGAAAGCGTAATTAATCCAGGTGTTTTAAAAAAAAAACTGGTGAACAACTTGGATTCTACTACTGTAATAACAAAAAAGCGTGGATGACTGTAGTGTTTTTTTAGAAGTGGATGAAAAAATTAGATAATATGATGAGAGAATCAAACCGTCATATCCTTCTTATTCTTGACCAGGCCTCGACGCATGCTGTTGGCTCTTTTTCTTTTTCTAACGTGGAAGTTCTTTTCTTACTATCCAAAACAACATCAAAAATCCAACCCATGGACGCTGGTATTATTGCATCATTCAAGCTCTATTATCATCGCCTACAACTTCAGCATGCAATTAATTTAGATGAGGCTGGTGAAACAGCCATCTATAAGGTTGATCAGTTGCAAGGCATGAGGTAGGCAAAGATTGCCTGGAATGAGGTGTCTTCCGAAACAATTAAGCATTGTTGGGCTCATACAAAAATTGTAACACTACGTGATGAAGCCGGATTACCTATTTCTGTTCCCTCTATTACTAATGATTTCGAAATTGTAGAAGAAAACCTAGTCGAAGAACAAGAACTAGCCGAAGAACAAGAACTAGCCGAAGAACAAAAACTAGCCAAAGAACAAGAACTAGTTGAAGAACTTCAACATCAAATCGATGCATTATGTATTCGTATTCCAATGTCAGTTAATAATTGGTTGAATCCTGAAGGTGAACAAGAGGTGCACCAGCAGTTTACTGATGAAGACTTTGTTCAAGGTGCCATGGAATTAGAGCAAGAGGAAGAAGAGGTAGAGGTTATAGAACCAACTCTATCTGCAAAAGAAAAGTTGGCTGCTTTGCGCGATACATCAAAAATCGTTACTGAGATAGTTAATGATGGTGGCGCAACATTAAAATCTCTTTGTAAAATACAAACCTATATCCGTGAAGAAGTTCGAAGAGAACAAAATAAAAACAGGTTCAATGTATGCTGGACCAATTTTTTTAAAGTTTTTCATGATTTAGTAATACTGTAATCATAAAACGATTGAAACATACAGTATTAAAAAAAACTTCCCTTTATAAATTCTTACGCCAAAAATACTGTAAATAAATTCTTGCGTCTCTTTATCTAAATAAAATAACATGTAAGGGCAGTGTCATTAATCACCTGATTATTTTTTATCAGAGGCCTACCCCCCCTCCCTCTTCCTCAATATATAAATAGTCAGGTTCTTATATATAATTTCAACTTTTTTTACCCCCCTCCCCCCCTAAAAAATCACCTGATTTTTGTTACTCTCCTAAGCATTGATAGATCAGTAAAATAATTTTTTTCTTGATTTATGGCACAATAAAAAAAAAATAGTCAAAGCCGCACTTACAATATAAGCGGCCAGTTATAATCTAGAAGTAGAGCTTGAGTATTTAAAGCTTTGCTTCATTAAACCTTTTTTAAAATTGATAATCAGAAAAAAAAAAATTGATAATCAGTAAGTTGAAGCTTGTACACGATTGGTTACATATCTATTCACATGATATTATCTTTGTTTTCAAGCCCGATATTCATTTTTTAAGTATCAATTATCGGAAATAACAGATTACCGGGTTTGGATTATGAAACGGCTATGGTGGACCGATTTTGTACTGATTATAAGGGGTTATCGGTTTTGGCAGAATCGGTTTTGACAGGGTATACTGTAGGTGTATTTTAATGCGCTAAAATCTTTACTTAATTGAACTTTTGAAGTTTATTTAGTAAAAAAAAGTTTTATATATAGCAACTACTAACACGTTTTTTGAGATTTTTGAAAAAATCAGGGGGTAGCAGGACTCTGAAATATACATAGATAGGTTAGGTATGAGTTTGCTTATTTTTGAAGTTTTTAATGCAGATCTTTTCTATTTATAGTAATTTATTTGCTTATTTTTGGGGACATCTAAAGCGGAGACAACTCATATTTAATAATTTGTTCAATTAACTTTAGGGTTAGGGTTATCCTATATTAGGATTAGAATAGGTTTTAGGTAAATATATATAAGCAAAATTGCCTTCCCGACATTTTTGATTAACACATCGAGGTAGGTTTAGACTGCCATTTTTTGTATTTTTCAAGGTTTTGTTTTTTTTTCATTTTTGCTTTGCCGAAGATCATCAAGATTCTATAATTTGATTGGTGGTTGATCACATGATTTGTCTCCGCTTTAGACGACCCCTTATTTTTGAAGTTTTTTTGCAGATCTTTTCTTTTTTAGTAATCATATAATTAACCTAACCTATCCTTGTATATTTCGGGGTTCTGGGGTAGCTTATTATCAGAAATATACAGTAATTCAGGCCAAATTTCGAAATAATGCTCCTGCGCGAAAATATAGTTAATTAGTGCTTCTATGAACATCAATTATATATGTGAATATTCCAAATTGTGACCAATTATTTTATATAAAACTCTAAAAATCATGTGCTTTTTGAAAAATAAAAAATGTAAAAGTAGCAAAAATAGTTTAAAATTCAGATATTAATGAAAAAAATTACTTTTTATATCTTAGTACAAAAGTTTTAAATAGCAGAAAAACAGATTCTCAAGTATAAATATATATTAACTAAAAAGCTGACGATTTTATTTTAACAAGTAAGTATAAGGTTTATATGAATAACAACTTTTAAGATACAAATTATATGCAGTAAATTTTAGCAAAATTTAAAAAATATGTCACATGCTAAGGGCAGTGTCATTAATCACCTGATTATTTTTTATCAGAGGCCTACCCCCCCCTCCCCCTTCCTTAATATATAAATAGTTAGGTTCTTATATATAATTTTAACTTTTTTTACCCCCCTCCCCCCCTAAAAAATCACCTGATTTTTGTTACTCCCCTAACTAAATTCCCAAAATTTGATAAATTATATAGAGAATTATATGAACGATTTATAGTATTCAATAGTTTAGCATTTATAATTTAATATGCTATGGTCACTTCTAGCAGACCCATAACACAAACCAATCTACTTGCCTTTTATATAAGTTAGTAGTTTGATTTAGCACCATACCCAGTTACTTATTTGCAGGAATAATTTATACAGTATTTAGATAAGTATATAGCAATTGGAAAAATAAAAACAAATTATGTTTCTTTAATTTATAGATACTTTAGCAAGCATTATATAGCGAAATTATAGAAATTTCTTTTTTTTTTTCTCAGATTTCAGTGAAATATGAGGACCCCGAAATATACATAGATAAATCAGGTATGAGTTTGCTTATTTTTGAGGGTTTTTATGCAGATCTTTTCTATTTATAGTAATTTTTTGCTTATTTTGAAGCTTTTTCTGCAGATCTTTCTTTTTTTAGTAACTCTATAATTAACCTGATCTATCTAAATATATTTCAGAGTCCTGAAGTATGCGAAAAGACTAAGAACAAATAATATAATATTGGCAATACTAGTAGGTATATGAATAGTAATAATAATATGAGACTTTCTTTAAAGATAGAAGTTATTGTTATTTTCGTCAGTCCTTACTGACAAGAAGTTCAATGCATAATATTTGTATTCCGGAATAGTCTAAACAATATCTGAAACATTAGTAGCCTTTTTATCAATTTATTAGTTTAGTAAAATGATTGTATCAAAAATTATTTAGCTTATTCTGATTCAAATTTCTTTCGTTTAAAATCTTATGGTTTTATACACTATTTTTTTACAACACATCTTTTAATGAGATAGTGAAGTAAATGTTATAAAATATGAGGTAGAAGATTAGTAGAGGGTAAAGAAGTTTAGTATTATTGTTATTTTTGTTTATTTTTGTATCTTTGATTTGATTCATAGTTGTTTGCAAATGATTAAATTTTGTGTTTTCTGAGAAAGAATTAGAAGCATTGTGATTTGAACCACTTGCCCAGGAGTTTCTTTACGATGAGCTTTTATAAAAATTGCCGTTGGAGCTTGGGTGAGTGTTAAATTTTTCAGCTATTCTTTCAAGTTCTTCTTGTCTTCTACGTTTATTGTTATAATTTATCGAGTTATTATTTGTGTCAGAAATCGAATGAGTGTTTGAAGAAGCATTAGGGTAGTTCCACTTAATAGTTTCACATAGGATAAATGCAGATCGAGCAAGGGTGACAAGTTCTTCACCAACCGAAAAGATCGGGCGTCAAGCAGTTGCATTAGCAATATTAGTGTGTCGGTTATAAAGAGGGTATTTACAAAGAATAGATAAGGAGGATTGATTTCCAGTTACACCATTATAGATGTCTCTTTTTAATCGAAATATACCTTGGCCATTTTCTATTATTGCAGGATCTTGGATTGGAGCCGTAAAGAACCCAAACGCAGGAGCAATCGAGAGATCATAAATACTGGGTTCATCACTAAGAAAGGAGATATTTAGAGGGACATATTGGTTAAACATTATTTGTAATAAGGAACATATTCATAAAATATACAAATGTGATTAGGTATAGTATAATAATATTGAAAATGCATAATTATAATGAATTACATTTAGTTCATTATTTTTGAATACAAATCATCCAACAGTCAGAGCTATATTTTTTTCCATATTTCTTCGATCAAAGAGGTATTTTCAGAACAGAAAGATTTGAACTTATATTCAATGAATTCATCTTCTCCTGCTCTATAGATCGCAGTTCCAGAAATATATTTATTAGCGGTTGCAACATCTTTAATAAAGGATACAGCGCAGAACATCGAAGCCATTTTTTTTAAAGCGAGTTTAGTTTATATGATGTATTTACAGAATTTTTTTTTTAAAAATGAATTGCAGTTTTATTTTTTTAACAAATTTTTTCAAGGTAGTAAGTTATTTATATTAATTTTGATACAATTCTTAAGCGAGCATTATTGTATTATGTAATTATATATAGAGGCTGCTTTCTTAAACATTTCTTTATCAGTATTAATTTTTTTCATAGAGAAAGTAGCAATGATAACAATTATATGAAAGTGCATATAAATAATTTGTTTTTTTTTATCAATAGATTATTAATATATTAACAATTTTTATTATTTTATGAGTATGATTTTTATATATAAAATAGGAAATGTCTAAATGATATATAATAGTAATTTTTTTATTGTTACTGTTTTTCTTTTTAGCACTATCTTCGTTGGAAGCTGAGATCAAAAATGAAGAATCATATCAAGTAGAAGCATATAAATTTATTAAATTATTATAAAATCTCGAAAATCAAAAAGAATAGTGTACGCGCCAAAGTTGGTGAATTTACTAAATTTAGTTAAGAATGATCGTGGACCAATTTATAAAGGGAAAACAAATTTTAATTTAATTTTATGCTAATAGGTCAAGCATATTATTAATGTGATTGTGGGTTCGCAAGATTAATGAATTTTAAAAAAATTTTTAAATGATGCATAATAGTAATTTTTTGTTTATTGTTACACTTTTTTTTAGCATTATTTACGATGGAAGCTGAGTTCGAAAAAGTGGAAGGCAGCAAAGTTGATAAGTTTACTAAACTAAGTTAAAATTATTTGTATACTATTTATTATTTGTATTAATTTTTTTATTATTAATAAAATTCTGAAAAAAGCAGATGCAATATTAATTATATAATTGCGCATATAAATAATATTAATTTTTTATTATTTTCAAATTAATTTATTAATAATTAATATTATTGCGTGAATACGATTTGTATGTATTAGATAGAAAATATCTAAATGACACATAATAATAATTTTTTGTTTATTGTTAGTTTTTTTTCAAGCATTATCTTCGATAGAAGCTGAGTTCGAAAAGTGAAATGCGGCAAAGTCAATGAATTTACTAAATTTAGTTAAAAATGATCATATACCAATTTATAAAGAGAAATTTTGCATGTAACAGATTTTAATTTAATTTTTGCTAACAGATCGGGCATGTTATTAATATGATCTTGGGTTAATGAGATTAATGAATTTCTAAAAAAAAATTTTTAAACGACGCATAATAGTAATTTTTGTATACACGTATTGTTATACTTTTTTTTTTAGCATTATCTACGACGGAATCTGAGCTTGAAAAAGTGAAAGGTGGCAAAGTTGATGACTTTACTAAATTTAGTTAAAATTATTTGTATATTAATTCATTATTTGTATTAATTTTTTTGTTACTAATAAAATTCAAGAAAAAGCAGATGCGATGTTAATTATATAATTGCGCATATAAATAATTTAGTTTTTTAGTGCTATGTTGAAATTATTAATGTATTTAATAATAATTAATATTATTGCGTAAATACAATTCCTATGTATTAGATAAGAAATATCTAAATGTCGAATAATAGTAATTTTTTGGTTATTGTTAATTTTTTTCTAGTATTATCTATGATGGAAGCTAAGCTTGAAAAAGCGAAATGCAGTAAAGTTGATGAATTTACTAAATTTGGTTAAAAATGATCGTATACTAATTTATAAAGAGAAATTTTGTATCTAACAGATTTTAATTTTATGCTAACATATTATTAATGTGATCATGAGTTAGCAAGATTAATGAATTTCTAAAAAAATTTAATTTTTATTAATCATTGGATTATCAAATTAATGTATTAATAATTAATATTATTTGTGCTAGTATGATTTGTATGTATAAAATAGAAAATGCTTAAATAATGCATAATAGTAATTTTTGTTTATTATTATAGCTTTTTTTCTAGTATTATCTATGATAAAAGCTGAGTTTGAAAAAGTGTTTGGCATCGAAGTCGATGAATTTACTAAAATTAGTTAAGATTATTTGTATATTAATTGTTACCAATAAAATTCTGGAAATAGTATACGCGATGTTAATTTTATACTTGCATATATAAAAAATTTGGTTTTTTATTAATTTTGCTGCGTGAATACATTTGTATGTATTAGATAAAAAATATCTAAATAACAGATAATAATAATTTTTTGTTTATTGTTAGTTTTTTTTTTTAGTATTATCTATGATAGAAGCTGAGCTCGAAAAAGTGAAATGCGGCAAAGTCGATAAATTTACTAAATTTAGTTAAAAATAATTGTATACTAATTTATAAAGCATAATTTTGTTTATAACAGATTTTAATTTTAAAGCTAATATGAGAATATTACTAATGTGATCGTTGATTAGCGAGATTGATGAATTTCTAAAAAAAAAAATTAATTTATAAAGGGAAATTTTGTTACAATTAATTTTAATTTTAAAGCTAACTAGGCTAATGCGTAGCATTATATGTCCGGAGCTCATTATATGATGTTCATCATTTTACACAAACGCATTAATATGCATATGTTGGTAACATTAAAAGCACAAATATAGACACGCGTGCGGACAGACAAAAAATTTCCAAACTCCATTTCTGATAAAATTTATATCATATATATGCAAGTATATCAAAAAAGTAAAATTTGTCAAGATTTTTACAATTAAAGCACATCAGGAAGGTAATTTTTGTATCACTTCGCATAGAAACTTAGGGTCTATCGCTACACTCCGGCCAATAAATAAATATCATTAATGTGATTGTAGGTTAGCGAGATTCATGAGTTTCTAAAAAAAAATTTAATTTTTATATCTCAGTTAGTTGTTTTGTGAAGATCGATTTTGATATAATGTTTGTTAGTGGTGTTTAATTTCATATTTGAATTCTTATATATTTATGGTTAATTTGTTATAAAACAAAAAATCTAATTAGTTATTATTAATTTTTTCTATACTATTCGGTAAGTTAAAGTCATATGATTTTTTGATTTTTTTTTATTATATAAAGACCTTTTATTCGATAAGTGAAAAAATTAAGTGCATCTCTTTTAAGCGTGCAAGTCTAAATAGTGCTATTCTAATTCGCGTTCTGAGATTAGCGAGTATTTTTTACAATCGTTTTTATTCGTGTGATATAACATTGCTTTATAAAGGGGACCGTTAAAGTCAGGTGTCTTTATATATTTTTTTATTACACTTATTATATTTTGTTTGGTCTTTTTTCCCCAATCAGGAATGCTTTGGGTATGTAAAACAGTAATACAAATAGAGAAAATGGTAAGAATATAGTAATCTTCGTGAAGGTTCTGGTTCGAAGATTAACCTATTTTTGTTAGATTTTTTTAAACAAATTAGGAAAAAAATTCTTTCCATTTTTAAAATACTCTATTTCTAAATAGGTTTAGATAAAATAATTACACCATACATGGGTAGAGGAGGCTACTAAGTAAAAAATATTACATAATAAATGGCACGCCCCTTAATACAAATCTTATTTGAAAATGATATATCATTTATTTCTGTCAAAATTATTAATTGAAATTAAAACCAAAGAATCTCATTTATTTTTTTGATTTATAATTAACATAGTAAAGTGCTATTTATTTTCAAAATATGCATTTATAAAAAAAATCAACTTTTATTCATTATGTGCATTTTGTATCTTTAATATTAAATTAACTAAAATATATGGGGGTGAGTCAGTAGAAAAGGGACAAATTTATCTAATAAATTTGTCCCTTTTCTACTGACTCACCTCCATATGTTGCAGCTAATGCTGAAAACGGCTGATGCTGAAATTTTGACCTACTTTGATATGAAATTTAAAATTTTTTTGTGATAATTTTTTCGTTTTTGTCTTATAGGGTTAGGGTGAGCTTTGGGAGTAGATTTGATATTTAAAGAGTATTTGTGGATTTTAGCAGGGCTTATCCCGGCAAATTTGCCTGCGTTTTTGCACTTTTTTAGCTCTGATTTACTTTTTTAAAATACTAAAATAATTAAATAAAACTTTGTACAATTATATTTGAAAATAAGAATTACTTTTTTGCAAAATTAGTTTTTATATTATAAGAAAATAAATTATAGTTACATATAAGCTAAAAATAGATAATTTTAAGAAAAAATTTTTTTAAAAAATTTTATTACAATTTTTCTGCGATCTTATTTAGTTTTAGTTTTAGAACTATAGTTCTTAAGACAATATTGTAGTTTATATAAAGGATGACAACTTTCATTATTGCAACTTTAATGATTTACTTGTAAAAATTAAGACTTGTATTAGAAGTAAAGATTTTTTTTATAGACGGGAACATATAAAATTTGAAAAAATCCAAAGAAAAATTTTAATAGTAAAAATGCCAATACAAGAACTTTAAACATTTATTATATTAAAGTTTTCTAATGATTTTAAAAAAATTTTATAACAAAGTTACTAAAACAAAACTTAAAGAATATTTTTTACTTAGAAAAGATATGGCTAAAATCAATATTTAAAATTTTATTAAAAATTTTAAAATACGCAGGCAAATTTGCCTGTGTTACAATCTAAGGGATAGTTTCAAATCAAGATTCCAAATTTCAGCATCAGCTGTTTTTAGCATCAGCTGCGACAATATATATTCAAAATAGTAAAGTTTATACTAGTAGCTCATGATAATAATAATTTCAACACAAACTAACTTATCCTAACTAATTATTAAAATAGCAAACAAGTTTGGTATAAAAATTTTATAGTAATTCATGGAAACTATAATAATTTTAATACAAACTTAATCTTAAAACATATTTATGATAAAAATTACAATAATTTTAACTCATCTTTTTTATTATTACCAAGTTTTGCATTAATTTTTTATATAAACCACAATAGCTAATTCTATAATTATATCATCAGTTCTGTAGTAAATTTTTTATAGTAAAACTATATAAACTAAAATAGCTAATTTATAATAATAAGTAAGTTCTGTAATAAAATTTTTTATAATAACTAATAATATTCTTAATGCAAATTGATTTACATTCTGTAGTTACTAAATAATAAGAGGTTTTTAAAACAAGATTTTTTTAGTAATTTATAATAAAAATTACAATTTCAATCTAAATTAACAACCTTAATTATGTATTATGTACAAGTAAGTTTGTAACAAAATCTTTTATAGTAACAAATAATGCTTCCAATACAACTAACTCACCTTTTATTGTTACTAGAATAACATACAAATTTTTAACTAAATTTTACAATACCCATAATAGATATCACAACATTCTATTCCAAAATAAACCATCTTTACCTTATCTACTTTATATCATTAGAATATTAAATATAATTTGTAAAAAAATTTTTTTCAAAAATATTTTTTAGCACTTTTGGCTTATTAGCATTCTTTTACCATATAATAAGTCATATCTATTCTTTTTAATTGAAGTATCTAAAATAATTTATTTATTTCTTTTTATCTTTTTATTTGTACTAATCTAACTCTTGCCAATATATTTAATTCAATAAATTAAGGTTATTTGAATTGATATAATAAATACTGTTAATTTGAACCAAAATTCAAAATAACACTCTTTTATTTTATTTAGTAGTATAAGTGTTAGTTTTTGGAAAATTATTTCAAAATATAGATTTTAAATTTTGGCTTTTACCAAGAATACTAATAGCATTTTATTTACACCTGTAGTAAATAAAATTATTTATAATGCAACTTAAATATTTTTAAATCTAAAATTATTTTATTTAATTAGCTATTACTTTCATACTTTCTATACTTTCTATAATATAAAGCATAAAAGTTTTTGAATACAAATTACTATATATTAGAAAACCTATGTGCAATAAAGAACTCCAAACCTTAGATCAAATTATGAGCAATCACCTCAAGTATTCTATCATACCAGATTCAACTACTAACACTAGTAATCACATACACACATCATTATATATATTTTTAATATACACAAATTAACCTATACCAATAACTTTTACGACACAAGATTATTACTAAATGCAACATAAAATCAAAAAACATTACCATTTATACATATTATATATGCTAACATATATAATAAATATACATATTACTATTCATATCTTATAAATATAAAACGTGGTACTGGAAAAGAATACTGGCTAGTTTAGTATAATTTTCGTACGTCCATACTGCCGCACAATACTATTTTACTGAATACCTTGTAAAATTATATGTAAATTTGTATATAAATTTGTATGTAAAAGCGTACAAGAGAAACGACTCTGCTCTTCAATAAATATAATTGTTCAATCAAATTGTTCAATTAATAAAATAAGTGTTTCATTAATTTTATAAATTTGCTAAATTCCTTAATCCGATCGCCGCTAAATTGTTACGCGCGCGTATTGATCCTTATGACTTTGTTGATTCAGATTGTGATTATTAATAGTTGATAATTGTATTGTTTTTGTATTTGTTTTGTTTGTTTAAGGTAGATTTTTATTATCTCAGCAAGAGGAATATGCCACATGATATTTGTGGTTCAAGTATTGATCGAAGCCTCACCAAATATAAGCGCCTCTTTCGATAGGTTGTAGTGCTTTTTTTCAGGTCACAATATTTAAGATTGAAACATGTTTGTACAACACTGCGGCATTAAAACTTTTCTTTACATAAAAAGATGAAAAGTTCAATTTTTGGGATAATTTTAACACTTTTAATAGCATTCGCGTTCGTTATTGATGCATCGGAGGTAGAAAAAAAGAGTACTGAGGCTGAAAGATGTGTAATTAAAATACTCACACCAGATTACGGAACTGTTCTTCATCATGGATACACTCATAGAGCAATTTGGAAACCTTATTATTGTAAAGGTTTGAGCGGTATTTATATATATATATATATATATATATTATTATTATTATTATTTTTTAAAAATTTTTTAAATTAATTTTCTGTGAATATGAACAGTCGAAACGACAATTATTATTGCCAGCTCAAATAGTACTAACACACATATAAAAGTATTCTACTGTTGGTGAAAGTTGGCCATCCAATGATTATGAATATGTTTTATTTGCTTTCAACGTAGATTCTGTGGGAACTTTTGGAGAATCAGGAGTTTTTGTTATTGATGATAAATGTCATACGTTATTGAATTATGGTATTACCACAAGGTTTTGGAATCATAAAAGAACCCAAATATACATGACATGTTGAATAAAAATGATATTTTAGATCGAAAATAATTATAAAAGTGAAAGCTTTTCATACAAAATAAAACTTCAAATCGTAATAATAAACTTTTCTATCGAAATTCGAGTACGTAGAATTGCCTAATATTTTTTAAAAAGTAAAACATAATAAAAACCGATACATTATCTGATTCATTGTGTTGTAATTGCTAATTGTGACGCGACCGGAATCATGGTTCAATTCCAGTTTAGAAGTGTATGTCAATTTTTTTTAGCCACAGAATGCCATTTTATTATACTTAGTACCGACGGACTTTATTGTACAAGTGAAAACGAATATCAGATAAATTTATCAAAAACGGCATTGAAAGAAGATATTGAATCAATTCGAAAAGGTGAATTGGGATAATCATCGGATTGTTAAAAGACCGAATTAAAGCAAGCAATGAACTCGAAAGTAAAAGACAACGTGTAGCTTTGCAATAGATGCGATAACAATATTTACTACGTAAACCATTTTATCATGTGTCTGACGCTGTGCAACTATATATTCAATAAAGCGAATATATACATATATTTTTCAACACAAATTTGGTCACGGTTGATTTACGTGATACATTATTCAAACAAATTCATGTGTCTAAAATTTTATACCTTATTAATATTGATTACAAGTTTGTCAGAAGTTAAATTACGGATAATTCGGCTTTATTTTTTTTTTGAACTTTTTCTTTTGAACTACTTTTTTTCCTTTTTTTCTTCAGTGTTTTCGCAATCGGCAAAAAAAACGAATTGGCACGAGTGGTGGAGTAGAGCATTGTTCATTGTCATCTTTAAGCAATCCTTCCAACAAGTAGCCAGATTCAGTGTCATTTAGAATATTCAGAATTTGTAGGTTGTTCTTAATAATGATCTGTGAAAATAATTAGAACACAGAAGAAAAAATTATGATAACTACGAGATTTTTCATACCTTATATTTGTATATCTTTTTTAAATATTTAATGAAGGAAATTAATCCATTTTTCGAGAACTTGCTATCTACATAGAAAGATTGGGTATCTTTACGAAAAATACATATCGACCCACCAGCGCGCCATAATCTCGCGAACTGAATATATAACCCAAGGTGTAAGATGCCAAATACTTGAAGTTTATCTGCTTTTTGATCGTCGTAATTCATAGCCTTGATTAAATCAGCATATATATCCCAAAGTGTTTTGGGCATCTTGAATGATTCGAGGAGATATTTTTATCTGAAACTCCCGCAAAAGCTCTTGCACCTTCAATAGCACCGATTTCAACGAGTCTATTAGTTATATATATTATCCTATCAACTTTGCGACCAATGAGCTTTCTTGCGTTTGCTTTCCGACACCAATTCTTTCTGTTGGCACTACTCAATGATGGTGCATCAGTCCTAAAGAAGTGATAAATAAGTGAAATGATGGTAATTAATTGTTTACATTAGTGGAGATGGATAAGCGAAATTTGAATCTGCAAACCAGGCACAAATTCAAATTTCGTGACGGATAAAACCTCTTAATGTCAGTTCCCAATTGCGCGTCCCTGACGCAGAAATCGATACATGTTCCAAAAAGTGCGATCGTGAACCAATCTTCATATTGGGTTCTTACCTACAAAGCAGATTTCACTATTTCGCAACTCAGGTTTCACCCTGTTCTAAAATAATTACAAATATGTAAAAAAATAATGCTTAAATTTTGAAAAATTTTACAATTTAGTGCCAAAGTAACTTTGAATGTCATCACTGTATATGTCTACCACTCTATACATTTTATATTCTATACCCCTTTTCGCTTACAGCTGGTTTTCATAAATTCTGGGACAACTGATAAAAACTATTTCAGCTGAATTCGATAAGTTTTTGAATTCGGTGTTATCAGAATTGGATTCTCGGCATTACAGTAATTCGATAACACAGAATTTAAAAACTTATCAATTAATTCTATTAGTTGTCTCAGAATCTATGAAAACAGCTGTAATAACCTTTCTTTTAGCCAGAATAAGTTTGACTAGATAAAACACAATATTTATTAATATCAAAGTAGTAACTGTGGAGTATAACCCACTCCATACCGGTGTGGTCTAGACATGACACCACCTCGGATTACTAAGATATTATTAATAGGAGTAATTGCTCCGGAGTAATACTACTAATACAAAATGGATTATACTCCGGAGTATTATTATATATATAATTTTTACCGTATTTCCCCAAAATAAGGTAGCATATTTTCGGGAAAATATGGTACTATAAACTCCGGAGTATTACATAGTGCTTAGTCATAGTACTCCGGGTTATACTTTGGGTTATACTCCGGGTTACACTTTGGAGTATGCTCTGATTCATACTTCAGTGTGGTGTGGTGTTAAGGGATACTCTGCCAGAGTATGCACCACACCACCCTGGAGCACTCCGTTAACATCCCTAGCTTCTGAACATCATATTCTTCTTCATCCTTAAGATATGATTTTATTACTTTGGTATAGTGAATTGACTTGACAAAAAAATCGTTGATCGATGATTGATTAAAAAAAATTTTCAATGATCGATCAAAAATCGATTATGTATATTTAATCGAGTATAATCGATCAAGCATATAATTTATAAGCTCGAGCAATATAATCGATCAATTATTGGGTCAATCATTGATCGATTATCAAATTAAAAATTAGGCAGCCGTGTAACCTTCGTAGGCACAATTCAGTATTTGAAGTAATAAAGTCTATGTAATAATACAATAAACAAGCAATTTACAGTATTTGATTTTGTGATTTATTATTCTAATCAATATACAATGTTTAAACCAATAACGTATTATTTCAAGTAAAATTGTAAAATTGTATACAATTGAAAAAGAATTCTTTTGGATTTTAATTTAACGCACTGGTAGCACCTTTTATTTCGTCTGCCCTATAACAAAGTATTGGTAAGTTTTAGATTTCTCTAATTTAACACACAGCTTTAAGCAGATTACAAATGATACCTTTTTTTTCAATGCACTGGAGCACCTTTTATTTTGTCTTCCCTATAACAAAGAGTTGGTAAATTTCAGATTTTTCTGATTTAACACACATAGCTTTAATATATACAGGTTCAATAAATATATAAAGGATATATATCAGGATCCCTTTATCATCCCGATATCTATCTATTATGTATCCACTTTTAATCTGGTTTGCTACAGTTTTTTGGCAGATGTATGGTAACATAAAGGATGGATATCGGTACAACATATAAGATAAATATAAGACAAATAAAGGGTATCT
>QKWP01000193.1:20262-50393 GCA_003550325.1 Gigaspora rosea | reverse complement strand
TTTTTTTTTTTTTTTTTGTATTTTGTAATAAATTAAATTGTTAAAATATATAAATATTCGAATTTATTGTAGCATTTAATATTTAGGCAAGCATATAGTAATTTTTTATTATTTGCTTTGCAGATTTGTGCAGATTTTTATTAATTACAGTTTTAAAAAATTTGCACTATATTTATTTACCTGATACTAAATGTTATAATTTAGTTTTTAGCAAATTACTATAAAATTTATATGTAATAATCCAACTTTTAGCAAATTTACTTGATTTTAGAGGTAGCAAAAACGTCTAAATTCATGCAGATCAGTTATGACCTATATGAGAGATGGCTGGGGTCCTTCTTGTGTTACTTAAGTTATACTCTCTTTTGGTATTAAGTATAACTGTCTGAGTTTCCACTTATTAGGGATTTTGCCATGCTCCAAAATCGTATTTGCGAACTCTATTATTTTTTTTGTCGATTCCACAGAAAGCTTTTTGAATAATATATACCCAATGCATGATATGCCAGGTGCTGTTTTATTTTGAGTTTTATGTAGTGCAAGGGCCCATTCTTCGTTAGCAATTGGACTCATTATACTCTTATACTAGTTTGGATTTATATCCTTTCTTGGTTCGTATTCTTTTTGCCACTCCTGACTCATTTCTTTAAATTTTTGGTCTCTTCTTCTAAACTGCTTTTGAAAGTGTGAGATTACTTGCTGCTTTACTTCCATTTCGTCCTTAATAAGCTCCTGATTTTGATAATGTGAATTTTCTTCTACAAGCACTCTATTTAACATTACTTTGTTATAAGGCCTATTTAAAAGACTTTGAAGCATCCTTTTTTTATCTTTTTTCATCATATTAAACCTTTGTTCTATTTTAAAACTAATTTCATTTTCTTTTCTTTTGCGTTCTTCCACTTCCGACTTTTTTCTTATAACTTTTCCCCAGTTTTTTAGCTCCTCTGTCTTTATTTGGCTCTAGAGTTTTGGCATTAGTGAGATTTGTGTTTGATATGCTTGATTTATGTTTTCTATTTGTAAATTGAGTCTTGCCTGGTCATAGATGCTTATTTTCTCTTCTATATTTCTTTTTTTGTAACTGAAACAGAAATTTAATTTCTTTGTACATCTTGCATTTTGGAACTGATGTTTTGATCTGTGCCTCTGTTTTTTTTACATTGATCTAGGGGATGTGCTTCATTGCTGCCTTTAAAATTGCACTACTTATAATCTCCCACTCCTTATCTATTTCCATTTTACTGTCCTTGATATTAACTTTACCATTAATATCTTTTTTAATTTTTAACAAAGAGTCGACACACTTGCTATATGACTCCCAATTTTCTTCAGTTGCCTTATGATATAGAAAAACCCTTCTTGCTGGTCTTTTTTCTTCTTTTTTCCAGAGCTTGCTGTAGTTCAGTATTGTACTTGTTTCTATTTCCGCCCAGACCAAATTGTGATCACTCCCGTTAATATATTTATATCTTTAATTTTAGCCTTCATAATTAAGCTTTGTAGCTTCTCTCCTAACTATACGTAATCAATTCTTGATACTGAGTTATCTTTTTGCCAGGTATATTCTTTTTTGTGGGGATTAATATAATGAAAGGAATCTATAAAGTCTCTATTTCTAAGCCACTCCATTAAGGTTTTGCCTAACCCCTGATTTTTGCGTTCTGTATTATTGGTGTTCATGTTTGTACTACCTACTGCGTTAAAATCACCCATTATGCAGGTATACGTGTTAATCCTATTTTGCATATCTCTTTTATGATAGTTCATTGAGCTTCTTTGTTAATTTTTTTATCTGCAGGCGGTAAGTAAACTATCCACACTTGGAACCCTACTTTTTTAAAGAAAACTCTATTCTAATTATATACGGACTATATTTTACTACCTTGCATATGCTTTGACCACTTTTCATTAACCAAAACTCCGACTCCTGACCCCTTGTTTTTATTTGCATCTTTGAACGACCAAAAACTGATGTAACCTTGTTGATTCGTTTTTATCTACTTTCCTTCTTTTTCACCTATATTAGTCTCTGCAATACCAATTATGTCTAATTTTTCTTCTTTACCCCAATCAGCTAATGCTACTAACTTTTGCTCATTTGTTTTTAACCCATTAATATTATGGAACCCTAAGGGGAGTAACAAAAATCAGGTGATTTTTTAGGGGGGGAGGGGGGTAAAAAAAGTTGAAATTATATATAAGAACCTGACTATTTATATATTAAGGAAGAGGGAGGGGGGTAGGCCTCTGATAAAAAATAATCAGGTGATTAATGATACTGCCCTAACTTGAGTGAACCAAAACTCTATCTATTATGCTTTCCTCACACGTTTCTGTTGCAATGGGCCTACCTGAAGCATTGGTGAGGTGTTTTGCTTCGCCCATATTCTTTGATTCAACTAGGACGAAAATTAGGAGCGCAGAGCAAGTATTTGCTCTATTGTTCTGAATTTATCTTGCATGTCCACCAATATTTTTTCAATCTTAGCATTTTTTCCTATTTCTTCATCTTGCTTGTTTTTTTTTTTGCCCAATTTTTCATTATTTGAACCCGTTGCTACTTTATTTACTACATTCTCTTGTATATTTTCATTAGATATTTCAATGCTTCTTAATGGTTTTCTTGTACTGCTTCGTGACCTGGAGTTACTACCTACACTATAATTTTGTTTATCTCTAATATTTCTGGCTCTTTTTTGTACTCTGGTTATCCCTGCTTCATATAATGGCCTTTTTCTTTGTTAATATAAGAAACTTCTTTTTGATACCGAAATTGTTTCTGATTTCTTCTGACCGAGTTTTCTGTTATCCTCTGCCATTCCAACTTTGTATTGTAGTAATATATATTATATTTTTGAGCTTGTAAGAGTTCCTCTTCTGACTTAAAAAAAACATAGGCTCTTTGCCTTTGGTTGCTATAACGGTTGTTCAAGATGTGTACTGCTTGCATGTTGTATTTTTTAAGTTGGCGTAGAAGTAAGCTATCGTATACTGTTGTTGGTATATTGGAGATTGTACCCCTATATTTATTTCTTTCTTCTAGTTTGGCTATGTCGAACTTTCCAAATGTTGTTTTGTATGTTTTACTATGGTCCAAATGCAAAGACCAATTTTCTTTTAACGATTTTTCTCTATACTCCGAATTTGCTAGGATTTTTATATATGCTGCCTTGGTAGAGAAATTCTGCTACCATGCAATAATAGTTACTGCGCCAAAATAACTTAAAAAAGCTCTGATTTTTTCTGCCTTTATTTCCTTTGGCAAATCCCATAATGTAAAAAAATATGTTGCAGTTTTCTCGTAGTCTTTGAATTTTTGGGATATAATTTTGTTTACTGGAGCCTATACTAAATTGTAAATATTTTTATGCTGTTTGGCTCTTTTGTTATTTAATACTGCTAATGCTTCTTCTCTGTCTTGAGCCTTTTTGTTAATATGCTCATTAAGTCCGTAACCTAGTATGCCACACTCTTCTTGTATTAAAATGTCTTTGACTGTTTCTATTTCATTGTCAAGACTGCGTGCTGACTCTTCTTCTTCTTCATGATTTCATTTGTACAAATTGCTTTGTGCTTCTATTTCTATGTTGCTTATAGTGATGCACCGAAATTGATTTTTAAAAAAGGCCTATTTCGTCTTCATTAAAGAAAATTAAAATTTTTTATAAGGAAGAGCAAATAAAATTTATATAGATATGTTCTTTATAATTTCATCTATTCAAAAAAAGTATCAAATAATTTCGTCTTTCAAGTAAAATAGGTCAAAAACAATTTCATCTTCAAATTTTAATTTCGGGTTTTAGAACCCGAAATGCTTTTGTCCTCATATATAGTTGCTTACACTATTAATAACTTCAACAATTAGCTGTGATGGTGATAATTCCATATCAACTAGCTCGTTTTTAACTTTAATGTTCTCATTTTGAGCTCCATTTTGCTCACTATTATATTCTAACATGTCTTTTTTCTCTATTTTCATCTTATTGTTACTTTTGCTTTCTGTGTTTGTGCGTTTCTTATACAAAACCTCTATCAGAATAAATTTATCTTTATCTTTGTTAATAACATTCTGGTCTCGCAGACTAGCCATGCTTTCGACTTTCATATTACTATTATTATACTGATCTAGCAGAGTTTCCTCCTCCTTTGTTAAGTCTTGCTCTCTTGCTTTTTTGTGTTGGGCATACGTATAAAAATGTAATACATTACAAACAATTGAAATCAAGTACACTTCACTAGTGCCTAAATACTTTGCAATTTTTCTATCTTCTTCCCAGATAAATTTGTTTTGTTCTTTTTGTACCAATAACGGGACCCCGAATAATCTATATGAGGTTATATTTGAAGATCATATAAAAAATTTTTTTCATTAGCGGTTTTAAATTAAAGCTATTAGCAAAATTTTAAAACCAAATAAACTTTTTTGCCCAAATTGGCTATTTTTTAAATATAACATAATTTAAAAAAATAAAGTTTATTAAATTTTTTTATTATTGCATTTTAAATTTAATTTAGCCAAAAATAGAATTTAAAAATCAATTTTATTTATTTTAATATATAAGTATTTATTAAATATTAATAATTATTCAAATTTATTAATTAAAGATATAATCTAATAACTATAGATCTAGTTCAGATATTATTTTAACTTGATTTTATATTATTTTCAAAATGACCTATAAGGGGAGTAACAAAAATCAGGTGATTTTTTAGGGGGGGGGTAAAAAAAGTTGAAATTATATATAAGAACCTGACTATTTATATATTGAGAAAGAGGGGGGGGTAGACCTCTGATAAAAAATAATCAGGTGATTAATGACACTGCCCTAATGAATATTCGTTTTTAATTGTAGATTTACAGAACCAACCTACATACTATATAGCTTCATTAAGCGGTTAAAATTTGCTAATACATAAATATACATTAACCAAGACACTGATTAACATATAAAAATCGTTTTGGTCAACTGTAAGTAAATATTAGGCTAAAAAATTAAACTCGTCTATATAAAAAAATTTGACACATTTTCAGATATATTAACGACAATCATCATAAATGTCCAGCAAAGTTCATCCACAAAATCCAGCACTTTCTTGGATGCCACAGTTGCTATGTTTTTATATATGTAATTTCGAGTTTGAAGATTTAATCAGGGCGACCAGACATAGCAGCCATTAAATTGATTGATCATTAACACATCTACCCCGCATATATCATCTACTTCGAACGAATTGTTGGCTATGAAAATGAATTGCACAGAGAAACTGAATACATATTCAGAAGCTTCACTTTTCGCTCTATATACTTTCAAAATCTTTGTTACGCCAATACAAAGAACCTTAAAGGTATTGGCTTGAATTTCGAGTTATACTGAAGATCGAAATTTTTTAGTATTTTAGACATTTATTATAACGAATTTCACAAGTCACGAAGCTATACCCTTGCGAATCAATAAAGGGATGAAGAAGAAAATATGTAATACAAGCCGATAAAGATCGATTCAATATAATGGATAAAAAAAACGAAGCATGTATCAATAAAGAATTATCTTTATAAATATCAATAAAAAAGATCAATGAAATATCAATATGATTATTAATAAGTATTATTATCGTGTCATTGATAAAATGCGCAATTATTATTGTCATTATTAATAAATTATATAATACATGAATATTATCATTAGCTTATTACATTGCTGTGGTCTTATGTAGAGATGAATTTCATGTGTGCGCATGAATCCCCAATCATGCGCATGAATGCGCATTAATGCGCATGTTTCTGAATCATGCGCATTTTATCCTATCAAAATTTTATATAGAAAAATTAAATATAAAATAAGTATAATTAACATTCTAATCTATCTATATACTTCAATTCTGGGTCTGTTCACTTTAACATTTTTGATTGGTCGCATCCGAAAAATGTGACTTAAAAGTAGGAGAACTAACAGAATATGACTATTATCATGGTCGAGTAATTATTATAACATTCGAGTAATTATTATATCATTTTTTTAATGCCTTATTAACGTACTTAAACAACACAAAATCGTGAACGTGAATTTTCCAAGTTTACTTTTGTTGTTTTATTGCCTAATATTTACAAAAGTTATTTTAGGCTAAAAAATTCACGAATTTGAAAACGTTTTGTATAATGGCCTCAAGTTCAAGAATAGGTGCAAGTGCAAGAACAGACAAATGCTATGCTATAGATAAAACATATGATATATGATTAATAAAAAAATAGTAAATATATTAGTGAATATCAAAAAAAGTTACATTCAACAAAAATTTAATGATTGATTTCTAGAAATTTTGGTCAGAATTTTTGCCGCCCAGATTATCTGATAATCAACTAATTTTCTCAGTGACTCGTAGTTTTATGTCGATCTACCAACCAATAAAATTATAGATATGTTCAAAAGGTGTTCAATAGGCTAAAATAGTGCTAAAACTAATATAGCAATATAAGGTTTTCTCTTTGCAACGCTTATTTTAAAAATTGGCATTCACCAATAAAACTAAGCTGCATACTATCTGTTATTGGAGTAATGAGATTTGTAACAAACTTCTTATACTGATTCAAACTAATCCCCTATATATTGCAATTACTGGTATAGCGAACAAATTTTGTAATAAAATTTTTTTATAAAATCTCATATAAAATCACAATAATTCTTATAAAAACTGGCTCAACCATACTGAAATAGATAGTGAATACTGTGGCAGAATTTTATAATAACATAATTTTAATTCTCAATTTAAACCATATACTATAGTTAATAGAATAGTATGTTCAATAACAGAATTTTTTGTGATGATTCAATGCAAACTAACTCAGCATATTTATGAATATTATATAATGCGAATTTACAGATTTTAACTAAGATTCAAATTTTATACAAAGTTCCCGTGGCAGAGCTACGGATCAGGTGTCAAATTATATAAGATAAGCAGTGATGAAGTTTACAATTAGCAAATTTGTAAAAATTTAATCTGATTAAGAATCAATATGCAGTATCTTTATTTAGATATATTATCATTAATAAAGATAAAACTTAAAAAATTTTTTATCATGCGATCATGCGCATTTTATATATCATGCGCATTTTATTATAAAATGCACATTTTTCCCATTTCTAGTCTCATGTCTGCATCACAAATTGACCTGGGTCATTTTACGATTGTTGAAAATCGAGAAATGCCTTTACTGTTTGTGAATTTTGTATAACTTCATCACTTTTTTTTTTGTATTATATGTTCCAATCTTCATGCAATAACACTCACGATGTCTCAAAGAAATAATAAAAAAAACACTTTTTTTTAAAAAAAAATTAAACACTATCATGAACATTTTTCTGTTTTTTTTTATCTAGTGTTATAGAAGAAATGAATATTACCGTATTTTATTTATACAATTTAAATGATAATAAGAAGGCAGTTTGCCAGTGGTGTGATTTAACATGATTTAGTATAAAAATGACTTATGTATAATATTAGTCTAAGTTTATTTGTATTTTATTGACTTTAACTATGGATAATCCGAAGATTGTCCTTAGGAAGAGCGAAGCAACTTCCTTCTTATACTTTCTGAATATTATAGAAGATACAAACATTTTATTGTAATATAAAAAAAAACAAATTATTTTTATTTAAAAATTTGTATAACTATATTTAATATTTTAAATATAACATAATAAACTAATTGAATATAATAAGTAATTATTTAATATTTTAACAATTTAAAATAATATTTAATCTGCTTTTAGTCTCTGTATTATTAAAATATGTAAATAACTCCAATGCCTTTTCTGAAATAGTTAATAATTCTATATTTTCATTAAAATGTAAAAAGTTTCCAACTCCTAAATAATAAAGAATAGTTGATGAAGGCAAATGTGAAATAAGGGGAGTAACAAAAATCAGGTGATTTTTTAGGGGGGAGGGGGGTAAAAAAAGTTAAAATTATATATAAGAACCTGACTATTTATATATTAAGAAAGAGGGAGGGGGTAGGCCTCTGATAAAAAATAATCAGGTGATTAATGACACTGCCCTAATAGAATAACCTGAGCTAGAAAAGCATGAAAATATATTATGCTGAAGAGAAAAAAATACTTTGGCTAAAATATAAGATAAATCATCAATTGAATGATAATTAGAAATAAACGAATGATAATTGCAATTCTTATAATAAAGTGCAAGTATATATATGATACAAATTTTTTTTCATAATATGCAATTGCAAATCCTTCTTGTTTTATCATATGCGTTTCATTAATATTTGCAATAGTAATATTTGGAATATCTAATAAAATAAAGTGTTAAAATAATTAATAAATTATGTAATTTATCTAAAAATAAATATTAGATCATTAATTCTAAAACCTTTTAATATTATTAATTTTACTTACTAAGTGATTGCTGATTACTAGAATCTAATAAATTATCTAGTCTTGATCGAAATTTCCATCGATTTTGACGTGGAATACCTGGACGTGAAGTTACATTGGATGAAAGATATAATACCAAACTTTGAGTATAATTTGCATTTAATTTCTCAGATGATTGATTGATTTCTGTTAACTCTACATTCCATTGATTGACTTGTATAAGCTTCATGCTGTTGTCGCAATTTTATTAATGCTAATACTGTTACTTTTTCATGACCAATATCATCTAGTTTAATAAATAATTCATCATCTAATGTGTCAGACATAATTGGTATTGCTAAATTTAATGCAGATTGTGAAATAAATAAAAGATTTGATTGTCCTTCTTCATAATCTAAATAAGAATTATCAGGCAATTCCCAATTGTCTTTATTAATTTCAGTTGCAGCTAATGAAATAAAAAGATTTTCAATATTAGTAATATCATCTAAACTTTCTTGATTTGAATTAATACTATCTAATATCTCATCACTATCATTTTCATTTTCATCATCAAATATCAATGGATTGTATAATTGAATAGAAACAAATGTCATATCCAATATATCCTCAATTAAAATTTTTGCATGTTTATATGCTTGATGAATTATAGCTTTAATTTCTTCATTAGAAGGCCATTGTCTCAAATTATTAATATATTTATTAATATTATTATCTTGATAATGAGAAAAGTAACCTATAAAATACAAATTATTAATAAAAAAATATAATATATATAATGTATATAATATTTAATATAAATAAAATTATACCAGTTGCAGAAGTTTTTTCATTTAAAACTGAAATTGATTTTGAACTATATGCTTTATACAGATATGATATTTTAGGAACCAAAGCAATAAGATCATTAAATGAAAAATCTGATAATAATTGACGTGCTAATCCAAAAAAATGTTCACAGCCTTCAGAACCATATATCCATGGAACAAATGGATAATTTGGATAAAAATCACGATATGCGATAACAAGCAATATCTAAAAAATTAAATTAATATAATTGATATTAAATTTTTAAATTAAAAGATTAAACTATTTAATCATAAAAATTAATTTATAATTCTAGTCAAAGTTAGTAATAGAACTCAATAAAGCTCAATACTAGTATTATTAGCTCTATTTATATAACTATTAAGCTTTATTGTTTCTATTGCCAACTATAATTCTAGTATAAATAAATTAATTATAAGACAAATTATTATATTAACTAAAGCTTAATAATTAATATAGTTAAATAATTAAATGATTAAATAATTAAAAAATCTAAATAGTTTTAATTTTTATTAAAAAGCTTACCATTGATTCTATAAGACTTGTTAAAATATTAAATGTTTTGCTTGCTAAAAAATTTTTTTGTAAACTCTTGTATCTGCGCAAACTTTTATATGATATTTCCAATTATGTAAAAAAAAATAACCAAGCATAACCATATAACATCGGTTTAATGGGTTTATTTCTCGATTTTGAAATGCATCTATAAGTTCACCTATTAATTAAAAAGTTATTACTGTATTAAGATTTAAATTTATAATTTAAATTAATATATATATAATTACCAAATATATAAAGATAAATAAAAAGACCCATTTTATTTTTATTAACAGAACAATTTTGATCAGAAACTTGCTTAAGTAATGAGAACAAAATAGTCGATAAGCTGCTCCATCATCTTGGCGATCAACATTTTCAACATCTCATTTGTATAATATACTATCAGAATTTTGACTTAATTCTACTACATGATCATAACATGCTGTAGTATGACCAAATGTTAACAATCGTGCACCAGAAAATAATGCATTTCGAGCATCCTTTTTAGCATGAAGTGGATCAGAATTACTTATTACAGGACCAACATCTTTGATAATTAGACAGCTAAATTTAATATCTATAAAATTAAAATTAATATATATAAATAATATATAACAATTCAATACAAGAATATAAATATATAATTTAATAATATATTTACTATATAAATTATCTTGGAACTCAAGTTTATGCAATGTTGAAATTTTCATAATTTTTTTTTGTGCATTGAACTCTGGAGAAGCACCATCAGCACCAAATGCCAAAATTGAAAGTTTTAATTGAGCGGCCATTTTAAGCAAATCCTGATGTATTTTAAAAATATCTTCTGTATTTTCTTTACCACAATTTGGAATTAATACTATTACTGATGGTGGAAATTTTGATATTGGAATCTAAAATTAAATAAAATATATTTACTATATATAAATTTAAATTATAATAAATTAATATAAGTTTATAATCTTATTTGTAATAAATATACTCTAACTTGTAAAGCAATTGCATTTTCTGATTTAATTTTATCAATTATTGTATAAATATCATCATGGCTTTGTACATGAGTTTGTGAAGTTGGAAGTGTTGAACCAACAACACATCCAAGAAGTGATGAATATCCAAGCCGTTCTTTAAGTTTTGTATTATCTGTCATTGCTATTAATGGTCCATCATATTGAAGTGTATCTACTAATCGTTTAACTTGTGCAACATTTTCATAACAAAGACTAGTATCTTGAAGTGCATATTCAGAATGTGATCTTTGTAATCTATAATATAATTAATCATAAAGTAATTTAAACTTCTAATATTAAATATTAATTTTTAATTAGTATTTTAAATTAAAATTTAAATACCTAATATTTTGAATTGTTCTTCCAGCCAAATTTTGTCGAAAAAGACTATATGCTCATGGACTTAAAGATGCAAGGATTGATATAAAGTCAGAAAAATTTTCAGAATAAGTTAAATTTTGTAGTCCTTTTCCTGCTTTATGTCGATTTGTTATTTCAACCATAACTTCGCACAAGCCTTCAAAAGCACTTTTTTTATGAAAAGCACCATGCTCACCCATTTTAGCAAGTGTTTTCCAAAATGAACCAGATTGATTATTATCAGAGTTTGTAAGTGTTGCAAGTATAGCAATATCAGAATTAAAAAGATAATTGCTAAGTGGATGTGAACTAAGATGAGATTTAGGTATAAATTTTTTATTTCCTTTAACAGATGGTCGCTTATTTAAAGCATTCTAATTAATATAAAATATATTAATTTATGATATATTTATATATTTCTTTAATTTAATGACAAGTAACTTACACGAAAAACTTGGTCCGAATTAATAAAAGTGCACTAATTACAAACTTCGGAAATATTTGAAGTATAAGTTTCACAATTCTGTGCATATACTGCTTTTTCTTCAATTTTCCATTTTGCTTGCATTCTCTCAGCTTCATTTAATTGCTTTTGTTGATCTTTATTAAGCAATGCGTATTGAACTGGTGTATTTTCAGAAAATATCTTTGGAAACATAGATCGTGCAATAATATCTTTACGTGGTGCACCACCATATAAAGAAATAAATTGAATATGTTCAATATAATTAAGATAAATATCTTCACGCAACCCTTTACAGAGCACACGCTTTTGTTCTGGAATTACAGTCTTTTCTGCTGAAGCAAAAAATTCTGTTATAGCACGTGTTCCACTAGACCGATTGCATCCTGGCCCATTAGTATGAGAATCAAGGTATGCTTCATTATACTTTGATTTAAGAACAATTCGCTTTCCACAAATACAGATAACAGCCATGCCATCATCAATTACTCAGGAAACATTAGAATTTTTTTGAAGCCGTTCAAGTGTGTGTTTCACCATTTATAAAAATTATAGGTTGCAAAAAACAATATGCGACGTAAAATTTTAAAAAAAAATTTAAATCAAAATTTTAAATTTAAAAAATTATATTGATAGCTAAAACAAACTTTATAATTAAAAATTTTAGTATTGTAATAGTTATGACTAATTTGTATGAAGCATGCTATGATGCGTCTAAAGCAAAGATTTTTTCTATGAATATTATGAAAGTGATACATTAGGGGGTTCAGAATTTAATGACACCCAATTTCAAATAAACAAGTAACATGTTTCTTTCTATTTTTTTATCAAAAAAAACAAATTTTGCTATTGGTTACACTTATTCTCAGATTTAGAATTTTAAAGCAGTAAACAGGTTCTTTTAAAACCTCCCTAATTTCACTTAATTACATTCTAACTAAAGATTTGCCATGCATAAAAAGTTGGAAATTTTACATTAAAGAACCAATTGGGATGAGTCTTGAAAACTGGAAATCTTGGAAATCTCCTGAATTTTCCGTAATATGGTGATCTGCACCGTTCCACATTTTTTTGAATTCCAATTCGGATGATAATCTAGAAATATTATGAACTTTCCTTATTTGAAATAGAATTTTGGCTAATATTTATATATATGACATACGTACTATACATACATGTATATGCGTACCCATGAAAGCAGACATGGCTGATCATGCTACAACTTATTTCAATAAAACTTCAATAAATAAAACCAGTAAATGACTGTCATTTACTATATGTTATTTAGTTTACTGTGAAACGAGACCAGGAACGTAGTGGAATGGAGTGTATGATTCAGTTCAAGTTTTGATGATTGGATGTGATTTTATGATCTACATACATTCTTGGCTATGCATAGTGATGCGTCTTGTGAAACCTTTGACTAGAATAAGTCCAATTCCGGATAATCAAAGATGAGTATGATTTGAATGGCTTTCCTAAAGTGCTCTAACTTTTTTTCTAAACCAAACTTAAACGATAAAAATGTAATGTGAAATTTTTCTGTTTTACAATAACGTATAAAAAAATAATTTTATTTCTTTGGATTTATATCTAATTAAAAGTTTTATAAAATACTAAAAAACTAGCATAACGATTACAAAATCATTATTACTATCTACGTTCCTGGTTTTAGCACGACTGCGTCGCGCAGCAACTTTATTAAATAATTTCTTTCGAGTTGACATAAAGTCAATAGATCGAAAAGATACTATGCTCCTCATGAAACCATCAACCGGAATAAGTCCAGTCTGGATAGTCTAAAGAGTTGAGTATTTTTTGAATTAATTTCCACAAACAGTAATTATTAACTTCATAAAAACGTCAATGAGAATAAAAATAACCCCTATGGGAAATGCTTACGCTGACAATTGCATACTCAATTGCGACAGGCACAATTCGCTATCCAACCCTTCCTCTGACCCTTTGCGCAGATTTCATTTACTGGGAATCAAACCAGCATTTGAGGGTTGATTTTAGATATGCATACCCATACCCTAACCTTAATTTAACTAGGAAATTCAGAATACATGCGAAGTGATGGTAGATCACGTGATCGAAATGAAGCAGTCACACGACTGACGCCGCGACACTCCGCATATAAAGATCACATGGCGATAGCCCAGACGATTGAAGCTGAAAATCAATTCAATATGCAAACACATAACAACACATGCTAGCAAGTAAATAGAAAGGGGACCGGGTACCATGGCCGCAGGAAAGTGTAAGTTGTATTTAAACTAGGTAAAGAAAATCGAGTCCAGTGGTCTTGGCCCGAATGGTCAGAAGCTCCGCCCACTCGCCTGCCGAATGGACGACCATGTGATTCTACCATTTCTCTCTATATACCATCTCTCTCTGCATGCACATATTTTCGGATTCGCAACTGTCACTATTATCTCATAGCTGGCTTGCTTAAACGAACAGGAAACCACTGGCAATTCGAGCACACGGCGATTCCCAGCACAATGTTTTTTGCATTCTCTCGGGACGTTATTGCGTTCTGACTAGCCCCGGTCAATCACTTGCTTCATGATTATGTACTAATCACATTTCAATTGCTTCAGTAAATTTGTTGCTCGACCCATTTCCATATACAACAATGAAATACATGTATGGGATTTTGCTTCGCTGGTCACGTGGTCTGCAGACAGTTCATAGCATCGGGTGACAAACTTAAATTTCTAGATTCTCAGTCGTCAATTTCTTACAAATTCTAGTAAACCCCGCCACTAACCATGCAACTATCCATGTGAGTGAGTCCAAACTCAGCCTAGTGTGGGCAGGTGGGTACTATCGATGAAGCTAGACTATTGTCAAGCTAACAGCAAAGACAAAAGAGGTAGAACAATTTCTATCTTTACCCCTCTTAAATAGCCACTCATTATGACTTCATACTTACTCAACCATCCGTTAACCCTTAACAATACATCATACATATCTCATTCTTAAATCTATCACTCCTGTTATCAAATACTTAAAATTTACCCATTGATTACTTGCATCAAGGACCCGGATCATGGTCTTATAACGAAAGGATGCCCATGACTTTGTTCACGGCATCAACAAATCATTTCTGGTCTAAAAAAAACATGCTGACATAGCCCAACAGCCAATGTGTAATGCAATGCTTTTCGTTTAAATTCAGTTTTACTTACAATATATATACTAATTAATGATATGCTACACAAGGTTCACAGGATTTGCGTGATGCTTGACCTTGTTTTTTTAAGAAGTATATACTTATTTCATCATTGCTTATTTACGAATTATTATAATGAAATTAATTTATAAAAAAATTTAATTTAAAAAGTACGCCTCTACATGGCGTCCTCTGTGGAGAATTGTGGAAGTTAGATTAAAAAAAAAAAAAAAAAAAAATTATTAATTTTATTTAAAATCATATACTGATTGTTAATTTTGGAGCCTCTATTACCAGAAAATTAAATATAAGATCCGCAAAAAAACTACTATTAGCAAAATTTTAAATATAGTCAAAAAGCTGATTATCTGTTTTGAAATATAACCTTTACGCCCAATACATTAAATACAAATATAACCTTTTATTAAAAAAGGTGGTCCATTAGCATTTTTTCAAATATGACCTCATATAGATTATTCGGGGTCCTCAATAACTTTTCATCTTCTGACTTGTTAAAGAAGTTTTTATAATCAGGAAGTTCTAGCATTTTACGTGTTGTTTTTTGCACGTGTTTGTTTGTTGTTTTGTTGTTGTTTTGTTGTTGTTATTTTGTTGTTTTAATATCTTGTCCACTTCTAATTTTGTTTGTCCCGATTTAGCTATTTGTTTACTTTCCAGAAGCGTTTGTTTGTTTCGTTGTGCTACTGATCTGCAGTATAGGATAATGACAATTCCCCCAAAAAGATTCTTCTTTTGTAAAAATTTTTTCGAAAAATACAATTTCTTGTGTTTCAAAGATTTGTATCTTTAAAAAGAGTATAGCTGTTCTAATAAACTATATGTGTTTTTTTCTGCTTTACCTTTTTTTCTAAGGCTATTTTAAGTGTTTACTTAGTATAATTATGTTTAAATTTTAAAACTTCTTTAGCTCCAATTTTGGTCGCAATGATCATCAGGAAGAGTTTTAAGGTTTTGCAAGCTTTAAGTATATTACAAACGATACCTTTTTTTATTTATTTATATAATTTAACGCACTGGTAACACCTTTTATTTCATAAGCAGATTACAAACAATACCTTTTTTTTTTATTTAATTCAATGCACTGGTAGCATTTTTTATTTTATCTTCCCTATAACAAAGTATTAGTAAGTTTCAGATTTGATTTAATGCACATAGCTTTAAGTATATAACTAACAATACCTTTATTTATTTGTGTAATTTAATGAACCGGCGGCACCTTTTATTTCATCTGGCCTATAACGAAGTATTTGTAAGTTTCAGATTTCTCTTATTAAATATACATAGCTTTAAGTAAATTACTAATGATACCTTTTTTTTAATTTAATTCAATTCAATGCACTGGCGGCACCTTTTTTTATTTTAAATCAATGTACTAACAACACCTTTCCATCTTTTCTCAACACATCCGGTTACAACACCTACAACCACACCTTCAACTCCTCCATAAGTAACGAGTATTGTATGTTCTTTGTGTTTTACCGACCTATTTGAATTTTTGTCAAAGCACCGTTAATACCTGATGTTGCATTTGTTGAGTTGCCACCAAAGAAAGAGTTCTAATCAAGAACCAAGACATTCCCACCACGTTCCAATACTGTGTGAGCAGCAGAAAGGACAGAAAGACCACTACCAACAATAATAACTTGTGACATAATTTTTATATTAGAAATTAATTAAAAAAGGCTTTTCAAACTAGAAGTGAGAAGTGCTATTTTTTAATTTCTCTTTGCAATTTCGTTATTATAGTTTCCAATCAGGTGCCAAAATGATAAAAATTGATAAAAATCATCCCACAATCTAAATTTGACAAAAAAAAATGTGGCGAGATGCAATCCAACAATCCCATCTTAATATGATAGCATAGTTTTTATTAGTGAAAAAAATATGTCGTGGCTCACATTTGTGTTCATTGTAAAATTATTAATTACGTTGTTAAATAGTGTTCGTTATGTACAGGCGAAACTTTAAGTAGACGCGCTTATATTGGTGGTCTATTCAGATATATAACCGAAAACGATCTTAGGGGAGTAACAAAAATCAGGTGATTTTTTAGGGGGGAGGGGGGTAAAAAAAGTTGAAATTATATATAAGAACCTGACTATTTATATATTGAGGAAGAGGGAGGGGGGTAGGCCTCTGATAAAAAATAATCAGGTGATTAATGACACTGCCCTTAAAAGTCGTTTTGGTCGAGCACAGGTAGATTTTTTCAGAAAAAGAATGTTATATTACGAAATGTAGCGTTCATTATTTTCTGATTTGGCTTTTACATTTGGAAAATGTCGTTGGTTTGCTTATATAACTATTGAGAGTACTGCAGATAACTTGAAAAAATGTACGATTAAGTTTTTTCATTCTTTTCATCAATTTATAAAGAATATAAGTTTAATTCAATTTGTAATTTGTAATGTTAAATTTTATCGATAATAATAAAGGCATGTCCCTTTTTAATGGAGCAAAATGGAAAGGAATGACATTAAAGATTCAGGACACTAAGCCTGACTATAAACAAAGGCAATTTTATTTTTTAATAATTATAATACGACAGGGTGAAACCTGAGTCACCAGCCAGTAAAACCTGAGTTTATTAGTAAAATCCGAGTTTTTAAAAAAAAATAAGTAAAATCTGAGTTTATTAGTAAAACCTGAGTTTATTAGTAAAATCCGAGTTTTTTAAAAAAATAAATAAAATCTGAGCTTATTAGTAAAACCTGAGTTTATTAGTAAAATCTGAGTTTAAAATCTGATATAGATAGAGTGAAATCCGCTATTAAACAAAAACTGTTCTAAAACTTTGAGCGAAGATATTTTGACAACCACCTAATCAAATTCAATGAAAATTTTTTTATTTGAATTCTATAAACCCATAGATTTCAAAAAAAAAATTTCATCAAATTTGTTCAGGTGATTATCAAGATATCTTCGCACAAAGTTATAGAAAAAATCAAAATGTTTATCAAAATAGAAGCTATGCCAAATTTTTTTCTAAAACTTTGAGCAAAAATATCTTGACAACCACATGATCAAATTCGATGAATATTTTTTTATTTGAATTCTATGAAACTATAAAATTCAAATAAAAAAGGTTTCATCAAATTTGATCAAGTAGTTGCTAAGATATCCTTGATCAAAGTTTTGTTAAAAATTTAAAACGTATATGTCATATGATACGCGTTTTGAAATTCTCCAAAACTTTGATCAACGATATCTCTGCAACTACCTGATCAAATTCGATGAAAATTTTTTTATTTGAATTATATGGATCCATATAATTCAAATAAAAAATTTCATCGAATTTGCTCAGGTAGTTGCAGAGATATCTTTGATCAAAGTTTTAGAGAATTTCAAAATGCGTATCACATAACAAATACGTTTTAAATTTTTAACAGAACTTTGATCAAGGATACCTTAGCAACTACTTGATCAAATTCGATAAAAATTTTTTATTTGAATTCTATGGATCCATATAATTCAAATAAAAAAATTTTCATCGAATTTGATTAGGTGGTTGCAGAGATAGCTTTGCTCAAAGTTTTAGAAAAAAATTTTTGGCGTAGCTTCTATTTTGATAGACAGTTTGATTTTTTTCTATAACTTTGTGCGAAGATATCTTGATAATCACCTGACCAAATTCGATGAAATTTTTTTTTGAAATCTATGGGTTTATAGAATTTAAATAAAAAAATTTTCATCGAATTTGATTAGGTAGTTGTCAAGATATCTTCGCTCAAAGTTTTAAAACAGTTTTTGTTTAATAGCGGATTTCACCCTATCTATATCAGATTTTAAACTCAGATTTTACTAATAAACTCAGGTTTTACTAATAAACTCAGATTTTACTTATTTTTTTTAAAAACTCAGATTTTACTAATAAACTCAGGTTTTACTAATAAACTCGGATTTTACTTTTTTTTTTTTAAAAACTCAGATTTTACTAATAAACTCAGATTTTACTAGCTGGTGACTCAGGTTTCACCCTGTCGTATTATAATAATTATAATTTAGGAAATTACTAATTTACACCACAGGTGATTATCACCTGTAGTCTTAATCTCCTTTTAATACGATGACACTTTTATCTCTACTCAACAAACTGCTTCTTATGTTTCTTTATATGAGGTTTTTTTTCTTATTTTCATTGGGAAAAAGAACCTATCTCTATACTAATTATGATTTTTTTTCATTTTATACTACAATTAATTAAAGTTCGATCTAATAATTTGAGATCAGCAGCATATGTTTATAAAAAAAAATGTGCCTTTTTTGTCGATTACCTGATGAATAAAAAAAAAATGGACCCTGTGAATCAAAAAGAATTGCTCACTCTACTCTTAAAAATATTTTGATCAATCAAATATATACTTATTTGATCGATTAGTATAATCGATCATTGATTGACCTATTGTTGCTCGAGCCCATTAATTGGTGCTCGATCATTAATCTAAGTCGATCAATGATCAAGTATCATATAATCGAGTCAATTCACTACTTTGGTACGTAGCTCTTTTAAAGTTTTACTTCCGTACTTCGCTAACTCTTCTGCAATGTCACGTGGAACAGAGAGAACGCCAATTCGATCTTTAGTTAGTTCGTTCCACTCTGTATCAGTAAATAACACTCTGACATCCTCATAATCAAAGTCCACAATATAGGAATGGGCATGGCTAATCATTGTTAGTATTGTGAATGGTAATAAACAAGGTATAAAGAATTTAAATTTTGAGAACTTACTGTTCATAGTCCATGTTTTTAGCAAATTTAAAAAGAATATCTTCCACTATTCTGCCTGTGCTCAACTGCAATTTTGAAGAGTTTGGGATAGCATAATGAGCTTTACAAAAAGCAGTCTTGTCAATTTTTGGGGTGAATCCTTTTCATTTAATTGTTCTTAGATGAATCGGTATCAGAAGCCAAAGTTGATTCGTCAGTGTCACTTGTATTACAAAGAAAATATAATTATAATCTAAGAATTGAAAAATATCATTCAAAGGATAATCATAAATACCTTGGCATATAATTCGAACCATTATCATCAGATACAGAAGGAGAGTTCTGCAATTCAGATTCAACCTAGAAAGGAATCACATCAATTAGAAATTGGTCATAAATATTAACAACTCACTTATTGCGAAGGTCATACTTTATCCTCGCTGTTAAATGTTTTTTTGGAGTCATCACTTAAATTCCCAAAGTTTCTCGACAAATTTTGTTACCTTTACGCCAATAGAATCTGTGAAGAAGGCGCTGATCTTGTCCACTGGATCCTGTAAAATACAAAACAGTATTATGAACATGACACAAAAATATAGTAGTAACGTTTAATATCTTTACTGATAAAAATACATACCTGTGCCTTTTTCTGATCCTTGTTTGATGACCTGGAAGTGAAGGTTTCAGAGTTTATAATTCCGCTAACAGTCCCACCTCCTATAAATGTCGGGTGGTGAACATGAACTGAAGGCTCAACTGATTTACACTTATGAGAACACTCCTTATCCCAATTTCTTGCCAGTTTGCGATCTGGTCGAGTACCCTGAATGAAAAATTTTCAGAAATAGTAATGTTCTCGATTAACGCGTCCATCTATTTTTCCACCCTGCTAGGTCAATCGAAGCCTTGAACGTAAGATTCCTCGTAGGGAATATATGCCTCAGCAGGGCCAGTGTTAGATCGGTCAAAGCCTTGAACGTAAGACGACTCGTAGGTCGTATACGCTCCAACACTGGCTTCGTGGCTCGGTCGAAGCCTTGAATGTCAAAGGATTCGTAGATCCTAGACACACCACCTATTTTCTATCTGCATTTCTAAAAGAAGCTATTACACTCACCTCTTTATATCTATCAAGCAGTTCCTTTGCTTTTTCACACCTGTGTCCTGTCTCACAACTAGCTATAGTCTCGAGAGATCTAATATAACATGCTATCTTCTGTCCGAATGGTTCCAAATTACATTTATCCAAAAAATCACAAATATTCCATTGGGAATACGCGGTATCGAAATACTCGTAACCCGATTTGGGTTATGCGAGGTACGATATTCCCAACCCAAATCATGTATTTTAATTCTAACAACAGTTAGATAAACCAAAAAATTTACTTAAAAATCTTATCATATAGATAAATGCATACTCGCTGACTTAATAGATGAACCTTCGGAACAATACAAGTTTAATTCATCAGGATCGGGTGAAGACTGTCCGGAAGCAGATGACCAAGAAGACCATAATGAGTTATTCAACAAAATTGAACGTTGTATATGATTTATACTATTTGCCAATAAATCATCTTTTGCATTAATTAGTTCATGTTTCATTTTGAGTAATTCACATTTTGATTCGAGTAGTTCTTCGTGAAGTTCAATAATGCGTCGTTGAAGTGAAATGATTGCTTCATTTTTTGCACAGATAATAGAAGGATAATCGTCATGAGGAAGAAGAGCAGAGCTAAAGTTCATAATTAATGGTTGAATATTACTCGTGTATTTTATTTGACATAGTCTTTTGCGCAAAGAGGATGTATTTTTTCTGAATTTATTAATTTATTACAAGAAATCATGTGAGTGGACACGTTCATGTGACTAGAAGTTGGAAAATGCAGATCAACTATAACTTCGGGTCATGCAATAAATGACTCCGATGTTCTGATTACCTAGGGTTATTAAAAGACAGGATAAAAACAAATAAAGCAAGAGACATCGTGTGCAGAAAAATATATATTTTTATTCGTGATTGTATTTTCTCCGAATTTACCCTGTACTTTGTTTTTTTAACATATTAATAAAATTGGCCCTAATGGCTGATTTCACATACATAATCAGTTTACTTTTGTATATGTATTTCATGAATTTGTTTTATTGTATTGGCCATGTCAACTTTGTTGATATTAATGTCATCGAGAATTTTATCTAAATTTTTTGGCAAAGAGAATTCTTTGTAAACCAAGTTCACGAAGTGTTTTATAATTTTTTTCAAGTACTCATGTAATTTTTATTAGCTTAAGCTTTTGAATATTTCTCTATCTTATATAAAACAATGGCAAACGCACAATCTAAAATCGATTTATTAGAACAGAATTCCAAGCTTGGTAGCTGAAATTAGTGACTTAAAAAGAAGTATACTGAGGTCGAGGCTGAGAACGTGAAGCTAAGACAGGTCATGGAAGAGAATACTGATCTCAAAACCAAGCTGGAAGAGCTAGAGAAAAAAAATAAAACAAATACTACCATCCTTATTGCTGAAAATGTTGAGCTTAAGACAGAGTTACCAAATTAGAACAAACCCGGATCCAGGTTATTATTAACGAATAGGAAGCATCTCCCACAAAAGATATTTTGCCATCCTCAGCTTGTTCAGAATTATCTGTAATTTCTCTCCAACTATTGAAACCTACTCCGATGAAGAAAATTATATAGGCTCTGTGGATCCAAATATTATTTCTTTTGAAACGGATCTTGACAATACCCCTAAACAGGTAGTAAATATCACTTTTGTTACATCTAATCCCAGCGAAATTGAGAAAAGCTCAGAATTTGCATCATCTATCTGCACAGAAACTAAATTATTGGAGGATAGGGAGGTTGATGAATTTCTGGATTCAACGTATAAGGAAAAGATTAGTAACAAGATAAGAGAAAGAAATTGGGAAAAGAAGTTCAGATCTCAAGACCTATCTTTGGATAATATTTTGCAATCTAATAAAAACAAAGTACAGAAATTTATGTTAGAAGTTTCTAAAAACTCTAGTCCACAATTACAATATACCAATTCTATTATTAGCAAAGCTAGCACGGCAATGGTAATGTAGATAGGGATGTGACTTCTACAACCCCGAATGAAACAAAATGTCAACCCAGGAATGCTAACTTTACGGTTTTATATAAAAAACTTTGTGATGCTATAATTCTTGCTGATCATAAAACCCAAGAAGCTATCATGTATTATTGCCTATTTGGAAAGGCTCTTATTCAAAGACGTAATGAAATAGCATCAGAAAAACAAGTTGAAGTAGAATTTTAAATAAAGAAGTAAAAGTACAGTTACCCACAGACACTTCTGATAGCCTTTTACGTAAGAGAATCGAAAAAGCAAAGAAGTTTTATAAACTTTTTGATACAATAGGTATGGATAAAATTTTATCATATTCATTTCTTTCTGCTGACAGTATACAGTACCTAAATTAACAAAGAAGGAAATTCAGTATATTACAGATAATGTATCCTTTGATTATAGCATACAAATTGAGTTACATAGTAATGAGAAAAATCCTGAGCATACGATCCAACTTTGTGAACCGAGTTCACGAAGTGATAATGAAAATTTCTCTGATTTAAAAGTTGAGATAAGTATACCAACCATATCTCAATCCAAGAAGAATTTATTAGAAACTGAGGAAGGTTCATTTCCTGAGAAGGTATCACTGGAGAAATTATCAGAAACTGAGACATATAACATCTAATCAGACCTATGACCATGCTTATTTTCGTAATAAGATATTGTTGCTATATTTTGATTTATATAAAATATTTATTACTGAAAAATTTGATTACTATGATATTATTGAGAGATCATTATGCCTAGTATGTAAATTAAATGGGAAAAGTATAAAGGTAAATATGAAGCATGAAATCGAGATAACAGCATTATTAAGTCATACATACTGCCTTCGACAAATTCTCCGGTTTCAAATGATCATAAATTAGTTAACTATATTATTTTTTTTAATTACTATTTCGGGATATGCATAGAGTAAGTATCCTTGATATAAGCAAGACAAGATACAACTCATACTTATTTGAATTTGCGATTGTATAAAACAATAATATGGATAAAACCTTAACCCTGAACTGGCATGCTAAATTGGTTGATTCACTAAGTCATTTGACAAATAAAATTCAGTTGAGCTTATATAGAGCGTATACGGAAGAGACTGGGTTCGACTCCTGGGTAACTCCGAAACTTTCGAATTCCACAGAATTGTGTTATTAAAATTTCCAAGTTTCCGGAAGAAAAAATACAATTCTTAAAGCAGTACAGAATGATTCCCTTTCTTGACATTCGAATGCATGGTACCGAAATGTTTTTAAATATACTGATTCGGAAGCTAAATGTCCGATATGCAAAGAAGTACATACTCGTTTAGGTATATGGGATGACTGAAGCTGTCTAGGTAAAAATGATCACTATTTTCTTAATTGTCCCTTTCGTATCGATCAAAAGAAGTTATTAATTGCTTTGCAGGCTTAGATAAACAAATTTAAATACAGAAGAGCCTTCATTAGTAGATCATGGTTTAACATTAATAAAAATCCATAATACTTGTTCACACAGGTGCGTAAAAATAAAAAATGGCGAGGTCATTCTCCTTTATTTATAAAAACTAGCTAGTGTTTTTCCTAGTATCCACGGGGACTTAGTTATTTATTGATTTGTATAAGTCTAAATATATTCTAGAGCCCTTATCTGGGTCAGGTTAAAGATCAAAAATTGGCCAAATTGAGGTTAAACAGGTCATGGATATATGAATAAAAAATATTAATAAAATCTAGTGATCCAGTATTTCACTAGTATTTCTAACATAGAAAATAGAAATTTCTATTATTTTTCTAATAGCCAATTTTTTGAAAAATAAATTTCTGATATAATTGATCACAATTAACTCCAACTTTAACATATTATAAGCTAACTTGTCTGAATTTTGATATTGTTAAAAAGTGGTTGTCAGAAAAAATTATATGAACTAAGAAAATAAATAAACTCAAATTATAAAAGATTGAGAAATTTTGAATAAAAAATTAAAAAGTATTTGCTATATATTAATATAACAGATATAATATAAAATTATAAAATTTTAGAAATTCTACTCTTTAAACTTCTAAGAATAGTATATATAACTATTGATTTGAATAATAGCTTATTATATCAACTTTATGTTAATATTAACTTTAAAATCTTTATAATTTGACAAAATTTGTTACTACAACTAGGGTACTACTAGGTACACATGAATGTCTAAATTATTTTTGAACTGCTATATATAAAACTACTAAAAATATTTAGATTGTCCAAACTATAAATAACTTTAGCTATTAAAAACAATAAAAATAATTTTAGTTGCTGAAAATATTTTTAGATATCAAAAATATTTTTGTACGTTAAAAATATTTTTAAATGATAAAAATGTTTTTTTTTTCCGTTTTATAACCGAGACCTTGCTCTTAGTTCCTTTATTAGTTTATTATTATTACATGCAGAAGAGAATAACATATTACAACTACAGAGAAAAAAAAACATAGACTTCATGATGACCTTCCGCTACTAATCAATCTTTATCTACGGCCTGAAGTTAGCTGCACAAAGTTATTTCCCAATAACCCGTTAGACTTTCGAAATAAAAATTGTTAACACCAATAACCTTGTCTGTATACTATGGCCCAGGTCCCAGTATGTTAAACGAAAGGCAGTCATATAATATAGTCCAGACTGCCTAGAGCAAAGCTTCTAGAATCTTCTTTAAGTGGTTTCTCCTCAAGTCTCGCACATCCTTCCTCGTTACTCATTTTCAAGCCACTCGTGACGATTGTATCCAATACGGTAGGTGCCTTTCCTTTTTGGGAGCAGTAAACACTGCAGATCTTTTGGAGGGGGTACACCAAAATGCCCACTTTTTAAAAATTTTTCATGAACCATCGACACCTAAAAAAGTTTACCTGTATCTATAGTAAAGACAGTGGTTGTTCCCGTATAGTCCAAACTCCAAAGAAGAGCTGCCAAGTACTTCTCGGTTTGTGGTAAGTAATAAACTCTAAGCTTGTCAGCAGGTAGTTTATGAACTTTACCTCTAAACGACAAGTGCCGGTTTGGTGAGTGACAAACTCTAAAGCTATTAGCAGATACTCAGTTAATTGTATCCCTAAATAATAGCTGCCGGGTTGCATGTTTTCTTTAGTTTTTCTACTATTTTGTTAAGACTTTACTTCTGAAGCGTTAGTGTAATTGTTGGTACAAGTGATCGGCAGGTAGAGTTACGGAAGATCCTCCAAATGATAAAAATGTTTTAATATCAAAAAACGTTTTTACTATCATATTTCTTAAACCATCTAGTAGACAAATTTGTTTAGTAAAATCTTTAACCAATTTTTGTACAATTGCCCTAAATTTTATTAAGATGCATTTCCATATTCCCTAAGCTAGAATAAAAGTGTACAATGTGCTAGATGTCATGTAATTCTTATCTTGTGTAAGTTTCTTAATACTGTATTAAAATCAACTAAATAGAGTAAATTATTATACAGTCATTATGATCAAATTTAATAGTAAAAAAGCACTTTTACATGACTTTATATAACAATTATTGCAATTATTATATAGAGTATCTTTTTATAATATAAAATTAAAGTTGGTCAAAGATTCTTTATGATTAACTTCACAGAGCTGATTTTTCAAGCAACGTGAGGAAAATAGTATGACTCAAATATTTCAGGTAAAATAGCATACTTTTCATCTATTGTGTGAACCTATGCCTATTGTTTGAATTATTTTGAGTATGCTACATTATGGCTATTGAGTATAATGTGTAGATCAGGTCTTTGGGAGTCATAATAGCTTGTTAGAATAAAGGTTTATAAAAAAATTTTTTTAATATTCTACTTTGTCCAATTATTTTAGCGAACAAATTTGTCTGCTAAACCAGACAGTTTAAAAAATAAATACCAAAAATGTTTTTAGGCACAATTACATATAAATTTTACAGGTATTATTGTAAATTTTGGAATATTTAAATAAATTTTTGGCCAATTCAATTAAGTTCATAAATTTGATATAATAAATTTAAATTGATATACTATATATATAATTTAAGCTCTGTTAGCTATGCTATAATAATAACAAATTTTTTTATATTAATCATGTACTAATTATACCAAATTAATCAGTTGAATTAGTTGAATAAACTTAAGTAAATTTTTTTAGAGTGCCCAAATTATAAAAATAGCTATAATTCTAGAACAATAGATAAAAATTTGGCTAGTATTAATTTGGCAAAATTTGATAATTTTCAGTAAATAAGCTTTTGATTCAATATATAAAAAGAATTTTGTATATATTGATGCATACTAAAATAAAAGTTTATATGCATGGAATCAAAGTTTATCATATTCACTAGAATTAATACTAGCCAAATTTTATCTGTTGTTCAGAATTTGTAAGAATATCTGTAATGTTCAAAATAGGTTTAAATATTCAAATGAATTATAGTTATAGTCTGGTACAAAAAGGCTCATACCTCAATATAAAAGGTTATGACTGTTATAATAATAAAAAAAATGTAATAACCTAAATAAGCTAAAATTTACATAGCTAATAGAATATATTCAAATGTATTTATTTTACCAATTTTTTTAATTTTTTCATGTCCAGTTTTTGTAAAAAATGAATACATATTTCATTAATAGACAATAAAAAACAGATAGTAATTAACATTCACAGATATGTTTTTGGTGATATTTCTATTACCAAGCAAAAACAAAATTTTACATTACACAAGCAAGTTGCCCTGGGTTCTAGCATTTCTAAAAGTACAGTTGGAGTAGTATTGCTTGACTGAAATAAGTAAAATGATAGTATATTTTCATCAAATCAAAATATTAGGCAGCCCAAATTAGAACTGAATAAAGATATTAAATAGTTAATACTCACCAAATTTTTTTCCTAATAATTTATATCAGCAGAACTTTTAGAACTTGTTCAAATAGAATAAAAAAAGTTCTATTTGCTTGTATTAAAATAGCCAAACAATATAGCTATTAGGTTTTTTCACCCCTCCCTACTACTGTGGACTCAAGCCAATTGAAAGTATCTGAGTGGTTATAAACAAACAAAATAGCGAGATTGAACCCATATTCAAATCTTTTAAACCTGAGAAATAAGCTTTTGCAAACTTTTAAAGAAAAAATAAATCTGAAAATAGTGGTTGGATTTTGAAAAAGTGTACCTACAAGAGTACAAGAGTATAGAATCAGATGATAATATAGTTTTGTTAAATAAGGAAATAGGTAATGATAATGATTTTGATGTTGATAATAAATTGTAAAAAAAAATTTTTAAATTAATAAATCTGATTACCTATTAAATATTTTTGTTTAAAAAAAATAAAAGTTTATATGTACAATTTTTTTAATTAAAATTTTTATAAGATACAAACCTTTTTGCACCGGACCATATTGTATATATATAAGTTAGTTATATATAGGCAGAGAAAGAAAATCAGATTGATTTGTATTGATCATATATTTTTAAACCAAATCATAGAAAAATCAATATTTTTGTAAAATTTAATGCAGTATAATAATATATAATCAAACAAAATTAAAAGTATAATTCGGTCTAGGCAATATAAATTTGGCCAACTTGAACCATTAGCAAGGTTCAGCAAAGTAGACAATTAACAAACATACTAGAATTATTAGTTACTAGTCATATTATATTACGTTATCTGTAACTATTATACAAAATTTTGTATTTTGATTGGCCAAACATGGGTATATCAATATAAATTGATACTTTTAACTATATTGATAAATAATTTTGCAAAATTGATATTATTTTCTATTTCTGTATATAGTTTTTGTGGTTTAGATATGAATCTGTATATAACTATATTATAATATTACAACCTGTGCATCACTCTTTACTAATCATTTATATCACTATTATTTTCCTTGTTTGTAAACTTTATTTTAATTATTCCAACTTTATTTTTTTTCTTTTTAAATATTAAGTAGCAATTCCAACATTTTTATTTATTGCAATTATAAAAAAAACTTCAAAATAACTTGTAAATCATTTTTGATAAAAAAAAGTCTTTAATATATAGAACCAGTTTAATGAACTATTTTATATAAGCATATTTATTTCTTTTATAAAACTCTTAAACAATTTTACAAGAATTTAAAATTATAAGAACTTTAATTTTTTGTTCAACAATTAAAAATTTTAAAAATCTCTAGTTATGAGAATTTTAAAAATTACTAAATAAGGTTTGTCTTTCCCAACTAAAAAACCTAAATAAAGTTTTTCACTAGCTATAAAAATTATAAAAATATTTAAATAAAATATAGTATCATATAAGGATCTTAAAAATAAGCTAACAAAATATAGTCATCAATTTGCTATAAGAATTTAAAAACTATCAACAAACCAAACAGAGTCTTTACCTATTGTAAGAATTTTAAAAACTAACATGAGAATTTTAAAATTATCTGACTAAATTGTTAGTCTTTATTTAACAAAAATAAAGCTAAATTCAGGTTTACCTTTTATAAAAAATATTTTATTCACAATAGGTATATATTTTCTTATATACCTGTGCAAATAAGCTTTTAAAAAAAGCACAGTTGTTACATAAGACCCATACGATAAAGTCATGTATCTAATATAGATTTGGAAAGGATTGCCAAATTCTTTCGCTATGCCCTTTAATATTAGCGATTATCAATTAATCTGTCCAGTAAAAAATCTGATACAAAAAAAACAAAAAAAGTAAAAAACTTTAAAAGATGATAAATGAACATAGAATGGGGAACTCATAAAGCTAAAATTTTTACCATTTTAAGGTTTCTTTTGTAATGTTTTTTTTAAATCAAAATTTTTGGTACTATTTACCACTACCACTACCATTTACTATTTACTATTACCACTTCTACTAATCTTTACGATTTAGCATCACCAAAATTTGCACGGGGATTACTATCGATTTTTATCATTATTGGATAGTAATCGATTTAAATCCCCCCTGACGAGGACTATCAATTAAGATAGTAATCGATAATAATTGGTAATAATCGATAGATATCAGATTAAAAATCAGAAATAACAATACTATTATACTGTATACTTATTTTTAAACATTTTACAGATTTTTGTATGTTTTCGCATGTTTTCGCATATTTTCACAAGGTTTCGCAATTTAATATAAAATTTTATATTTTTTATTTATTATTATTATTATATATTATATTTAATTAAAAATATATTTTAATCAATATTATATATTTTATTATATATTATTATACATTTTTTACGAAAAAATGAAAAAAATGACAAAAAAAAAATAAAAACAAAAAAACTAAACTCAAAAAAATAATAAAAAAAACAAAACAAAAAAAATAGTAATATTTTGAACCCTTTCGCACTTCATCACATAATGCTAGCTCTATATACTTATTTTTCTCACCCTGCAGTTAGCTATTATTTCTTTTCTTCTTTGTTTTAACTATAATATTCGCTTATATTTGCTAATATTCGTTCATATTCGCTACTTCCTAAAATAAAAAAA
>QKWP01000192.1:392214-446438 GCA_003550325.1 Gigaspora rosea | reverse complement strand
ATTATCTCTTGTTGTTTTATACCGAACTGCCTCAGAGAAGTGTGTAGTTTCTTACAGACATAAAAGAAACTATACTTCCCTCTTGCACACCGCTTCACGCCCAAAGTAAGGGATCTCAGGAGCCGTGTGATTGTTACTCTATCGGATTTAAAGAAGGCTTCCGGTACTGTAACAGTAGCTTTAAGTTGAAATTCTTTGACATAATTATCGACATCCTTATTTCTGTTTTTTTACTTATCCACCCTTGTATGTTTTTTTGAGGATCATATGTTCGACATCAAGCTGGTGACGTGTTGTGTTGATTGCAATTTGTTTATTTTTCTATCAAATACAATATGTCTATTTTCTAGAACTTCCAAAACTTTCAATCGTTGAATCGCTATACATCGTAAAAAATAATTACAGAATATCTTGAATAAATTTAAAACAACAATTAGTATGGTTTGGAAGAATAGAAATCTTTCGTGCAAACAACAAACGTTATTAAAGTTGATTCTTTTGCATCTGTCACTGTTATAATTTTTTCAAACCTTTTCGTAATTTATAATTTTACTAAATCTGTCAATCAAACGTAAGGCACTCTAAAAAAAAAACTGTTAGTATGCGAAATATATATAATATATATGTAAAAAAAAAATACTATTGTATAATACTAACTGTACGTTCAAAGAAAAAACCATTAGTAGAAATAGTGATTATCGTTATGCAAAAAAATTTAATAATTACAAAGTATAAATTAGTTACCCGGGTAATTGATTCGAATCAGCCCATGATACAAACACGTAAAATCTGTGTTGTTGTTGCACTAAATGTGCAAATATAGGCACGCGGCATTACATCCGGAAAATGCCACAATTACGTTTTTGATATTTTTAATTATAATGCATCAAAAACGTAATTTCGGTCATCAAAGGGCGTAAAAGTATGAGTCTGTCGCTACGCTCCAGACAATTATGTATCTAAACTGTTCATTTACTACTGCAAAGCTACATTAGGAGATTGTAACAGTACAAAAATATTTAATCAATTAAAAGATTTAGTTAATGAGTACAATAATTCAGAAAATAATAAGTGGTATTACAAGAATATGATATATAGAGATCTTACTCATTCAAAAATAAGTTTTCAAATATTTATTTGGTCAATCTTTTTAATATTCAAATATTCATTCAAAAATTTTGAAAATATTCAATGAATATTCACTAAATATTTATTGCATATTAAATATATAGTACTAAATATCAAAAAATCCAATATCTAGATATAAAATATAAAGTAGCATAACTCAAAAACAAATAATTTTAACAAAATCTCTTTAAGAAATTTGTTGTCTTAATCCATTTTATATATATTCAAAAATTTGGTATTTAAGATTAAAAAAAAATTAGTTATATATATTTTTTTAACTAATTGGAATTCAATATACAAAAAATTAGCCAATTATATTTGATTATTAATATTATAATTTGCTACTTTTAATATATATATATATTCAATGAATATTCAATAAATATATTTAGTGAAATTTTTAAATATTTGAATATCCATTTGATGAAAATTTTATATATTCAAATATTCAAACATTTAGTGAATATTTGAATCTAATATTCATTGGATCAGACCTCTAATACTGCATATACCAAAAAAGTATTTATTCTTGTATTGTAAGTGGGCTAATGTGCCAGGTATATAAGAAAATTCAGCAAGCAGGCAAGTTATGCAACATTAATTCATCTGCTTTATTTGTCCTACTAAATACTTCTATAACCTTACTTTATACAAGTTGCACTATTAGTGTGGATTACTAGTAACATCAAATGAATCTAAAGTTACTTTAGAGAAGGCAATAATTAATATAATACAATATACCTTTTTTTAAATAAATTCATTAAATATAACCAATAACTAATAAATACTTTAAATAATTTTAGTTAAACTTACTAAAAAGAATACTTTTACCTTATGCATTTTACAGATATAAACCATAAATTGAACCAGCAGTTATACTTACTGATGATTCAAGTGCTGAATATAATGCATTAGAATTCTGTTGGGCACAGAGAATTCGTTTATGATGTATATTTTATGTCTTGCAGGCCTTTTGGAGATGGGTCCATGATTCAAAACATTATATTCTTAAAGAATATTGAATATCTGTAATGAATAAAATGATAAAATTCTTTAAGCACCTAATTTTTAAAAATAGACAGTATTATTATGAATTTAAGTATGAATTTTATTATTTATATCTATTATTACAAAGGTACTTTAAGCTTTTGTGGGTTGTTACTGTATCTGGGCTCTTGTATTTCATACTAATTTGCTTATTCATAAAATAATACAAACAATTATATTAAGTGTGGCTTCAGAGACTAAAGATATTATTTTCACAAGAACAAAAGTATATAATCCCATGCAAGTATTTCATTATATAATATTAAATATAGAAAATTTTTATAGACGATGATTGCTTATCTTTGCACATAAATATTTAGATTATTTTCGAGTTACAAAATAATTTTTATGTTCCTGTTGGGAGATAGTATATGTGAACTTTATTTAACAAACTTAGTATAGAAAATGAATTTTTTGTATTAAGCACAAGCCAAGCTAATTTTTTATATTGTTAATAGTGAAATTAAAATATATATATGTCCAGTTGGTATGAATAGAGTGCCTGGCAAGCATCAGGGTGCTGTCACAATAAAGTTTTATATTCAAATATTGAACTTTTTTCTATCACTAACTTCTAATAACTTTATGGTTTTTACATATATTGTGCTTATAAGATAAATATTATTTAAAATAGTACAATAATACAATAAATACAACAACTAAGAAATTTATATTAATTTATTAGGTAAAGTTGTAAAAAACAATTCTTTTTATACCTCATTAAATACAGAATTTATTGTTACTATACAAGAATATTCACAAGCAGAACCATATGATATGCATTTATTAGAATCTTTAAATCATAAACAGGGGTCAATATTTACTTTAAATCATAAATATTAAAGTAATACAGAAGTTAACTATATTATTTTTAAGTGAATCAAACCAAATAAACAAGGAAATTAACAATACTATACTTAATGCTTTTCGGAAGAAAATTAGAAATAATTATCAAAATAGTGGTTTGCAGTTTTATACTGCATTAAACAAATTTACCAGATGGTATTATGCATCAAAAGCAATATTATGCAAGGACCCTGAAATATATATAGATAGGCCAGGTATTAGTTTGCTTATTTTTGAAGATTTTTATGCAGATTTTTCTATTTTAGTAATTTTTTGCTTATTTTGAGGTTTTTTCTGCAAATCATTTCATTTTAGTAATTTTATAATTAATTTGACCTATCTATGTATATTTCAGGGTCCTATTATTTACATGGCTATCCTCTTTTCTTTACAATAGTAATGCAGATCCAACCTATATTAAAAGTGGTGCTATGATTTATATTCAGGTTGAATCTACCAAATATCACAAATCTAAAAGTTCTAGCACTAGACGAAAGTTGCATACTAAAGCAAGAACAAGTAAAGAAAATCTTGATCCTCAAACAATTCCAATCAGAAAAAAAGGAGCACAATAAAAAAAAGCATAATCTGGCCAAAAATATTCCAAACAATTAATTAAATTGATTATTTACTGCATTTAAAAACAAATAAAAAAAAATAAAAAAAATTTAAAAATATATTATTTCAACAAATTTCTACCTTTATAACATGCTGTTTCAATATTTTTATTATACAAAAGTTTTAACACTTTTAAAATTAAAAAATTGTAATTTAACTCTTTTTTAATATTAAATAAATATGAAATTAAAGTATTAATATCATTATCATTGAAGTACTGGCAATGATCATAAATTCAAATTTATTTAAAAATCATACATGATATATTAGACTTTGTAGCTCATGTGCCACAACCCAATATACATTAAAGAATTGCTAAAAGATATATTCAAATAACTGCTAGTTTTTTAACTTGCAAATATTAAAATAAATCCTACAATAAATTCTACAAATAGCTAGATGACCTTCTAGATATTTTATAATTATACAAATATTTAAATAAGCCAAATAATCTAAGATATTATAACATCATATATACTAATGGTATGTAGCACTTAAGAGCACTTTTAGCCAATATTAGTTACTAAGGAAAGTGCAGTAAATCATATAATTAGGGTTTACATAGGTTCTGACCACCCTCCCCCCCTAGTGTTAGGACTATTGACCAATCAAATTTAAAAAAACTCAAAAACATCTTTGACCTGAAAATAAGCTACCCCACAATTGACAAAAGTCGCTACATAGTAAAGTCTAAATTTTACTAAGCAAATCGAAAAAAATTGATTAAGTGAACTTATTCAGCAGATCAAAATACACTTACTACAAAATTTTCATAAGTATTGGAGAATTTTTTATTAATTGACTTTTGATTTTTACGTTCGACGAAAAAATTAAAATTTTTTAAAAAAATTTATTCGACGAACGTAAAAGTTAAAAGTTAAATAATAAAAAGTTTTCCAATACTTATGAAATTTCATAATAAGTGTATTCTGATCTGCTGAATAAGTTTACTTAATCGAATTTTTTCGATTTGCTTAGTAAAATTTAGACTTTACTATGTAGCAACTATTTGTGATTAACTAAAAATCGATTTTCTTTAATATGATTGGCTATTTATACTATATATATATAGGATGTGATATTTGGGGACCCCCTACCCCTAAAAAATTATGTGATTTTCTGCACTCCCCTAAAATGTTTAGTAAAAATTACTGAAACTGAACTTAACTAAGTAGAATTGAAAGTATAATAGCTTCTAGTGATCAAATATCTGGTACAAATTGTTTGTTACTAGAATGAAAGTTCTAGTAAGGGGGCATCCATAAATAACATTATGTACCCCTATATAGTAGCTCTTGACCCCCTTTACTATATAAAAATTTTTTTAAAAATCCATATGTTTATATATAAAATTTAACAAAAACCTGAATATATTATGATCCAGTAATCCAATCTGGATTATTTTGGTACCATTCAATTCGTCTCTATGAGATGAATCCAATGGTCCAATATCATCTAGATTGGATTACTGGATCACATTTTATTAACGAAATACTATTAATTTTATAGTAATTTTATAAGAAAACATAATAACCAATAATATTTCGTTAATAAAACATGATCCAGTAATCCAAAATAGTTGATTTGGTACCATTCGAATCCTCTCCTCGAGACGATTCGAATGGTACCAAAATCATCCAATTTGGACTGCTAGATTAAGTTTTAGAAAATTTTTATAAAAAAATTGCGTTATGTTGGGAGGACCTCCTACATATTGGAAAATCGTTATATTTTGGGGGACCCTCAAGCATAATATTATTTATGGATGCCTCCTAATAACTAGTAACTTCTAGTAGCTTCTTATTAGCTAATTCAAATTAGTTATCTAAAATCATTTCATGATCTAATTTTGTATATTATATTTGTTCTATATGATATATATACTATATTAAATAAGTAGTTGTACAAAGTAAGGGCACTAATATTTATTATCTAATATTTATTTACTATAGAGGCTTACCCTCACCCAGGTAATATATTTAGCTAAATTTGATTGGCTATAATTTTTTAGGACCCTGAAATATATATAAATAGGTCAAGTTAATTATAAAATTACTAAAAATAGAAAGATCTGCAAAAAACCTCAAAAATAAACAAAAATTTACTAAAAATAGAAAAGATCTGTATAAAACATCCAAAAATAAGCAAACTAATACCTAACCCATCTATGTATATTTCAGGGTTCTATTTTTTTATATAAGGTAAGGTTTTGCTTGACCTCCCACTCTCTAAAATATTATCTAATAAATATTAGTGCTCTAATTGTACTAAACAAGATACAAAGTTATATGTTGTATATGAATTTCAAAAAAATTGAGTTGTGTAAATGCAAATATAATATTATAGCTTGTTATTATTATAATAAACTAACAAGTTATAATATTATATTAGCACTTTTGTTATTTACTAATTTTATATTTAATAATTTAGAATATTGAACTATTAAAATAAATAAATAAGATATTATGAATTACATAAATAATTAGTAAAATTAAATTAGCAAACCAACAAAAACATATTGATCAACTCTTCCTGACGATCACTTGTACACATATTCTGCAAAAACTTTATTTAGTATTAATTTTGTATAAACTGAAGACATACTTACATAGGTTCTACGGCAGCAACTATTATTTAGGGATAGAGTTAATTGACTATTTTGCTAGTAGTCTTAGAGTTTATCACTCACCACTTTATGGCACTTGTCGTTTAGAGACAAAGTTAATAGACTGTCTGCCGACAAGTTCAGAGTTTATCACTAACTGGTAGTAGGAAAAGCCTTCCTGGGGTGTCCGCCATAAGGTAAAAGTAAGGGCATATGAAGTTAATAAAGAAGAACTCACACTCCTTTCTTTCTACAAGTGAAACCTGTGTATCGGTCTCCCACTCGGTTTTTTCAAAAATTTTTTCAAAAAGTGGCGATTTCAGCTTACCCCCTCCAGAAGATCAATATTGTTTACATCCGAGAATGGAAACTCTAGTGCATGAAGTCACAAGAAGTCACGTGCTTGCAATGCTACCAGGTGACCACGTGTTTTTGGCAAAAGACTAATGTCGACAGATAGGATTAAATAAATTTTCACTTGGTGGATCTTGACCTCGTAGAAGATGTAGGATTATGTAGTTACATTCTTCATTGTAATACAGCGCTGAGATCATAGAGACTGTGCTGTATAATTTTTACGAGTTTAGTATAGACTTTAACCACACCTATCTAGATTTATTTTGTTTTCTTTCTTTTTCTCTTTTTCTATTTTATTCTTTTCTTTCGTTTTTCCTTTTTCCCCTCTTTTTGTTTTTCCCTTTTATACTTTGTTGTTTTCTTTTTGTTTTTGTTTTTATCTTTTCCCTTTTTTCTTTACGTGCTCTTTGTGAAGAAGTTAAAATTTTAAAAAAAAAAAGGCAGTCTTGATATGGCATCCAATACTAGTCGGTGATTGACAGATTAAAATCGGAAGGCAAATTCTGAGACCGGATTGAGACGAATGGTTGGTATGGCAGATCGCTTTGGGCAGGTAACTTAGTTATCGCTTGGAGAGTCTTTTTTACACAGAACGTTAGTAGTCATATTTTGTACTTGTACAAGACAGCTAGACTGCATAGTTCATAATAAAAAAAGGCAAGTTCGCTAAATGCAAAAAAAAAAAATAATAAATTAGCAAACCAAATTCCATATCAATATTATAAATACTTATTTGCTATAATGCATAATTATTTATTTATATTAATTTGGTTCACAAAATAAATTATAAATGCTTATATATTGTTATGAAATAATATACTAATTTCAAATTTTGGACTAAATTAAGCCTAATTTAGGCAATTACACTAACTAATACACAGTTAAAACAAAAAAAATATTGTTAACCAATCAAATAATGAAATTACTATATAACAATAAAACTGAACTGGTGATTTGATTTACAATTATAAGTCAAAATGCTATTAGTTAGATCATAGTCAGGAAATATGTTACTCTAAGTAATAAATAATAGTAAAAATTATTACTTAAAAGGTTTTGCAAGCAAATTTGTCTGCAATTTTAAAAATATTTAAGATTTTTTTAAATAAAACAAAAAATAAATAATTTGGAAATTTTCTATTTTATATAATATATTATTTGAAATATATTTTTTAACGTTATTATAAAAATTATTAAATAAGTTTTAATTAATTAAAGTTCAAAGTTTGTATAACTTTAGAGTTTACTATTAAAATTTTTTATATTTTCACATATTTCTGAAGCTAAAAAATTTTTGCTCTTAAGACAAGTACTAATTTTTATAAATAAATCATAAAACTTGCATAGTAAAAATTGTAATTCTTTATATAATCTATAAAGTTGTATTAAGAACAATAGATCTAAAATTAATATTTAAAGAGTTTACCAAAAAAATTTAAAATATTTTTTAATTAAGAAATTTTTTGGAAATTTGTATATTTTGTGCTTATAAGAAACTACAATTTATTTTCTTATAATTTAAATACAAATATAGCAAAAATATAATCTTTATTTTTAAATATTGTTGTATAAAATTTTATTTAATATTTTAAATATTTAAAAGACTAAATAAAAGAAAAATAGCAGGCAAATTTGCCTGCAATTGCTTACTATTTAAAGGATAATAAAAATATATAAATTTACTATAAACTTTAAACAAACCATTCTTTTCAGCTTGCAGATTAACTTTTTTTTCAAATTTTGGAATTAAGCATATTAAGAATAGTAGATTAAGGTTATTTAGAGCACTTTTTAAAATTTTGCAAATTTTGTAAATTTTATTAAAAAAAAATTTAAAAAAAAAAGTTTTACACTTTTAAAATTGCAACTAGATGTAAAATTTTATGCTGAACAAGTTTACTTAATAGCAAAATATAGGTTATTATAGTTGCAGTTTAAAATTGTAAAATTTTTTCAAAAAAATTTGCAAAATTTTTAAAAATTTAAAAAAGTGCTCTAAATAACTTTATTTTTTTTTATATTAAAATGCTATAGTTGAAACTTTATTTAAGTAAAAACAAAAAGTTTATATTTTAAAGATTTCAGAACTATATTTGTGTTACTATAAAACACCTTCTATTTTCTATAAGTGCTATAATTAATTATTTCAGATTAATTGACTAGCTAGAATAGGTTAAAGAAAACCTAAGCCATATACTATAATATTAGTACTATTATCTTCCCTCTATAATCATGCAATCTATATTATGCAATTTGTGTAACTATATAGAGGTTTTTTTATAATATGCTTATAAAGAGGTATTTTTTATAAGTTTATTAGTAAAATAGTTGCAAACTTTAGCATGATTATAAAAAGGTTTTACTATAATGAGATTATATAGGAGTTAACTATATAGGAAAACAATAGTATATACAGTTTGTTAGAGAAAATCTTGTAGAACCTATCTTTCTATAAAAAGAGAAAAATCTATATGAGATATATTTGATGAAAGTGCAGTTGTTGTATAGAATATATTTGAAAAAAATATTTTTTTTATTTTTGAGATAATATTGCAAGCATGTTTCTATTGATGTTGAGAGACATTTTATAAGGACCAGATAATATCTTGAAACCAATCCAAATGATTATTAGATAAAGTAGTAAAAAATAATTTAGTTTGTTTAGCAGTAAGTAATTTAATATTTTCAAAAATATTAGAGTAGTAAATTCCAATAATATAGTATAGAAAAAGGTTATATTGTGGGCTAGATATGTTAAATATAAAGTGAAAAAGAATATTGAAAATTGTAATTGGAGATAAAGTAGTAATTTTGAGAAAAGTAAGTATAGTAGTAATTATACAAATAATAGATTGTTGAATATTATTGTTATTGTTTGGACAAAGAAGTAGGTATAAAGTATTTTTAGTATTTGAACAGCAAAAACATTTTGATATAGAATAAGATAAAGATATCAAATATGAAGGTTTTCTATAGTTGGAAGATTATTAGTTAAAATTTTGATTCTAAAAGAGTATTTAGAATGATTGTGTTCTAGTATGTTTAGGATATCAAAACATAGTATTCAATTGATTTTAGATATGTTTTTAAATATTTTAAGAGTAGACCAGAAGTATGGTTCTTGTATAGTATATATATTTTGATAAAAGTTTGTATTTTAAAAGGAATAAGATGATTATTCTATAAAAAATAGTTTGGTAGATTTAGAAAATCATAGATAATTTTAAGTATTAGTTTGTTAGTTCCATGTTTTGCAAGTTTTGCAAGTAAGTCTGCTTGGTTATAGAAGGAATTAAGATATGATTTTATTTTGTATAAAGTGAATGAAATGTTTTTAATAAATTTGATTTAATTAATAATAGATATAATATCTCAATTTTTGTTTTGTATAGATTTAGAAAATTGTATTTGTTTTAGGTTTTTGATTGCAGTGTTGTTATCTAAGTAGATATTTATATGGATATTATTAGAAATTGCAAGGAGAAAAGTGATAATTGCCTCAAGTTTAGTCCATGTTGTATCAGAATATAAGGTAGTAGCTGTATTGAATTTAATAGAAGTATTATTTTTACAAATCCAACCAATACCAGATTTAATATCTGATTATTGTAGATTTTGTATTGAAGCATCAGTATAGAAATGAAGTTCTTGTAAAATAAGATTTTGAATAAGTGATAGAAGGTTAGTGAGTTGATATTGATAGATAGCATTATTGATTAAATGGTATATAAGTTGTATTTCTTGTATAAAAATATAAAATTGTAGTATAGATTGAAAAGAAGTTGTAATATTAGTAAGATTAAAAAATATAGATTAGAGCAAAGATTTTTTTGTAATCTATTTGAATGTATGTTTGATTTTTAGATTTGTTAATTTGATTATAGAGAAGATTAAAAAAGAAAAAGGTATTTGGAGATAGAAAAATATTAAGTAGTAGTTGTATAAAACCTGAGACTGAAGGATTTATATTATATGTTATAGTTTTTGATAAAGAAGTTTAATGTGATAAGAAGAGATTATTGTTAAAAGTATAGCATATTTGTATAAGTAAAAAAGGATTAGGGTTATTGAAAGAAAAAGAAGATATATTGTATTAATAAGGAAGTAATCAGGAGTAGGCAAAGATGAGACCAGGTAGTTATAATTGTATTATTTTGTATAAAATAAAGAAAATTAGAGAACTATAAAGGTTGATGATCTTTAGTAGATTTATTAGTACACAGATAAATATTATTCCATAGAAAAATATATATATTGTTTCCAGTTGTAATTTGTTTAATAAATAGCAAATGGTTATTTTATATACTATTAATTATAGAGGTTTGTAAAATAACCTTAATCTACTATTTTCAATATGCTTAATTACCAATCTGGATAAGATTGGCACTATAGCTAAGGGGAGTAGGGGTATTATGGCGAAGTTAAGTATGCTACAAGGAAAACTTTTTATTAACCCAATATAGAACTTTGAAATTTAAACCACTAATAGTACAACATATATAGAATAAATCTAATACAAAAATAAGAATGCATGATTTGTATATCGGTACAAGATCATCGTTTTTGTACACAGTACCAAAATCAAAAAATTTAAGGTTATGGAGGTATTGTGGCGAATTTAGAAAAAAAATTTTTTTTTCTTATTTTTTTTTCCTTGCTAACTTTTCTTGACTTTTTTTAGCACGTTCTTCTTTTTTTTGTGCTAGCTCAAGTTCTCGTGCAGCCTTTTTTTGGGCTGTTATCTCTTTTTTTCGTTTTGTCTCTGCAATCTTCTGTTCTGATTTCTCATTCGCTTCTTTCAATTGCCGCCAGCTTTCCTCATTCGTAAGAAGTCGAGCAAAAGGGAGCGTTTTTCTCTTTTTTTTAGGAGGGAGCAACGGAGAACCTGACTGCTTTTCGGGATCAGATTGGTTTTCAGAAGTTGGCTGAGAGTTATTGGCTTGTGAATTACGAACTGGATACTTTAGAACTGAGCGCAAAGTAGATGTTCCAGGATTTTTGTAGACGTCAAGCTCTTCTGTTACTAGCGCAAGTTGAGCTTTTAATAATTCATTTTCCTCCTTAAGCATTTTATTTTCTTCTTTTAACAAATTAACGTTCAACCTTGTAGGATGAAAATGGTTTGGTTGAGATGCAGAACTTGATTCGACAAGTTGGTCGAAAGGTTGGCTTGGTTCGATGGGTTGGACGAAAGAGTTGCTACATGAAGATAAGTCAACAAAGTTTTCAGTTGTTAGTGAAGCGTCCAAACGGTCGGGGCTAATGGCATTGGGATTAAATGGCCATATTCCCGTTGTTTTATAGGCATTGCAAATGGCAAGTGGCGTGTAGGTTTCAAGAAAAGCGGGACCAAGGACTTTCGCGAAAGTGTGTTTTGTTACTGTCATGCCATTATTATTAATACAATATTTATTACACGCTTTGTTATATTCGTTTTTTAATTTTGCAAAAGGAAGCTCTGATGGTTGCAAAACGTGTGTTGTATGAGGTGGAAGCGCGTAAAGAAGGATACTATTTTCTCGGCAAAAATCAACGCTTGTATAGTTAATATGGCTTTTATGACCATCGAGGATTAACAAAACAGGTCGAGCAGGTGGAACTGAGTTGATAAAGTGGTTAAGGTACATTTGAAAAAGGTCTTCGCGCATATACCCAGTATCTGTAAAACCCATTACAGTTCCAGACGGTGCACCTTCTAACAAGCCAGGAATTGCGCGAACACCCTTATAGATTATCAAAGGCGGAATATACGACCCAGCGGCAGAAATTGTTGGTGCTAATGAGATATGTTCATGAGAATTCCCATACGAAACTTTATGAACTTGGCGTGCACCTTTTTTTGCAATTACTTTTTCAGATTTTGGAACAATGACGAAACCAGTTTCGTCCATGTTCCAAATCTGCGCAGCGGTAAGTGAATTCTCATGAATAATCTGTTTAAGTTTTTCAAAATGGTCCTTAACAATTGTTGCATTTGCTCGCTGTGCGCGTGCCTCTGATAATTCTTGTGGAGTACGAATTGAAAGCTCAGGGTGATCCCTCATGAAACGCTTCCACCAATCATAACTTGGTCCCGTATTTCCAAATGGATGATTTCGTTTATTTAATCGCATAATTTCGATTATACAATGGTTAACCCCCTCCTTTGTTAGACCAAACCCGAGCTTTTGCATATTAAGGCAATAGCCGGCAAGTTGATCTTCTTCATGTTTAGTAAGAACGGTTGATGGTCCTGGGCGACCAAGAGGACCACCATTTTCTTTAGCCCGTCTAAGTGTAGTTTCTGGAATTCCAAAGCTTTTTGCAACACTGTTTAAGCTTGGACCTTTAGAACCGATAGGTTGTTCATTTAATTTGTCAAGTGCAGCACGAATTTTATCTTGTCTGTTAGTATTAGAAACTTGCATATTTATTTGATGTAACGAGATAATACAATAATGTGAAAACGTGACGAAAACGTGACAAAAAACAATTTATATAATAATAAAGTAACACGGGTTTACTATGTCATTTATTTATTTAAATGTTCAAGGTTGTTCAATGTCTACTGGTGAAAATAAACTTGTTTTCGTGATCCAAGAATTTTTGCGTCGCGATACATTTTATTAACGTGTCGCGAACCTGTTTTTATTGTTGGACCTACGTACGTACATACCAGAATTAAGGGGAATGTGTAGTTGTTATGAATTGTTATACATAAAAAAGATAAATAAGTTTTTGTTTTGCGTGGAGTAAATTTCTAATTCCACCATAATTACTTCGCCATAATACCTAATATATGGCTTATATACCTTTATTTATTCGAAGTAAAAATAAATTAAGAAAAAGATTATCAAACTATATAAAAGTTTTGAACTTAGGTAGAATTTGTTACTGCGAACAAAATTACTTAACGCGCTAAGATGGATTTATTTAGTGCAAAAATTTTTTTGTATGTGTTCTGTTTTCTTTTTTTAAGTAAAAATTCGTTTAAATATCGATATTTCATGATCCAGTGGTCGGAAATGAACGAATTTGGCACCAATCGATTCGTCTCACCGAGACGAATCGAATGGTGTACAAATCGTTCAATTCCGATCACGGGATCAAGAGATATGCCGAATTCGCCATAATACCTTATTCGCCATAATACCCCTACTCCCCTTATATTATTACTATATTTGGAATTAGTAATAAATAAATATATAAACAATATATTAGTAAATCTGATGATGACCTTTATGAAAAGTTTTTTGAATTAATTGATAATCTGCCTGTCGACTGAAGAGTGACGAAATGTGGTGTGCTTCCATCTAAAATTTTTTTCTTATTAAGTTAATAATACATGTTCACTAATTGAAAGTTGTAAAGCTCGCCGAGACGCATCTAACAGTGGTTAGATTATTCAAATCGACTTAGTGGATGATGAGATATCATCAAAAAACGATTGGCTGACTATATAAAATCCTGTGACAGAAATTACATATGAAAATTACTATAGGCGAAATGTGGTGTGCTTCCATCTAAAAGTTTTTTTCTTACTAAGTTAACCATATATGTCCACTAATTAAAATTTGTAAGGCTCAATGAGACGCATCTAAAGGTGGTTAGATCATTCAAATTGGCCTTGTGGATGGAGAGATATCATCAAAAAGAATTGGCCTACTATATAAAAACTCTATGTAAACAATATTTGTTAGATTTTATATAGTCGGCCAATCATTTTTCAATGATATCTTACCATCCACTAGGCCGATTTGGATGATCTAACCACTGTTAGATGTGTCTCATTAAACCCTACAACTTTCAATTAGTGGACATGTATCATTAACTTAGTAAGAAAAAACTTTTAAATGGAAACATGCCACATTTCTCCTATAGTGATTTTCATATATAATCTCTGTCACAGGATTTTATATAGTTAGCCAATCATTTTTTGACGATATCTCGCTATCCACTAGGCCAATTTGGATGATCTTACCACCGTTAGATGCGTCTTGATGAGCTCTACAACTTTTAATTAGTGGATATATCATTAATTTAATAAGAAAAAAGTTTTAGATGGAAACACACCACATTTCGTTATTCTCCAGTTGACAGGCAGATTATCAATTAAGTAATATTATTTTTGGCTCTAAGTAAAGTTGTAAAGCATGTTCTTGTGCATCTTCTGCCAAAATTTCATTAAAATCAGACTTGTAGATAAGAAGGTATAACTTTAAAATTTTTAAATTATATAAAAATTTTATATATACAGGCCTGATTTAGATTTTGTACTACTTTGTTTATATATTTGTTTTGCCCTAATTTTAAATATAGAAATATTTCTGATCTTATCCAGATTGGCAATTAATCCCAAATTTTGAAAAAAGTTAATCTGTAAGCTGAAAAGAATGCTTTGCTTAAAGTTTATACAGTGCAGACAGCCTAGCCTAACAAATAAAATTATTAAACTTCAAATTGCTAATCCTTTTTCAAAAAAAAATTGTAAAAAAAATATTATCTTAAAATGTTAAATCAAAACAAGCTAAACACTTCTATGTTCTTCTTATATATTATATTTATATCATTTATTACATACTAGTAGGGCTCCGAAGTCCGGGTCTGGTCTGGTCCGTGTCCAGCCGGACCTGGACTCGAACCCAGACTCAAACCATAAATTTTGAAAATTTCGGACCCGGACCCGGACCCGAACCTAAAGTACTGAACCCGAACCGGACTCAAACATGATTATAGATTCAGTCTGGGTCCGGTTCGAAGTTCACGAACCTGTCCGGGTCTGGGATTAGCAGTAAAAAAAAAAAAAAAAAAAAAAAAAGATAAAAAATTTCTTATGCCAATCTGATCCATAATCTGGCATAGATCATAAATATATGCAGTACAAAATGTAAAAAAAACTTAAAAAAAAACCCACCGTTTTATGCAATTTTTACTTTTTTGCAATTAAGTTTAACCCGGGTTATACTACATATCGTTTTTGAAAATTAATGTATTTTATTTTAATAATTATTGCAGGTGATGCTGGCTTGAGGCCATTATAAAATACTAGTAGTAGGCACATCCAAATATCCATGCTTAAATTAATTTTTTTTATTCGTATTTTTTTTTTAGATTATTTTATTAAAAGTTTTATTTAATTTTAATTATATATATATATTACAATCAAAAATTGAAACCGTCTAGAAAAACAGTTTTTTTTTAACAATTAATCGTTTAATGCGACTAACAGTTTAACCCACTTGGATTTAATACCATTTAGCTTAAACTAACAGCATAAAGAAAATTTTGTGCTGCTAAATAATTTTAACTTAACGACAAAATGCTAATCTATGATATTTCTTAAACATATGGGTCAAATTGTTTCATCTCCGTAGTAATTTGATATGTCATGAACACATAGCAAATGATTGTAAAATTATTAATGACGATATTGATAAATAGTTAATTGGAAAAAAATAAAATGATAAGAAAAGGTAATATATCATCTTTTTATTTAGAATAATTAGAGGTAAAAGATTGAAATAATAAAATTAAATATACTATATAAACTTAAAATGTATAAAAATAATTTGAGTGCTGCAAAGAGAAAATGAGGTTGTGGACTTTCAAGTCCATCTTTTAAATTAATTGGCGAGTAATAGATTAAATTAAAATCTTGTAAGAAACTTTTCTTGACATCATAATTGATATACGGGAGGTTGAAATCTGAGTTTTTTAGGTTACGTTTTGATGAGATCTGTACTCCTAAAAAACTCAGGTTTCACCTTGTCGTGTTGATATTTCTTTTTTAGGAGTTCAAAATGTGAACGATTGGCATAAAGTTATAGTCTGTTTCCTTTTTAAGAGTCTAATAAGATCAACAGAGATTACATGATCTAAAATTAGCCAACAAAATTGGTTAAAAGTGAAAGATGAATAAAATTTTTAAGGTTATAGATGATGTATATTATTATTCATAGTTTACGTTTCTGATTTTGCATGACATAGTAATGTAGCTACCTTATTTAACTTCAACTATAGTTTATTTGTAATTGTCTAAAAAAATTATCCATTCGTTTAACGGTTTAACCTAACTGGTTTTAATACCATTCCGAAAAAATCAACATCATTCAAATATTATAGCATCACCCCTGAAAAATTTTCACTATCTGGTCAAATCAAAATTAAGTCATATAGTATAAAATCATTATTCTACCTAAGCAGAAGCAAAATTTTATGCGATTAAATGTTTTCAACCCTTAGTTATCTATGGTATATCTTGATTTTAGTATACCAATTTTTTAAATATTTTTAGCAACTTTCGGATTATAATATAGATATCATAACACATGATTATCATACCATATTGGAATTTTTGCTTTCATCATGTGATTGTACTGGTATATTGTAATTGTGAATAAATAAAAATCATCAACGTAGTGCATCAAAAAAGTTGAACTTCGCTTTAACCTCCCTCTAAAATTAGAAATTTTATGTTACATAAAACAGGTAATGATCATGAGATAAAATGTATGCCAATCAGCTTTAAGATTTTGCCTTCGATTTAGATACCAGTAAAACCATACACTTACGTTCCTGGTATGGATGCCCGTAACTTTGTTCAAGGCATCAATACCATCTTATGCACGTTGGATTGGGTATTAGACTTTCGGACCGGACTCAAACTTTTCGGTCTGAACTCGAACCGGACGCAAACTAAGCCAAAAGTTTGATATTCAGACTCAGACCGGACTGAGTTGTAAAATAGTTTGAGTCTGAGTCCAGTTCGAATTTTGAACTGAACTCGGACTTGCCTAAAGTCCAGCCTCAGTCCGGGTCTGTCGGAGCCCTACATACTAGCATATAATCTGTCGCGTTGCTCTAGAATTTATAGCAGATTAAAGTTATAGCATTTTATAATTAAATATGAAATTTGGCCACCTTTTATATATATATAAAAAAAACTGAATTTGGCCTCTTAAAAATTTAAATTTGGTTACTTTATATATATTAATATTTTAAATTTGGTCACTTTTTACATAAAAAAATTTAAATTTGGCCACATTATATTTAAAAATTAGCTAAATTTTCAAATTGCCGCTTCATATATATAAAAAATAAAATCTGAATTTGGCCACTAAAAATTTTTATTTGCTGCAACTAGGTTGTCTACACTGTAGTAAATTTATATAGTTTTATTATAATTGTTATTATGAACTAATACTCATATATCAACAGGTATGACATATTCTCTAACTAATTATATAAAACTTAAATCTTCAATTATTGGTCATATCACATGAATTCTAAAAATTGACAAATTTTGTTTTATATATAATAATATATATTCTGATTGGTTTATCATAAAACCAAATCACATGAATTTTAAAATTGACCAAAAATTTAGATATTATTTAAATATTTGTAGCCAAAACTTGTAAATTTTTGAGTTAGATATTAAAATTTGAAAATTTTAAAATCAAAGATAAAATTTGAAAAAAATTAGGAAATTGTTTCCAAATTTTTCTATATCCCTGATTGTTTATATTTGAAGATAACATGAATAAAAAAAATTTAGTAAAATATTGCAATAGTAATGATCGCATTATATAAGATCTAGTATAATATAAAATTAAAACAATAAATCAATTCGTTAGTTTAGAGTTAGAGTGAGGGTTAGATTAGGGTTGAGATAGCATGTTTTAACAAAGAGATTCTAATCCAAAATATTATAAGTAAATTTTTTTGTTAGAGTACAAAAGATGGCTTTATAGGCAAAATTTTGCATTATAGTCAATTTTTGAAAAAACACCATAATTGCTTCAATTTCATGTTATATCTGATCCTGCAGTCTATTTGGTTGATCAGAAATAGTGATACATTGGCATGGTAATATTTTATATAATCTATAAAAAAAAGTATTGAGCAAATTATTTAAATTTATTTAAAATATTTCTAATTTACACCACAGGTGATTACCACCTATAGTCAATTTGCCAATTAAAATTCAGGATCAGGTGTAACATGTAAATCAATTTTTGTGTAACAAAAACAAAGAAATTTTTAAAAAATTGCTAAAATTGCTTTTAGCCTAAAAACTTGTCTATAAAACTACTTTTTTTATGCAAAAAAAATTCCTTGTAAAATTTTGGTATAAACTATGCCCCCTGCCCTATCCCAGTTCTTACCCTTACCCTAATATTAAAAAAATTTAACTTTTACTTGATGTAAAATTGGTTGTTTTTATTTATTTATTTATTACAGATAATAATCACCTGTGGTGAACATTAGTTAATTTCTTTATTTAAATTGTTTTCTATTAATTGATAATCTATAAATAAATGAGAATTTGTATTAATAAAATCTACAGTGACACATATAAAATATTAAAATCAGTATTCCTAACTAAGAAAATTAATTTTTATCTATTATTATAAAACACACTTATAGTATTTTACTACTATGGATAATTGGATCTGCAAATCTGTGTAACAAAAACAAAAAAATAAATTTTTATAAACAAAAAATAAATTTTAATTACTTTAGGGTTAGGGTGAGGCCTGGGATTTTATTTGAGCATTAGTAAATACAAAATTTAGCAAAGAATTTTTTTTATTAGAGCACAAAAGGTGATTTCATAAGCAAAATATTGAGATATAAATGTTTTTTTTAAAAAAATAAACAACCAAAAAAAAATTTTATGTTACACCTGATCTTAAATTTTGATTGGCTATTTTAATAGGTTTGTGTAACATGGTGTAAAACACCATAGGTGCATTTTAGTAAAACTCATTTTTTATTAAGCTAATATTTTGTGAACTTCTAATGAAAGTGATTTTAATGATAGTAAGATTGGAAAAAAAAAAATTAGTTAATAGTGCTTTGCAAAAAAGTGTAACCCTGTGATTTTCATAGTGATGATGGTAAAAAAAAAATCTCAGTGATTCTAATAAAAAATTCAAGTTTATAATTTATGTAAATTAATGTATTAAATTATGCTTTCAATTATAGTTTTGATCAGTAACATATATAAAAAATACATCATTTCCAAAGCTTGCTATTTGCTTTTTTTTGACAAATATATATATTTTTTTTATATAAATATTCCTTAATACTTGGTTATAATGGCTGACATTCAAGAAATTAAGCTAAAATATTGCAGAGGAACATATTTTAGTTGTCGAAAATGCTTATATTATAAAATTGACTTACAACAAAACATATGTAATTGCAACTTATCTGATATGCCACATAGAGGTAATTGGACTGAAACTGTCAAAAATGCATTTACCAATTATTTAAATTATTTAATCATAATTGGGTGAAAGAGCAAATAGATTATGTTCATCAAAAAAAGCACTTTATAATTACTCATTAAGTACAAGAAAAACTTTTAGTTATTCCTTGTGCTCTCAGTGTAATAGCTTCTTATTAAGAAAATTGATAGCCATCATAATGTAGATAAATAATACACCACTTTAAGTCTTTATTATACTCAGGAGGCATGCTAATAAAATATTTTTCAAGTACAGTATCAAAGTACCTATTTTGAAGATCTAAAGCTTTGCATAATTTTGACTTTACGAATTGATTAGTAATCAATTTATAGAAACTACTTTTAACACATCTTAATATGGGAAATCAGTAAAATTCTCTTGGAATTGAAAAATCATCTGATTTTCTGTGATTTTAAATGACATCATAATCTGCAGAGGTTAAGTGATTTAATTGATGATCCACCACAAATCGATAGTGTGATCATAGTGTAATGTGATACAAATTACTATGTAAATCCTATAATATAGGAATATTTTTGCGACCTAAGAAAAACTTAGAAAACTTTTTTCCTACTAAGTTAATAAGTCATGCCTACTAAGTGAAAATTGTAGAGCTCATTGAGACGAGTCTAATGGTAGTTAGATCATCGAAATAGGACCAGTAGATAATAAGATATCTTCAAAAAATGATTGGTCGACTATATAAAATTTTGTGTAAACAAACCTATTGCTTTCATATAGTCAGTCAATCGTTTTTCGAAGGTATTTCATCATCTACAGGTCCGATTTTGATGATCTAACTACCATTAGACTCGTCTCGATGAGCTCTACAATTTTCACTTAGTAGACATGACCCCTTAACTTAGTAAGAAAAAATGTTTACCTTGGGTGGGCAAAAAAATTCCTACATTTTAGGATTTACATATCAACAAATAGTAAGGATCTGCATCACGTTACACTATGATCACACTATCGATTTGTGGCGGATCATCAATTAAGTAAAAATTTTTTATAATACTATAGTAATCACGATTCCTGTATTAATATTTTTTACTATGTTTTATTATAAAAATTCTCCCAGTGTTAAGCTCTCATTTACTTGCGAATCATCAATTAACCTATTTTATTACACTTATTAATTTAACCTATCTATTCATTATATTCATTTATCTGCCTTATCATATTCAAAATCTAATTACATCACTATTGTATTCATTTACCCACCATTCCTATAAAAAATTTGTTCTAAAATTGTCAGGAATTGTTCAGAATAGAGTCAGTTTTTTGAACAGAAGTTTATGCTTGTACTGTTTTCATTATGATGTTTATACGGGATGTTACAATAGGCCACGCAAAGTTGATTTTTGTTTGCATTACATGGAATCTGAAAATATGGGTCCGTCAGTTGCATTTTTTTTTTTTTTTTAATTTACTGTAAATTAATAGAATAATGTTCACATCTAAGGTTATGCAAGTTTTGCCCAACAAAGAATCAAAAAATTGGGTCAGCAATCTTATTTTTTCCATCAGTCCTATTGGACAATTACGGGAAATTAAGTTCTCTATCGGGTGAGACCAGATGAAAATAGCGTAAAAAAATACAATTATTATAAAACACACTTGTAGTGTTTTGCCACCATAGGTAAATTGGATTGCAAATCTGTGTAACAAAAACAAAAAAATAAATTTTTATAAAATAAAAAATAAATTTTGATTACTTTAGGGTTAGGGTGAGGCCTGGGATTTTATCGGGGCATTAGTATGTACAAAATTTAGCAAGGAATTTTTTTTATTAGAGGCCCAAAGTTGGTTTCATAAGCAAAATTTTGAGATATGACCGTTTTTTTAAAAAAATAAAATTTTATGTTACACCTGATCTTAAATTTTGATTGGCTATTCTAATGGTTTTGTGTAACATGGTGTAAAACACCATAGGTGCGTTTTAGTAAAACTCAAAAAATAAATGTCAAAAATCGAACAATTGGCACAATTGGAATCTAAAAAAAAAAAAAAAAAAAATGGAAAAATTGAAAAAATGGGTCGGCGGGTAATGCAAAACGAAAAATCAACTTTGCGTGGCCTTACTTTAAACATAGAAAATTTTTGATTAAATTAAAAATTATCGTATAAAAAACGTATAGAAACGTATAAAAAGCATATATATCCAATAAACATCCATATAGGGTATATTATATTTTTACTAATTTTTACCTATCTACTTGTTATATTCACATGCCCATTTTATTGTATTCGCTTATTTCAATTTTATTTTCACATTGCATTTACTTACCCTATATTCTCGTACTCTCAAACATTTGCCTCTCACCAATAATATTTAACTGCTTATGATAAAAAAGAATTTTTTTTAGCTACCGTTACCCGTTACGGGACAGAGTCACACAAAAGAAGCCGTCAAAAAAAAAAAAAGAAAAGTATATTAGACGTGTGCGACATTTTATTTAACTATCATACAAAATTAAAAGCGTAATTGTTCAATGATAACAATCACGTAATTATGCATAATTGATAACATTACGTACACAAATTATACAAAACGGAAATCGATGTTCGATCAAATGACCTTTGTTCTTAACTTAAATAATAATTACGCAGTTAGTCAACTGATTAGTCTGTCCCACGAATACCTAAAAATTAAGAACCTCATAGGAAAATTAACGTCCAACTGATTAAATTATTACGTAGCAAATTTTTTAAGCATTGATTACTTGCATGAATTGATCAATTGACCCACTCCGACCAATCAGTTAATGTACCGGTACTTTTAATTTTATGGTTCTTCAAAAATCCGCCGATGTGATATATAGTCCCATCTCCTGCTTTTGCTATGGGCGTCCCATATGTCTTTTTTTTTTATTGCGGTTTGCATGTAAAATCACGGGAAATCAACCGAGTTTCCGATTTTAAGAGAATCTTAGCATTAGGAAAATTAAATAAGTCTAAATCTGCAAAAATATGCAAAAATGCAGGTTTGCAGAATTTTTTTCAAAAACTGCAAAATTTTTCAAAATTTGAAGTTTGCACAGAATTGTATTTATTTCTGTGGCTATAGCTGCTGGTCTGAAGTTTTCCACAGATTTTCATTTAATTTTTTATTTAACTTTATTGCAAATCTGCACAGAACTGCACTAAAAAAAAATTTCCTGATGCTACAAATTTCAGCGAATATGTAGATACATTAGAAAATATAACTAATCAATAGACTATCTTGAATCTCGAAACTTTTCATCCATCATCATCACAAAAATCATGGGTCACGCCTTTTTGCAAACCACAATAATTTACGAATGAAATACATCAGAAAAATATAAAACTTGATTATAATCGGTTGCAAGTAGTCAATATATTAATTTTAAGCGATTATTATCGGTGGGGTGATAATAATTGATTTAAATCAAATCGATAATAATTGATTACGATTAAAAGCGATTAAATTAAATTGATTATAATCGATTAGTTTTATTTAAAATTGATTATAATCAATAAGAATTTTATCGCATGTAATCGGTGGGATGCTCATAAGATTAGAATCATCGGATTTTTTGAGATTTTAATAATTAAACTGATTTCAAAGAAATATAAACGTAACCAATCGAAAATATAAAGTAACAGACAATCTGGAATCATGGTGATTCTCAGCCATCATCATACTAAAATCTCATGTTCACATCTTTTTGCAAAGCGCTATAATTGGCATATATCATAAAATGAAAATAAAAAATTACAAAAAATAACAAAAAATGTACTCTCATTACATATGTAACATTCATTAATCAAAAGGTTAGATATCCCTTAACTTTATAAACATGCGATAATAATGCATTATGTTCGGCACATAAAAACTAATCATTTATTCCAACGGACAAATCACGAAATATTAGTAATCGTATGATGTACAAAATTTTAATATAATGTGTATATTCATGTGACGCCATTTCGACTGTTTTAATCATGCATGTTTCGATGGTCTGATCTGACTATCGTAAAGTAATTCTTATAAAAGGAACAGCTTTTACTTTCAATCAAAATTTAATTTTTAAATGTATATAAAATGGTAACAATTCTTTGTAAAGAGTGTCATCAAGATATTGATAAAACGAAAAGTTGGTGTACATCATGCAACGCGAGGCATTTTGTTGCAGACTTTCCAAATTGGACAAGCGAAAGTGCTGAAATGGATAAATTCATTCAGGAAACTCAAAAACTCGCGGAACGTTATGAAACTGTACTCGAATGGATAGATTATAATAAATTTACAAAACTTGAACCGATTGAGTTCTCTAGGAACTATAAAGCCTATTGGGAAGAAGGGCATATATTAGGTTGGGATTTAGAATCAAATAAATGGAAACGGCACGGCGGTCACTGGGTTAAGTTAATAACAAATTATTGCGAAAAATATATAACTTCAAGCTTTCTTAAATCAGTAAATATCAAAATTTTTAATTGATATTATTAAATCCATAAAAAATTATTGTTCACCATACTTTAAATATAGGAGCACGAATTTTCAAAGACAAATCCATTAAAACGTCTAGTTTATGGAATAACGCGTGACCCCAAAACAAAAGATTATGCAGTAGTTGAAAAATTAACAGACCAGTGCCCAAAGTGTCCTCGAGAATGGATGAGCATCCGATGGTGTAGTGGTTGTCATGCCGATCATTTCAAGGCTGAATTTCCAAATTGGACAAGTGGCAATGAAGATATTGACAAGTTTATTCTTGAAACGCAAACAACTGCCGAATTTCCTGAACAAGCTCTAGAGTGGATTCCGGAAACTCATCTTACCGAATTCGAAATGATTGGTAGAGGTGGATTTGGCTCTATTTTTAAAGCTTTTTGGGAAAAAGGGCATATACAAAAATGGTGCTTCAGTGCGAATGAATGGAAACGAAGTGAACCGTTGTGGGTTGCCTTAAAAAGTGTGGACAAAGATGATGAAAATAACGAACATAAGGCATTCCTTGAAGAAGTAATAAATATTCATTATCTAAAGATTAATTTTCAGAGCAAAAAAAATATTATCTAATAATTTTTATCACATTCTATTAAATTTCTATTAGGCCAAAAATTTGCATGAATGCCTAAAAATTAATTTGTATTCTTTGGATTTTTATGGTATCACCAAACATCCTACTACACAAAAATATTTAATTGTCATGCGATACGCCGAGGAAGGTGACTTGAGAAAATATTTACGTAATAATTTTAAAAATTTCGATTGGAAAAGCCGTATTGATAAACTATGGGGTCTGGCAACCGACATTCGTAGTATGCATGAAAAAGGTTTAGTACATCGTGACCTACATCCTGGTAACGTGCTTTTCGGTGAAGGTAGGCGTAGCTTTGTTTCAGACCTTGGTTTGGCATGCCAAGAGGGCTATGTTCCAATAGGCGAGCTTAAAGGTGTTTTGCCTTACGTCGCACCGGAACTTATATCACGCGGATCACCCTATACAAAAGCCACTGATATTTACAGTTTCGCCTTTATTATGTGGGAATGTGCCTATTGCATGCCACCTTTTTGTAATAAGTCATTTGATACTAAGCTAGCAGTATCGATATGTAAAAGAGGAAAAAGGCCGAAGGTGACTGAAGAGATACCGCAATGTTATGCAGAATTGATGCAGCAGTGCTGGAATTCTGATCCAGATAAACGTCCTACCGCTCAAGAATTGGTTAAAATTTTCGAAAAATGGCTTGAAATTATTTCTGGAGATAACCATTCAGATGAGGATATTAAAATAAAGAATCAATTTGATAAAGCCGAGCTGTTAAGGCCAAAGATCCCACGTCTTTTTACATTAAATCCTGGAGCGATTTTTTTTTCTAGCCCAATTCCATTAATTAAATATTGGAGTTTTAATAAGAAATAATTTGTTATTGTTTTTTTTTTCTTCTACTCATTCTTTGTCATTGTTGTATATACGTTTGCTTTAACTAAATTTGGTCTGAGACAAGAATATTTTCCATTCATTAACATATATGATGTGGGACATTGTTACGGAAATTACAAACTTACAATCCATGTAACTAGCATGTGACACTGGGAGTGCGATGTACTATATATAAATCAAACCTATATGTTGTCATATAATAAAATACATTTTTTGGTATAATTTTATATCGTGAATATTTAATAAAGATGTTGAAAGAATTGATATTGCGAATGTAATATAATTTTGACCGAACAATGTGCTGTAATAGAAACTGGGGTACAGAGATTTATAATAACGAAATTTAATTTGTACTACAGTATGAAATATTATGAACTTATTATTATCAAGCCGCAGTCCATTATGGGACCAATCTGAACTGAAAAAAAATTGGTCTGTTTTAGATCTTAAAATCGGACCAGTATAGACCAATCTGGACTAACAAAAATGGAGACTATAATAGACCAGACCAAAATATACCAGACTGAACCAGACTGGACTGTTAATATCCAATTGTTTTTAACAAAAAATCTAATTTTAAATAAAAAAATTTTATTTGTAAAAAAGGTCCAACTCTATTATAATAAACCTATTCTCACAATATAAAATGCATGTAAAAAATCCGTGATTATATAAAAATTTTTTTATTCAATACTCTAAATTGGTACAGTAAGTGCTATAAAATGGAATTGCTATTGAAAAGGATGCAAATAAGGCATTTACAGTATATATTATCATAAGAGTGCAGAAATGAGAAATGCTGCTGCAATAAATAATCTTGAATATTACTATTACTGTTTCGGAGTCGGAGTTTAAATAGCCTCGGGTTACTAACCGGATCGACATATATTACTTTGACAAGATAATCCAACCTTGCATGCGTTGCCATTTTGTAGACAAGGTTCTCCTTCATCTCGTTGATCAGTAATTTGGCATTTATGAGTATCTTCACCCTTAATACGACAAATGCCAGTATCACACAAGGAATCATTACAAAGAGTAACACACATGGAATCAGTACAAAGTTTATCACATCTGGGATCATTACAAGGCTGTCCTTGGACAAGTGCTTGTCTTTTCTTAAGATCGTTCCTGACCGCATTGGTGAGGACGAAAAAGAGCATCACGAAAAGCATGATAGAGAAAAACTTTTTTGTCAGGAATTTGGACATTTTTTGTTCAAATATACTATAAAGTTTTTTTTTGATGATAAAATGAAAAGTGTTCTTGTGTATTTACAAATTATTGATATTGATGAGTGTGTAAAATATATGAAGTGAGTTGATTATTTCCGTATTTTTATATCTTCCAAAAAATCACGATATCTAAAATCAAAGTTCACCATATCTGGTGAACGAGAAACAAGATCAACATCTGAAAATTAATCATACGTCGGATATTTGAACATCCACTGATGGTTTGATTGTGGTGTTTCACGTTAAATGATCTATAAATATAGTGCAACATTATACGATATAAAAATAGTGAAGTTTTAAAACTATGTTGAGATTTTTCAATTCATTTTATTAACGATTAAATAATAGGGACCTGCTAAAATTTATATATTAATATTAAATACGGCAACATAGTTTTAAAGCTACGCTATTTTATATCATTTGCAAATTACAAAATTGAATTTGCTTTATTAGAAAGAGAGTTATAACATTTTAATAGTATTATTTAGACGATTAGGTTATAGAGGCCTACTAAAATTTTTATATTAATATTAAATATGGCAACATAGTTTTAAAACCGCACTATTTTTATCTTTATTAGAAAGGGAACATAACATTTTGAAAATACATGGCTTTTATTATAAAATTATATACTATCACTATGGTAATAAATTGATCGATAAAATTTTAAAAATCTTACATAGTAGGTCAATCATATGGTGCTGCACTATGTTTGTAAATCATTCAACGAAATACCCCATGGTTTAATGCATTTATTTACCCGTTTACCAATCACTTATGTACGTGAAAGGTCATTTTACCGAGAGATCATTTCATAGACCATTAACAGTAGGGATGTTAATCAGTCCATCTTGGTACAAATACTGGCAATATTTTAAAGTTAGACCGGGCTCGGTTCAGGACTATTAGTATGAGACTGAACGGACTGATTATAAATTGCACTAACATATTAATTTATTACCCGTTATTATTATAGACTCCATTCAAATAACCAGTTTATTACTCGTTTCATTACATAAAAGCTACCTCTTAACAAATATTTAAACCTATCTATTATTAGAACTAGTGATAATCATGCGCACAAATTTTGAAAACCATGCATATATTTTTCTGCGAGTAAGCTAGCATAATGCATTTTTTTGAAAGTTGCCAACTGGAAAAAATAAATTATGAACAAGGTCAAGAGTAGAATTGGAACAAAGTTCCTAAATATTCCAAATGGTGCGTTTTTTATAAACTAGGTATAATACTGCGCATTGTGCGAATCCTGTTTAAAAAGCATTGAATTGCTTATCACTAAATTAAAACTAAATTCATATTTAGTTGTGCTTTGCTCTTTAATGTGTAGTATTAATATATAATTCTCAATAATCATAATATTTACCATAAATAGCCGTATAAAAGACCCGGGTCTCTTACATCCATCAAATTAAAACCTAATGTTAGAACCCGGGTCTAGTACATTGTGTACCTTAGAAAGGAAAATTTAAAAAGCTAACCTCGTATATCACAAAAAATTAGACTAAATATGTTCGTTACAATGATTTAAAGTAACTATATTAGGGCTAATAATCTTTTTGGTCCGTCCTATAAAAGACCATTAAAGATCGTCTCAGATGCACCAATCAAATGATCTACACTAATTAAACCAATTTTTAAAAATTTTAAGTAACAAACTAGGCGCATGAGTTGCTTTAAGGGAGCTAAAGATGAGTGTGGTATGGGTATTGTATTGTACTAATACATTACTTATTGTGGTGTTATTTCTTTTTTCTTTAGCATAATAACAAATATAGTATGTTAGTAGAAGCATAATAGTTCGGGATGCTATTAACATATAATAATTTTTTTGATATATAATTTTTTTTCTTTAAAATGGAATGTAGCGTGATAACAAAAGTACAATAGTAAAAGTATTTTATTTCAGGATGTAGTAAGATAGTTAGTAGCACAGTAGTATTTTTTTTACACAGTACTAATGTTTCTTTTTTCTTTAAAACAGAACATAGTACAATAATAAACATAATATGATAGAAAAAATGATAGTTTAGAACATAGTAACATAGTTAGTAGCATAGTAGTTTTTTTTATATATAGTACTGGCATTTCTTTTTTTAGAACAAAATGTAGCATGATAATGAACATAGCATAATAGTAGATGCATGATAATTTGGGATATTAATAGCATAATAATATTATATGTATATATATACAGTACTAATATTTCTTTTTTTTTAGAATAGAATATAGTGTAATAATGATAGTTCAGGATGTAGCAAGATAGTTAGTAACACAGTAGTATTTTTTAATACAGTACTAACGTTTTGCATGATAGCTAATGTATTATGATAGTAGAAACATGATGGTTCAGGTATAACAAGATATTGAGTAGCACTGTAGTATTTTTTTTATATAGTACTAATGTTTCTTTTTTTCTTTAGAATGGCAACCTAGCATAATAGTACCTTATTGTCATGAAATAATAGGCATATTCATTATTTTGAGGTTCAGCTTGAATTAAGCTTAACTTAGGCTAAAAATTGTAATTTCACTACTGTGTTATTTTGTGAAAATACAGTAGAGGTACAGTGATCGGAAGTAAATCACCGGAAATTTTATAGGTAACACATAAGAGGCCAAATTTTACGTACGATTTTTATTTTATTATATTTTATATAATTACAAAATAATTATATAAAATAAAATAAAATATTTATATTTACATTCCTAAAAAAAAAAAACCCTGGGTTATTTAATATTTACAGTACCATCCTCGGGCTTTATATATTGTCTTTACTCGATTTGGCATACTACAGATAAGTGAACGAATATATTCAATTGATAAGTTATACCATTCCTCTTCTATAATTTTAACTAATTCTTCTAACTTTGTAGGCATGGGTTTTCTGTTACGAACTGCAGAATCAAGACGTTCCCAAAGATTTTCAATCGGGTTAAGATCAGGGCTATACGGTGCCCAATTTAATATATTAAAATTATGCGAATTCATCCACCATTCTGAATATGTAGATGTATGAATAGAAGCCAAATCTTGTTGAAAAATTAAATTTATTTCACCATGATGTTTTTCCATTAAAGAATTTGCCCAAGGAATAAAATATTTTGCAAGAATATCAACATAACTATCCGAATTCATATTACCCTTAATTCTTACTAACGGTCCAACGCCCCACCAACAAAAACAGCCCCAAAACATTACAGAACCACCACCAAACTTCATAGTCGTATTTATACAATCTTTATGATATTTTTCATTAACTCGACGCCAAGTTCTTTCACGACCATCTGCTTTGTGAAGACAAAACCTTGACTCGTCCGTAAAAACAACCATTTGCCATTCATTTACCCATTTTAAATGTTCACGGCACCATTTTTTTCGCTCCAGTGCTTTTCTTTTGTCTAAAAGAGGTTTTCGACAGGCGACACAGTTTCTCCAACCTAAATTGTGGAGGTACTTTCGAATAGTTTTGGTGGTAAGCGTCGTATCATGTTGGACGTTGAATTCGTTAGTGATGACAGCCAAGGGTTCCTTCCGATTTTTTTTTGTAATACGAACTAAAGAGCGTTTGTCACGCGCAGAGAGAGCTTCGGGGCGACCAGGGCGTTTGTTCGGATGCTCTGAGCCTGTCTCTTCATATCGCTTAACAGTGTCATACACCGTTGATTTCGGGAGATCAAAAACTTTTGCAATGTCAAGTGGTTTAACACCACACAGGTAAGCGCCGGCAATACGGCTTCGTTGTTCTAGGCTTAATTCTTGGCGGGAGGGTTTTTTTATCATCAAAAACAATTAAAATTGTGTGTTAAAAAAAAAACACAAGTGAAAAAAGACGTATGTACGTTAAAAAAAAGATTATCATACGTATATGAAATTCCCGGTAGATCTGGAAATTTCCGGTGATTTACTTCCGATCACTGTATAATAGTTCAGGATGTTAGTAATAAGTAATATATATATTTTTTTTTATGTACAGTATTAGTATTTCTTTTTTCTTTAGAATGGAATATGAGTAATAGCAAATATATGATAGTAGAGACATAATAAATTGGAACATAGCAAGATAGTTAGTAGCACAGTAGTATTTCTATATATGGGGTGTTATCTATTAAAACAGCCCTTTTTTGCAATTTTTTGAAAAATGAGTTTTCGTTAGATTTATATAAATTTTGACATAATCAACATTTTTCAATTATAAATTAAGGTCGATTTGCATAATGAAAAATCAAGGTAATTGTAAAAGAAAAATTACACGAGGCCGTGTAAGCCAACAAATCACGAGATTATCCAATAGTCACCTGCTACATTTAACCAATCAAAATCGTGAAATTTAATTAATCCCGGATCAGTCCGAAAATCAAAACAAATGATTAAACTCAATCATCTCAAAATAAAATCTATGTAAAAAAGGGCTGTTTTAATAGACAACACCCCATATATATTGTATCCTAATTCCTGATTCAGAATCGGGCTGCCCCAGATGGGAATTTTGTAGCAGAATTAGGACTTTAGGTGACTTTAGGGTTAGAGTTAGGCTAGTGTTAGAGGTAGGATTAGGCCAGATTCCAAATTGGGACAAATTCTTATCTGGGACACAACATATATATATATATACAGTACTAATGTTTCTTTTTTATTTAGAATGGAGCATAGCACCTTAATGAACATAGCACTATAGTAGAAGCATATAGTTGGCACATTAGTAACATGGTAATATTTTTTTATATACAGTATTAATATTACTTTTTTTCTTTAGAACAAATGAAATATAGTATAATAACAAATATACAATAGTAGAAGCATGTTAGTTCCAGATGTAGCAAGATAATAGTACAGTAGTATTTTTTTTAATACAATACTAACATTTTACATAATAACTAACATAGCATGATAGTAAGCAAGATAGTTCAGCACATAGCAAAATAGTTAGTAGCACCGTAGTTAGTATGAGTCATGCATAATAGTTCAAGACATTAGTAACATGATAGCATTTTTTCTTTTTTTTAATGCAGTATAACATTTTACACATAGCATAATAGTAAAAGTATGATAGTTTGGGATGTAGCAATGGGTGTTCAGTGTAGTGTACTATGTAAATCAAAACTATTTATATATTATAAAAAAGTTAATTATAAAGTTTTTAAAGTTATAATCAATTGATTATATGTCTTTATATATAAATGAATCGTACTTTTTTAGATGTACAGGTTGCATCCTTTTTCTTTTATCAGTAATACAGATTGCTTCTTAATTACCATGGCAATAAAGCTATAGAGGCTCTTTTTAAATTGCCTATACAAAGTTTTTTTTCTTGAACTATTTTAATTGCATTTTATTTGGTTGGTGAAATGAACATTTAGATTTATTTTAAAGTTTTTTGTTGGATAGGATATAAATTTTGCTCTATAGTTTAGTTCCTTGGAACTTCATATTGATATTCTCAAAATTTTACTTTGGAATTGTGTGCTATTAAGATTGTGCATCTCATTAAATCCAAGAAAATGGGCATATAAATGCTGATTTTATTTAAAAAATGCAAGGCTTAAAAAAACAAACCAACTTGATAAAAGTGTACCTACTAATGAAGAAGCATTCATCAATGAAGAAGCATTGATTAATAATGAAGAATTGATTAATGAAGAAGTATCAATTAATGAAGAAGCATTGAACAATGAAGAGGCATCTGAATTATCTTAATAACTAATCAATATTGTTATACAGAGATCATAAAAATTTGATAATAAACTTTTATATGATACCATACATAGTCTTGATTTATATAGTACATGGAACTAGGGCTGTAAATTGATTCAAAAATCAGAATCAATAATCGAATCATTTAAATTGATAAAATCGTTAATCGAATCTTAAATATATTGATAATTCTTGTATTGACTTCCTGATTAACTATTGATCTATTTTATATTATTAAATGAAATAGATTATTTCGATTATATTAAAAATAATTTATGTTATTACGAATACTATTATTATTTATAAGTTTGATAATTCTTGTATTGACTTTTCTGATTAACCATTGATCTATTTTATATTATGAAATGAAATAGATTATTTCGATTATATTAAAAATAATTTATGTTATTACGAATACTATTATTATTTATAAGTTTAAGTTTAATTTCATTATTTAATTCATAAAAAATAATAAATAAACATATAAGCTAATAAATATAAAATAAAATTGTAGAGAAAAAAGTTATTGCTTAAAAAAAAGTTTGCCTTAAAAATAAGTTATAGTTCTATAAAAATATAAGCTATGATAATAAAATATAAAATTATGGAGAAAAAGTGATTGATAAAAAATTTTGTTTTAAAAATAAATTATTATCTATCCATAAAAATAAATATTATTAGTGATTTTTTAAAAAAATATATATTTTTTAAAGGGTGAATCTATTAGTTGCCGGCGATGACAGTCACCAGATTGTGATTGATCAATTAGATCAAAGGATCACATATAATGTGAAACTTTGATTTTTTTAAAAAATCTGTCAACGCCGGTGACAAATACATTTTTTCTATTTTAAATGGAATTAATTTACCAGCATCAGAAAATCATCTTTTTGAAGACTCATATGTAGATAAAATTGATAAATATTTTATTGAATGTTGAGATAATTTTGGATAATGAATTTTGTTAATGACTTATTTATATCTTATATTTATTTATTTGCATAAAATTCAAGTGCGGTCCTAGATATTAAATAAAACCAGCCCTATAAAATGGCTAAGCACAAACTATAGGCTTAAAGTTTTAATAATATCACACACCTTATAGTCTTTAATAATAACAAACACAGCTATTACATTTTCTCATATACATATACAAAAGCAGAAAACATTTAGACTTTTAAATATTTAGTATATGCTTTAGAATTGATTCCAAAATTTAGAATCGATGCTAAAATATGAAATCAGTTGCAAAAACAATTAAATCGTTTTTTCAGAAATAAGAATCGATTCTAATTCAATTAATGATTAACCTGATTTTTATAGAATCGATTTACAGCCTTACATCGAACACCCCAACGTAGCAAGATAGTCAGTAGCACAGTAGTTAGTATGGGCATGCATAGTAGTATGGGCCGTAGCATAATATTTAGTATGAGATTTAGCATGATAGTTGGGACATAGCGGAATTTTAAAAAATTGAATTTCGTTCACTTTGTATCTTAGAAAAGGGCGCCAGTGGTGCCCCAAAACACATAATATTATATTATTGTTTATAAAAGCTACTATATAAATTTTTGAGAAACAAATATAATTGCAACCACAATCCTGCCCACCTGACATTTCATATTGATGCCGTGAACAAAGTCACGGGACATCCATTAGTCACGAGACCATGACCTGGGCCCATGATTGTTGGAAAAGATTAAGTATTGATAACAGGGGTGATGCATTTAAAAGTCAGATAAGTATGATATATTGAGTAAGGGATAATGGATAGTTGAATAAGTATGAGGTCATAAGGAGCTCCAATCCCTTATTTAGCATCTCACGATGATTTTCACATGTTTTTTCTTATCCGCTTCGTTCAACTCGTGATCCCACCCTTTACCCGAGCTCTGTGAGGTGCTCATGTTCTGCTTAGCCACCTTTTCGATCTGTTGAAATGCATATGTCAACTCGATTTAGGAATCATAACGTCATCGCCGCAGCATATCGCTAACGTGATTATCAATCTCAATGAGGTCGCACTAGTAAGAATTTGCCCAAAGGCTTAATCAAACATAATCAAGCTGTATCAGATTAGTTTAGAGTATCTGCATTATCTTATCGAAACGCACAGATTATTTATTCAAAAAAAATAAATAAATAAACAAATAAATTAAAATTAGGTAGGTAAAAGTAAGTTACTTAATGGGTAAATCCACGAAATTTGGCTTCTTAATAATAATAATTAATATAAATAAATAAATATAAATTTAGAATTAACACTTTAAAGTATGTACTATTTGCTTGACAAAATAATAATAATAATTAATATAAATAAATTAAATAAATATAAATTTAGAATTAATACTTTAAATTACGTACTATTTGCTTTACCACATATATAATCTCACGTGATAACCAAAAATTTATAAATACAACCCGAATACGATAAAAAAATTTCGGGGCTATATCAGATATATCAGATATATCAGATAGATAGATATATCAGATATATCAGATAAGATAATATAAAATTATTTGATGAAAATCCTTTCCGTTTTAGCTTAAAAGGAAATGTGGCGGGTCATGATTTAAAAAACAGCCAATAAACAAGATGATCTATGTATAACCTCAATATTATTGGAAACGATATACAGTATGCCAATAAAAAAAGATAGTAGGAGTTAAATCTTATGTTAGGGTTAAAGCTATGGCTTTTCTTATACCAAACTTTTGAGGAAAATTCTTTTTTATTAATGCACAATAGACGATTTCATAGAGCGTCTATTGTTATAAGAGATCTAATTGGTTCATCTGCGACGATTTTCATGTTGTAGCTAAAGGCTTTAGGTTAAAACCACGATGATAAAAATCCTGAAAAAGTTAGACAGAGTTAGTTTAACGTTGGTCATTTTTTTTTCAGGATTTTGACACTGTCAGTATTCTTATTGTTGGGATTTTGACCTAAAACTGCTTCAGAATTAACTTCTTTCGAAAATAAGTGGTAGTTTAAGAGATCCTTTTTTTTTACTCAAGATTTGATTCTAGGTGTACCCGGTAATAATATTAGCTTTTTTTGATAAATATCTACCGGTAAATGATTATATAAATAAGAATATACCAGTACTTTAAACAAATAGGATTTTAGATCAAATATTTTGAAGTAAGTATGTCAGTTATTTTATCTGAAATCGGACGCTAAATCATTAATTCTAAACAGAGTTGTCATTGGACAATGTCCAATTAAATTTAATTGGACATTTGGATATTTGGACATAGTCCAAATGTCCAAATAATTTTTTGGACTGTTAGGCATTAGACAATGTCCAAAAAAATTACAAAAATAATTGGACATATGTCCAATTCATTAATTGGATATATGGGGTGTCTTCAATTAAAAGGGCCCATTTTTACATTTTTTGAAAAATGAGTTTTCGTTAAATTCATATAAATTTTGACATGATTGACTTTTTTAATTATAAATAAAAGTCGAATTACATAATAAAAAATCAAAATAATGTAAAAAAAAATTACATGAGTCTGCATAGAGCCAACATGTCACAAGTTTACCTGATAGTCACCTGCCGTCTTTACCAATCAATATCGTGAAATTTGATTGATCCCGGATCAGTCCGAAAATCAAAACAAATAATTAAACTCAAATATCTCAAAATAAAATATATGTAAAAATGAGCCCTTTTAATTGAAGACACTCTATATGTTCAAATGTCCAATAAATTTATTGGACGAAGATGCCCAATTTATATAGAAGCACATATCGTAAAACATTAATTATTAAATAGATACTGTTACAATTTCGAAATTGTGACATTAGAGATTCAAATTTTCTAATTATTTTTCCCACACACTTTGTAAATAGATCTTCTCTTTATTCAGTATAGACAACATTCATTTCTATTTTGTATAATTTATTAAATATTAGTATAATAACTCTTTTCGTAAAATCTTCATAGCATGTTAACATGTTAGCATGTATGTGTATCAAAGGGCACATATTATAAATATTCTCAATAGCATATTAATGTGTTAGGCTTAGTAGTACTATTGTTGAATAGCACGTGTGTGTTAAACAACATGTTAACATGATGATAACATGTCATATATTAAATTCAAATGTATATTTTGTGCCTCAGATGACAATCTGCCCAGATGACAATCAGGCCAAATTAAATTAGAGTTAGGGTAAAATTAAAGTAAAGTTAGATATCAGTTTAGGCCAATTTTTATTTTTGGCTATAAAATTGACATCTGGGTCATCCCAATTGACAATTGGGACAAATTTAGATTTGGGTATAACATATATAAACGAATTAATTTGACTTTGAAGTTCCCTTCGATTTTATTTAAAAAAAATAAAGGAAGGATGCTAAAGAAACCTTTATTCGTGTAAATCAGAAACTTATCTCTTAGTAACTATTAGAGTTAAATCAGTTAAACATATATGCTCTCCCACCTTAATAGTTACAATACTATTGTGACTCCATATCATACATTATTGTGGTTAACTGCAAAGAAATATAAAATAGTCTAAACTACTAAGAATTTACTAAAATAAAAGATGCGTTATTACTGATGTCCAATAAAAAAATTTACTATGTCCAATTAAATTTTATGGAAAATTGGACAATGTCCAAATGTCCAAATGTCCAAATTGTCCAAATGTCCAATATCATCATGTGATATCTCTGATTTTGAATCCCTAATATGTATGAAATATGATTTGATTCCAGTAAGGAATAGTTTATAACTAATAACAGAATAAGGTATCATGTTAATACAGGAGTTATAAAGATTGAACTGAGCAGATAGTTAGAAATATAAAGGTATAACACATATAGATTAATAGGAAATAAATTTTTAGAGAAAATACAGACAATAATAAAATTAGTAAATAAATCCAGATTTATTTTTTATATCCAGATTAATCTGAATTTCAAATAAATTCAGATTGAAGTTTTTGGATCAGATATATACAGATAAATTATAATCTATATATAATTTCTATTTTTTGTTTTTTGTCAACTAAAATCTCAAATGACAAAAATGATGAAGGCGATGAAACTGAAGAAACTACAATGGCATCAAACTAATAAAAGATGAAGAAACTTACAGTCAACTCTCTCTAAGTGCATGTTGCCTGAACTGTACTTTGACCTGTATTTTGAGAGAACATGCATTTAAAGAAAAAATTTAAATTTAGGTAAATTTATATATAAAGGCCAAAAATAAAAATAATTACAAATATGGGCCCAAAATAAAATAATTTCAAATAGGGCCCAATTTTTGAAAAATATTGCAAATAAGGGCCCAAAATAATTTTACAATTACAAATCCATAATCCAAGTCTTCTGAGCAACAAGTTTATTAATGATATTACATATATTAGTTTTTAAATCACAGTTGTGTTAAAACCAGGAATGTTGTATATGTACTTTTTTTTTGAAATTAGGCAATCTCACTAATACTTTATTTAGTTAAGATAATTGTAGTTGTAATACATATACAAATAATTACTTAAAATCAAAGTCCGATACTATTCAACATTTCGCTTATTCTGACATGCAATTTGCTATACAGTTCCAAACTTAATTTGAATTAGAGTGCCTTATCATGACTGTTTACTTTTAAACCTCCTTCTTTTAGCTTCCTGAGTAGAGATATTCTACTAGAAAAAAAAATGTATAATGAAATAAAAGGGGAAAAATATAAAGAAGGAATAACCTACATTATCTAATGAAAAACCAAATAAAATCAAATAAACAAATAGAAAGAAAAAGAAAAAGGCAAAAAGTAACAGTACATAATAATGTAGGTAGTCTGCATAGCAATACAAAAAAAAAAGAATAGAAAAAATCAAAACAGGAAAAGAAAAACAAATTTATAACTACTGATAAAAATTATATAATACTGCACAAGGAAATGCCTCACCAAAATATTATATGTACAAAAAAGGAAAAATAAAGAAACAATCTTGAATTTAGTTTTTGCAAATCTGCCTACTCTACTGTGCTACATCTTATTACACATCTGTTCCTGTTTATCAACTTGCATGTCTTCTTCTCAATTAGGATAGGAGCAACAATGCTGATCTTTTGAAGGAGGTACGCCAAATTTTCTACTCATCATCCAAAATTTCAGAAAAAAAACTTCAAGTAAGAATATAATAGAAGGTATATGGTCAAATATGTTCTTGTAACCAAAAACCTTAGCGAGAGTATTGAAAAACTCATTTTTTTAAAACTTCTACCAGAATTTTTTGTAAAAAAAGAACTAGGGTTCCTCAAATTTAAATCAAATCAAATATTGGATTAATTTGAATTTGATCAAATCAAATTGATTCTGATTTGAATTTGATTTGATTCAAATATTTGAATTTGAATTTGATTTGAATTTGAATTTTTGATAGTAATTTTCAAATCAAATCAAATATTTATCAAATCAAATCAAATTTGGCCATATTTGAATTTGATCAAATCAAATATAGTCAAATTTGAATTTGAATTTGATCAAATATTTGATTCAAATATTTGAATATCAAATCAAATTGCAGAACTCTAAAGAGAACCTACTGTCAGTTATTTTGCACAACAATGCTTCTGGCTTGTATGCCAAATATATAAAGAAGTTCCAGGAAGTAGAAAAAGGTTGACCTTTTAAAAACCAGTATTAATAGTTGCTTCATCTTTTACTAAAAACTTTTTTGTTTTTCTTTTGTTCAAAAATTTGTACAAGTGTATAAATACATTTTAAAATTAAAATTTTCTGAAATAGAATATATTATTTACATTATTCTGTTTTTTTTAATAATAAATATAGGTCGTATAAATACTATTTATACACCAAACAGATACAATTAAGCAAAGTGAATATTTGTTTTAAGAAAAATAAAAATAATCTATTACTGGAGCTTTGCATTAAATAATATGTATCCCGCTTTGAATTTAATGCATTTGTACCCTGATCCCCTTCATGGTATAGGTTAGCACATTATATTTAAAGTCAAATGCTTTTTTAATTGTCATGTAAAAATAATTACCCTGTGATCCTTTGGATATTTCACCTGCCTAATAAAACTGTTATTGGTTGCTATGCATTATTAATTAGCTATATAATATAATTAATATTGTAATAAATTAATTTTCTAAGAGTTAAATCTTATTATATTTTGGACTTAATTATTTTGTTGATTCTTTTAAAATAAAAATAAAACAATTGACATATAATAAATAAAACTATATCTATATCATTTCACTAACAATAGTGGTTGTACCCTAAGGTACAATAACCAGTTAACTATTAGACTATCTGGATACCCAAATTATAAAACTGATAAACAGATAAATTATTGAGATATCTGGTTAACTTAAGATATAGTATAGGATAATATAGGGTAAAATACAATTATAATAAAAATTTTAATTTGTGTATTATTTATATGCTAGCATCACTCAGTATAAAACTTGCTTATATCATAAATTTAATTATTTTAAATAAAAACATGATTTTAATATTCATTTGTTTATTATATTTATTTAATAGGTAATATAAATCAATTACACTTTAAACTTATACTGCTTTCAGTTTTTTGTAAGTTTATAATAATCATTATATTATATATATAAATACAGTAAGTACTTACTTTATGTTTTTATAATATACTTTACACAGTACAGAATACTATTATTGTTCCACATCTTTTCAGAATTTACATAAATTCTGAATTTTATTCTTGCTCAGATTTCATATTAAACACTTTCTTTATTAGACATTATGATAATGGAAGTAGTGGTCCACTCTATTATGTTCTCTTCTGCTACTGCATATTGTGCTCACAATTTTATGTTTACAATTTTATGTACACAATTTATATTCACATTATGAAGCATAAAAGAGAATTGAAAGTACGAGCCAATATTATAGTATGGCACCTTCTACTTTCAAAAACTTTTTTTTTATTAATAAAGATCGAAAAGTATGAGCCAACACTATGGTTGGCATTAGGGTTCCTACAAACATGGATCAAATCAAACTTTAGGTCAGATTTGGGTTTGATTTGATTTGAAATCAAACCCAAACCCAAACTATGATTAAAAAAAATATTTGAGTTTGATTTGAAGCAAACTTTTAGTTAAATTTGAGTTTGGTTTGAATTTGAGTTTGAAGTTTGCAAACTAGTTTGAGTTTGAATAATATAAAAATATTTTTATATTTTAATTGATAATCCGCCAGTCAACTGGAGAGTGATCATAGTGTAATATGATGATAGGTGAAATGTGGTGTGCTTCCATTTAAAACTTTTTTTCTTACTAAGTTAATAATACTTATCGACTAATTGATTGTTGTGGGGCTCATTTATATATTAAAAAAGCAATTTTCATTATATAATATCGTGGTAATTAATTAAAAAAAATTAATATCGTCATAATATCGCAATTAACTTTTAATTAAAAGTCTATCTTCGCATATTAGCATAACGCCATAATAATCGGCCAATCGAAAAAAGATATTTTTTTGTCAATGCATAACCTATAGTTCGAGTGGTTACCTATATTAAACTGTAGTTCGAGTAGTTGATCTGCAAAATGCGTACGGATGATACGGATTGCACGATAGTAATTAAAAGTCTTAAGTCAATTACTAATCAAGCATTTTGCTCATCTAACCGATTTCGAACTCAATTTGAGCAGGGGGAGTTTAAAATATTATAGTAAAATCATGTGACTACAAAAACTCGAGTTTAACTGGTTTGGGTTTCAAACAGGGCCGAGCAGAGTTTGGATGATCAGATAACATCCCTAAACAAAATGGAATAGATAAATAGTGAGACAGATAAATATATAATTGTAAGCCTCCGCCACAACACCAGGAGCCGCACAATATTATTGTTCTTCAAGCAGCATAACATTTTTCTTACTACTAACTACATTTTAGTCACAATATCAACTTTTGTTTTGATTTTCTCAACTACTATCAAATCAAAATTTAAATTTAAATTGTGACAACAACGAATTATAAGAGAAAGTAAAAGGTCTAATTCTTTCAAATTTTACTATAATCATTTAAACTATTGATATTCTACAAGAAATTATATTAAAAAGTAAAGATTAAATTTTACTTAAAAGCTTTAATTCTAATATCTTTAATATAGTAGTAAATGTTGAAATTATAAACTATTAGCTTTTAATAAAAATATTCACATAATATTTGAAATAGTATCAACAGGATCAATAAAAGATATTCATTATTTATATTTTCAGCATTTCCACTCACACTTTTATCAACATTAGTTGCATTTATAGAAGTTTTATCAGGAAAAAGTGATACGTAAGCCTTTTGACTATTATTAAATTGATAAGATAAATATAGGCACCATTCTTGATCAGTTTGATTCGACAAAGGCAACCTCATAAATGGAGAGTCGCAACTAAATTTGTATCACAATAGTAAATAATATTATAAGGTTGAAGATTATAAATTGCTGTAAAAGTATGACCAATTTTTGAACTTTTAACAAATGAAAATACTCTAAATCCAATTCCCTGAATACGTTCATCAGAAGAATTTCCTCCATTATAAGCACCAAATCCCGGAGTTACAGGGGCCAAATCATCAGCAACCTTAATGCTAAAACTTATAACGACGTTATTTTTTTAGACATAAAAAAAAATTAGCCTTAAAAATACTAATACAAACTTCGGTTTGCAGCAGTAGCTATATCAGTAGTACAATTCCGCCATACCCCACCATATGGTGGAACAATAACAACTCCCGATTGTGCAGTAGTGCTTTTAGTAAAAAGTTTTAATGAAGTGTAAGCATATGAAATTGGATGTTTTGTTTTTTAACATAATTAAAAACTTCAAAGAACCTATTTATGTAATCATTATGTTTTAATAACTATTGTAGATAATATGAATATCCTCGTAGTAATGTAATGTCCAGCATTATCTAACGCATAATCCTATAATTAAAAGATTAATTTACCTGAAAAACCAAAATTTTAAATATATAAATTTTCATCTTTATTATAGTGTGACTTTATTAAGCTTTAAATTAAATGAATTAAACGATTGATTTCAACAATTTTTATATGTATTTATGTAATTTTGTATAAAATAGATAAACATCCTCTGCATAGGTGGTCGCACAAATTATGTTACATTTTTATATTATCTATAGGTACGCACTATATATGCGTTCGAAGTATCAAAAAATTATTACCGTTCTACTAATTTTTACTAATCCACAACTTATACAAGATACATTGTAATAAGTGTGCATGACTAATATGTAATGAAGTGACTCTTATATATCAGTAAGAGAGTTACCTTGATTTAGATTAATAATAATTGAGATAGCTGTTTTCAAAATTTTTTTAACACGAAAGAATAACGTTGTGCTCTCTTTACCGTGCTTTTCAAATTACTGTGATCAGTGACTTTTCATATGTCGACCGTAAATCAGAAATCTATGCATGTGATTGGTTAAAAATAATTTTTAGCCAATCATGTATTGGCATGTTTTCTAGATTTCTGAGATGCACGCAATTTGCTGATTACAGTAATTTGAAAAGCACTGTAATTCTAATTATCAAAAAAAAAAGAAAAAAAGTTGGTTAGTAAAAATAAATTTACTGCATAATAATATATAGTTATTGAATACGAGAAGCCAACAAGAGAACTATTTGTAAAATAATTCATTATCTGACTGTGTAGTCTGCAATAACGGTGTTGTCCGGTGTTTACGATTGTGCTTGCTAAATGACTTGAGTTTTGGACCGTTTTACGTAAGTCGCCAAATAACGAAGTTATTTTGCGGATGAAGTAATCACAGCAAATAGCATATAATCTACGATGCTTACGATTTTATACTTATCTTTTTTTTTTACTTTGTATTATTTCCTAGTTTGCATTATCGTACTACTTTATAGATAAATATGTATGCATGTGAAGTACGAATTAGATATTTTTAATCAAAAAAAAAAAAAAACAACGAGTTATTTACAATAAATTCTGTCTTGAATATACAAAATTTTGAGTAGATGTGTGCATATTTCAGATATTATGAATTATGAATCGTTTAAAAATGGATTCGGGAGTCTAATGCATGACTAAATTTAATTATCTTAAATACACACTTTAAACCACCCTAATTCGGCCCAAACTTAAGTATAATGCTAATTATTAATTCTAAACTTCACTATTTGAATTTATATCAAATCATTTACTTAGTCTTCATATTGACTTTTGCAAAAGTTTTTAAGTTGTAATATTATTTCAATGAAGTTTTTTCGATTTCTTCTCCTCTCTTTTTGCACCAAGCTATCTACTTTTCCCTGTAACATGTCTAAATGTTCCTAGTCTACGAAATGGACAAACTAGTGCATTAGTTGGCACTAAGCTTTATTTTTTTGGTGGCGTTTTAATGGCTGCAATCGCTTCTTCTATTGCCACTAATGATGTATGGTATCTAGACTTATCAAATTCGAGTTTATTTAATACTACTATCCCTACATGGTATAAAGATGTTGAAATGCCTGTAGGAATTTTCGACGCATCTAGTGTAAGCTCCTTTAATAATTCTGCCATTTTTATATTTGGCGGAAAGCAGTTTCTCCCAAATTCATTGACTATTTCCTTTAATTCATCTGTATATAGATTTGATCCTAATAATAATTCTATATGGTCAATACCAAATATTATCAATTTTAATAATACTTTTAAAACACGTAATTTAATACAAGCTGTTATTGATAAAACAAGAGTTTTTATTTTTGGTGGAATGAGTTATAAAGCTAATAGTAGTGATAATTCTTCAAGAATTTATTATAATGATATGAATATACTCGATATTACTAATATGTCTTGGTCAACTCTGGTTATATCTCAATCATCTCCATATTACGCGTATCCGCTACACTATTACCTACTGGCCTTATAGTTTACATTGGTGGATTGGATTATTTATCAGGCGTATCTCCTGTCAATATGAGTGAGGTATGCTTATATGCTATTATTCTTGATCTTTCATCTTGAATAATTTTAAAAATTTGGTTAAATTAAATACAGATTCGAACCTTTAATACAACTTCATTTATCTGGTCTAGTATAGTATGTATATAATGAATTAATTCAATGATTAACATTTAATTCTAATTTTATAAATTTATACCTGATTGTACTTTAGTCAGTTAATGGCAGCTCTATTGAATCTCGTTGGGGTCATTCAGCCGTTTTAGGTAAATATACTTAATATAATATAATTTAAATAAATAATCATTTTCATTACTATTATTTTTTAATTAGGTCAAAACGGATTTATGGTGGTTCGAAATATAGTCCAAGCCAAAGCACTCAAGCACTCCCTAATCTCGCTGTATTAAGCACAAATTCCTGGACGTGGTCAATACCAGATATTCCTCCAACAAATACTCCACAACCGCTCTCATTTCATTCCGCTGCATTATATAAAAATTATATGATTGTCGCATTTGGTAAGTTTTTGTTATTATGTTTTGTTTGCATTAAAATTGCTAAAATTTATTCACAATTATATACAAATAGGATTAATAGCGTCGACAGGGAATTTATTTAATAAAGACATTTATGTTCTTGATACTCAAAAATATGTCTGGATTGCCGTAAATAATACTGCGACTCCTACCAAAGGTTCTTCAACAAGTCAAAATACTCAAACAAATAAAGCACAAGAAACTTCAACTTCTTCATCTAATAATGGACTATTGCTTGGAATTGGTGTTATGAGTGGAATTGTATTAATTGGAATAGGATTTTTTGTTATATTTTTATTATTCAATAAACGACATAAAAGTTAGAACTAATAGCGAACTTTATTTTGCGCCCTCTCTTTTTACTGAACATAGAATATTTATAAATATTTTATATTGTGAAAATATGATTTAATAGCAGTCCTAAATATTGCAAAAAAAAAATGCAATCCAATATTCAATTAATAGCTTCCTAAATATTGCATAAAAAAATGCAATACAACATTAATTAATAGCGGTCCTAAACGTTGTATTAAAAAAATGCAATTCAAATTCAATTAAAAAAAATTTATTTAAAGCAATTATTCAATGATTTTTACGTAGTAATGTTTTAAGACCAGATTGTTCTTTTAATATAGCTCAAAATTATTTCTCTAATACCATAATTAAATAGGTGGAATTTACACATCGGGATCCAAATTTGAAAATAATTATGAAAGAGGCCAACTTAAAAATATTTATTTATAAAAGCATAATTTTTGAAACTGTTACAAATACGGGCTCAAATAATTTTGCGTCGTATGAATCAGTGCTAATCATGGCTTAAGCAGGATCTCAAGTCATTCATGATTTAACTACTTGTACGTTGTGAAGGGCTATGCCCAAGTTTTTTTTTTTATTTGTTTACCTAGGATATTTTCCACTGTTTATATCGTTACGATAGTATTATTTCTCATATTATTACTTATTGTTTGTTAGATTCGGCGTAGCCCCAAATTGATTAGAAATGTGCCGCAGCAATTTCCGGTCTAAGCACATGGTTACTGCGCACGCCAGGGCCACAAACCAGTTCTTGCACCAGGCATTCGCTGATACTATTTGTTTATTTCTTTCTTCGATAACAATAGATTTTTTGAACATGGCGCTCCACCCGCTATAGCCACAATCCAGATTTTGACCTTGGCATTTCGCTGCCAATGTTTGTTTATTTGCCTTTTCGACAAACAATGTATTTAGCCCAGTCTTGGCACTGTTATACCCGATATTGCTATAGGTCACATGTCGATTAATGACCATCATGCACGTGATTACGTAGCGTAGCACAAATCTAAAGATTCTAAAGAATCTAAAATATCTAATAGATCTAATAAATCTAATATTAATAGAAGTTATATTATTTATTTTATTTATTTTATGATTATTATATCTATCATATCTATCAGTTTTATTATATCAAGAATAACTAATAGATATCGATATATTATAACTGATAGCCCTATAACAAATTGCAGCACGGAATGATACTGCAATACATGGAAAAGTTTGGATATGGAACCACACGAACCTGCACGTAAATCTATACGAGACAATGTATGAGAAAGCACGTTTACAGCACGTAATAGGGCGCGGATTCCGTGCAGCAGTGCACGTACTAACGTGCAATTTTATGTGTTTTCTCGTGCATTGTCTCGTGCATATTTATGTGCAGGTAACATATAATAGCATATATCCATACATATACATATAATAACATATATCCGTATATACATTTATATATATTATTATTAACTAAAATTTATAATTTTATTAATTAATTTTATAATTTTTATTAACTAAAATTTATATTTTATTAATTATCTTTTTATTATTTTATTAATTAAATTTTATAATACAAATACGTTTCCAAGAGTTAACATTTTAGTTATAGTTTTATTGATAAACTGATACGACTATCGGTATCTTCATATACCTTTATCCGTTTGCCTCTTTCATAAAAGCAAATCACATAAAAATCTCTATACACACTCACGTTCAATTTATTAAAACGTGAGGCTTTCAATTATTTTAAACTCCAGTTTCACTGAACCGATTTAGAGGTGGTTTGGGTGTAACAGCACCGTTAATACTATGGTACTAGCGCATGTAATTCTGGCTCTGGCACCAAGGAAAAGTCAGTTCTTGCGCCAAGTATGCCTCAAGGCGTATGGAAACCACTTCTGACTTTCTCCCCATGGTGTTATAGTCATTATTAGTGATGTGCCATGTACAGTACTATACGTACAGTACTGTACGTTGTGAACGTGTAAATCGGTGGTCGGATACTAAAACTCCCCAATAACACCTATAACTAATCTAAACTCTACACAACTATCGGTCAAGACTCCTAGTTCCTCGATTTGGCAGGCAGAAAGAGGCGAGGAAGATTTGGTCCGGGTCTCAAGGTTCGTAGGGTATTGCTAATATTCCCAGTGAGATGATAGAAGTATAGTCAGGTCGCAAGACAAGAGCTATCTGGTTGCCGATTGGGCTCCCGGGTTTCACAAGTAATTCTATTATTACGTCGATCGTAAGTCCGATTAGATTCGGAAGGCAGTCGGAAATTGACAATCAAGAACACGGGGTTCAATTATTGTTGGATAAATGAGGTAATCAATAGCGTATTCACAGGATTTATCTATATAAGGGGTTGATTACTAACCTACTTTTACTTTTATATCGATTGCGACAGATAGATTTTTCGGGTATCATGGGGATAAGATAAACTAATACAACAAACAAGTTTACAAGAACAATAGTATTTTCTTATAGGACAACTAAGTATACGTTTTATTTATATAACAAGAAAATAGTACAAAGGGTAAGGTTTAGAGCTAACACTTTTACTCTAATTTCGAAGGTTACAGCTCCCTAAGTCGAACTCCAATGAGTTATCAACTCCTGACTTGAACTGAGTTTCCTTCTGTAGGCGAGCTTAAGGCTCTTATATACTTTTTGATTAGAGACTGAAAAGCTACAAAAGATTCTTTTTACTATTTTACATCGTTTATATCTTTTGTATCTTTTGTATCTTTTGTATATTTTATATCTTTTATATCTTTTATATCTTTTGTATCTTTTATATCTTTTGATTAAAAAGATTTAACAGATACAAGAGATTCGTGATCATTGATCCCTTCTAATACTAATTACTAAAAATAGTATACATATATTAAAAAGGTAAGAAAAATAGAAAATAAAAATTAAGCACAGCCCAAATTTAGATTGCGCTAGATCGATTTGCCCATCACAACATACTGTACGTACTGTACGCTAAAATTTTTGCCGATCATTTATTAAGAGGGTGTTGTTCGAATTTTTTGTCTATGCCGATAGGGATCGATTTTATGCCGGCTTTTAATCACGGGACTAATGATTAAATGTGAAGATCGATCGGTTACCCGGCTCCAATTACTACATTTTGATGATCGTACGTTACCTGGTTCAATGACTACATTTTTCCCGTGAACCATTACTTCATTTTTTTCCCATTACTATATTTCTGTGTAGTAAATTCCCATTACTACATTCCTGTAAATATTCGTAGCTCTTACCTCATATTTGGTAACTGGGTAATTCTGGTGGGAATATAAAAGGATCGCTTTAAGAAGAGAAGGAACAGGGAGCATTCTCTATAAAAATTTAGAAATTTAGTTTGTTATTTTACACACGCACATGTATATAAATCGCTCTCCCAAATAAATCTAATAAAACGCTCTCCAAAAATATTTAATAAAATACATTCATTTATAAATTCCTGAACTCTTAATGATTGTGGCCCAGTAGATGAATTGGCATACGAGTTTAGGAAGTCTCTCCCAAGGCCACAACATTTTTGGTGCCGATTGTGTGGAATGATCATTTTATCCCCACGCCTTCTTATAAAAAAATGGTGTCACTAAAGCTTAAACCATATGGAAAAACATATTTAATAATGGTAGTACGGTTAATAAAAATGAGAGTCCCTACGTGAACAATAATGGGTTAGTAGGCGATAAACAACCCAATAATCCGAACTACCAACTCCAACAACTATTTCAAGAAATGGTGAACGTTTTGAATCGAACACAAGAATCCCAAACGAATTTGGAGGAACAAACCTTTGTGAAGATCCCGACATATGCAGGAGGAAATCAGGACCCGGTCGAATAGCTAGATTTGATTAACAGCACTTTCGAGGCGAATAAAATTGTGGCCGCAAGAAAGCTTACTGTTGGAAGTGCCAACTTGACGGGCCTAGCTGCGTATTGGTGGGAAGATCGAAAAAGTAAAGGACCAAGGATTCTATACTGGGATAACGGGTGTGTTCAAGGTCAAAGCTTCATACACTAGTTTCTTTCGAATTTTTGTACTCCGACCTTTATGGCCCAGTGGAGTACAGAGTTATTAAACTGAAGGCAAGGTGCCTTTGAAACAGTAGAGCGATATGCCGCCGACATGATAATGTTATTTCGTCGGTTAGAAAGAGTTGGAGATCAGTATTCTGAGAGTACAAAGGTGGAAAAGTTTGTACAAGGCCTCCGTCCCAATCTGTTGTTAACCGTACGACCATTTACGTTGAGTACCCTTTTTGAAGTTATAGAAAGGGCCCGAAATTGTAAATAATGGTTGCGCGTTACTCTGCTGCATATAGCTCTCCTGCAGCTTGTTATATGGTATCTAACGCGATGTTAGCTCCTCCACAGTTGACTCAAGTAGTGCCTCCTCCGACACCACGAGTAGTAACCCCTGTGCCCCCTATAATAAAGAGCCCCATTGAACAAATGGTTTCTTTACTTAAAGAGGTCATCTCCACTGTGACTAGCAATGAAGATACTTATAATTGGTCCTACCCCTCATTTGTTAAAAGTGACCAAAAAGAAGTTAAATGCCCTAAGGCAACTACTGCTTCCCGAAGTAAATTAAACGGTCATGTGGGCGAGAATAAAAATAAGCGGAAAAAGGAAATGAAGATTGACGACTCTTCAGTAAAGCTAGACCCAGTCGATAAAACTTGGAAGGAGACCTCGACAAAGAAATCAAGGAAACAAGAAGATGGAAGACCCGAAAGTAGTAAATATAGGTCTCCAAATAGACATATAGATATTTGTCAAAACAACGGTAGTAATCAGAAAGAGAAAAATAAAAAGGATACAGCTGATAATCGTAGAGTAATGGATAATCTAGAAGATCCGTTAGTCGACGTTCGGACCTTGTTTAACCATGGGCATGACTTTCAAAATGAAGTTAGAAATAAAAAGACTGAACGTAAGGCATCCAATAATAATCAAGTATCGGTACCTACCATGGATAACCTTTTCCATTGTTATCAAAGTGAGATTGGTATTGAAAATGATAGACCAAAGGCATCCACTGACTATCAAATATCCAAAAAGATTAATCATAATAACGAAGCACGTGACCTTCGTTATCGTTGTCAAAACGGGATAAAAATTGAAAAGGATGGAAGCAAAACACTCACTAAATATCGAAGGCCCGCAAATATAAATGCTATTAATGACGTGGATTCTAAGTTAAGTATTGTACGTGGAAATAACGAAGTGGCTATGATGAAATGCAATAAAGATGGCAACCATATGAAAGTATTTGATCGAGGAAAAGGGGAAATAAATAATCTTGGTAATTGCTACCAAAACAGAATTGGAATTAAAAAGCATAAACCTAAGGCATTTGATAATTATCAAAAGCCTGTAGGTATGACTCATATTGGTGCAACGTGGGATCTCAAACGTTGTTACCAAAAAGACATAGACTTGACGAAGGATAAAAGTAAAGTAATAACTCACCATCTAGACATAAATCGAATTGGAGAAGTTAATTGTTATGAGAATGGAATTGGAGTCGAAATGAATGGACATAAGACACTCACTTTTCACCAAAGATTCAGCCTGGACGAATGCGAAGCTTTTGAATGGCATTTGAAAAATACTAAAAAGGTTTTGGGTAATACAGGTACGGTAGTTCGAAACCTGCTATCAGAGAGGGAAAGGCACAGTTAAAGATGAAAGAATGGCATTTAAATGGAATCTGAAAACTGTTGAAGGTGAAAAATTACCTGAAAGCTATGAGTCTCTAGAAGCTGCGTGTATGGCGTGGGAAAAGAAAGTCAAATTGTTTAAGACTCAGAACATTGTGTCCGAATGTAAGAGTCAGAGGGTTAAAATGTCGTCATGTAATGTATTAAATGACAGTGCAAAAAGTAATAAGGAAGGTAGTTTGAATAATATCGATCTCCAAGAAATGTGTGATACCTGGATGGATAAAGTTGCACAAATCAATGATCCACCAAGCTCAAAGAAACGTCCTGGTGAAGCCAATTATATAAAAGAATGATGAGGTGTAAGGATAGTGATAATAGCCCATCTTTCAACAATGACGAAGTGGAGGATATTAAGGTGAATAGAATGTTAATGGATGATCGAAAGGTTAAAGCGAATTGTGGATATTCCTTACGTTGATGAAGTTACACATGATGAATGATCTTGTACGAAGAGCTGATAAAGATACGATTGGCTATTTCCTCTCCAAGAGCTTGTATTACCCGCGCAAATAAGTGGATGCGGAGCAGGGTAGTGAAGGAGTCGAGTAGTTAACGATTGTATATAGTTTTAGTATTATTGTGAGATTCCGATGTATTGATTTATTTTAATAAAGATAAACCTTATAACCCGAAACTATGTGTGTTAGTTCATCGTTTTAAACCATTTACTTTTGTTCACGATTGAACTAAACCGGCCCAATTTAATCAAGCTCTCCCAACCGATCGTAACATTTGGTGCCGATTGTGTGGATTGATCATTTTAAACCCACACTTTTCATTATCAAAATAATTTAGTTAAATAATATGCTGAATTCGACGTGTAATTATGAACACTTTAATCAACTTTTTCAAGCCGTAGTAAACGTTTTAACACATCCCCAAAAACCTCTAGTGGAAATAGATTTAGTGAAAATCCCGACTTTCGTAGGTGGTAATCAGGACCCGATAGAATGGTTTGATTTAATTAATCGGGCATTTGAAGCAAACAATATCTTGGGTACAAGAAGGTTAGCAGTAGCAGGTGCGCATTTATCTGGTTTGGCTGCATTATGGTGGGAAGATCGAAAAAAGAAAGAACCAAGGATTCTATACTGGGATAACGAGTATGACCAAGACCGAAGCTTTGTCCACCACTTTCTCTTGTATTTTTGTACCCCAGCTGTGATGTCCCAATGGAATGCAGAATTATTGACCCGAAGGCAGGGTGCCCTAGAATCGGTAGATCAGTATGCCGCCGATATGTTGGTGTCATTTCGTCGTTTATCAAGGGTTGGAGATCAATATCCCGAAATAGTAAAGGCCCAGATGTTCATACAAGGTCTCCGTCCTGAGTTTTTGATGTTCGTCCAACAATTCATTCCAAATAACCTTCAAGAAGCTATAGAAAGGGCCCGGATATGTGAGTTAATAATCTCACGCAACTTGGTCGAGTGTGGCCCTGCTGCAGCTCATAATACGGTATCGAACATGGTGGTAACCCTTTCGCAGTTGCCCCAAATAGTGCCTCTGACAACACTACGAATGGCAACTCCTGTGCCCTCAGTGATAAAGAACCCAGTAGAAACAAATAGTTTCCTTACTACAAGAGGACGTCTCGGCCGTGACAAGTAACGATGATGATAAGGGTAACCTTCTCTGCCCTTCACCTGTTAAAAGCTGCCAAAGAAAAGAGGAGAATTTTTTGGTTAAGTCCTGGCCCCGAAACGAATCGAATAATCACGTGAATACCGATAAAAGTGAGAAGCAAAAGAAAACGAAGCCCACCGATTCTCTAGTAAAGGCAAACCCTGAGGATAAAGCTCTGAAGAAGAAGACCTCAATAAAAGAAGCGCAAAAACATGAAAGTAAAAGATTTATGAATGAACATAAAAAGGATACGCCTAATAATCTTGAAATAACAGACGATCCAGAAGAGCCGTTAGGAGATGTTCGAAACTTATTCGAACTTGGACCTGGCTACCAAAATAAAGTCGGAATTAGAAAGGAAGAATGTAAAATGACAAACCACGATAACATACCAGTACCTGTGTTTTCTGAAATTTTGTATAACGAAGTTGTTGTTAAAGAGAAGGAACAATCAACATTCGTCGGCTCTCAAAAATCTGCAGAGAAGGATCAAGCTAAGGAAACATGTGGTCTTGTCACTTATTATCTAAATGGATTAAAAGTTAGAAGGAACAGATGCAAAATATTTAGAAAGTGCCAAGGCCTTACAGATACAAACTGTATTGGTCGGATTGATGAACCAAAAGCGATAGGAGTTCATAGTAAAGAGTTTGAAGAAAAACGAGACGGAGTCAATGGTAAAGTACATAAACCTAATAAATTAGTAAATTATCAAAAACCTGGGAAAATGAGTCATGCTGTAGAGCGTAACTCTCTTATAGGTTATATTAATAAAACCTATAATCTTGGGCATCGAAATGGAACAAGGGTCGAAGAGAATGGAATTGAAGTTGAAACGGATAAACATAAGGCACTCGATTATCACCAAAAACCCGCTGAGAGTGAAAAACCAACCGGAAGTTATAGAAACCTGGAAGCCGCCTGTGTAGCGTGGAAGACAAAAATCGAATTATTTAAGGCCCAAGTGAATAAATTCGAACCCGAAAAAAGGCTAAAGAAAGAGGTTAGTGTAAGTGAAAACCCTGATGATGCGAGTAGAATGTGGATGTTGAAAGTCAAAGATATTAGTAATATGAAATTGGTGGAAAAATGGAAGAAACGAATAAAGGTTGTACTACCGAGTAATATGATAAATAAATTCCCGATAAGAATATGAAACCTGAGCAGTGTAATAAAGTGCGTGAGAAAGATAATGTAGTGAATGAGGTTATAAAGAGGCCTGAGGAAGAAAAGTGGATTAATGGATATAAAACTGCGAAGCCAACAAGAAGTAAGGAAAAAGAAAAAAAATACATACCGAATGGAT
>QKWP01000192.1:335636-391208 GCA_003550325.1 Gigaspora rosea | reverse complement strand
ATTTCTGTGTAGTAAATTCCCATTACTACATTCCTGTAAATATTCGTAGCTCTTACCTCATATTTGGTAACTGGGTAATTCTGGTGGGAATATAAAAGGATCGCTTTAAGAAGAGAAGGAACAGGGAGCATTCTCTTTAAAAATTTAGAAATTTAGTTTGTTATTTTACACACGCACATGTATATAAATCGCTCTCCCAAATAAATCTAATAAAACGCTCTCCAAAAATATTTAATAAAATACATTCATTTATAAATTCCCGAACTCTTAATGATTGTGGCCCAGTAGCTGAATTGGCATACGAGTTTAGGAAGTCTCTCCCAAGGCCACAACAAGGGGTCGATAGAAATATTTATGTGCCAATTGACCAATCAAATTCGTTAATTGATCAACACCCGAAGAAGCTTTCTTGTTAGATAAATTAAATTTGTACATATTGCATCTAAAGTAGCGATCTATCTAAAGTAGCTACTTTAGATATATAAAGTAGTGCCTTAATAAAATTAAGCAGATATGTACATAGTATATTACTAATTTGCTATATTAAATATTTGCTCATTAAAATAGGTTTAGACATTACATTAACTTAATTATAATATATATGTAATATAAACTAACATTAAAAAAAATTAAAATATAGATACTAATTTAAATTTTATTATATGATCTTAATTTTTTATATAAGCACTATACGTACTGTACGCTAAAAAAATTTGGGTATTATTTTAATGATTACACATCACTAGCTGCATACTTTAAAATGATGCAGATCCGATCACTAGATCACGAGAATTTTGCCGAAGTCTTTTTCTTGGATAAATGCAATATAATTTTTTATTTATTAATTTTTTTTTTTTTTGTTATTGAATCAAATTTATCTGACCTAATTAGCAACTCGACTAAAATCTCTGAACTAAATTTAACTAGAAATCAATTCGTTTATAATAGATTTACTACAGTTTGTTCATTTTATATGTTCGTTTCATTTGCTTCTCTTCTGGGAGCCCTGGAAAGTGATGTTAACCAGATAATTAACTTCGAGCGACCTAAATATTTATCTATTAAAATAGAATTAAATATTATATTAATTGTAATATAGACTAATATTAAAAAAAAATTTAAAATATAACCACTAGAGCAATTTTACTATATAAGTACTATACGTACTGTACGTACTGTACGCTAAAAAAATTTGGACATCATATAAATGGCACATCACTAGTCATTATGAGTCAGAAACGGTCCTATAGAATTAGTAGAATAATCTAATATTTATTAAGAGGGAAAAAGTATATGATACCCCTCTTTTCGCTTCAATAAAGAATAACTCAGAGTATTTAAGAAACTCACTTGGAGTGAGAAAACGAATAACTCAGTGAAGAGTTAACAATTCAGTTAGAGTTCAACGTTGTGGAGTGATAACCTTCGAAATTAGAGTAGAAGTGTTATCGTTAATAATTCTCCCAATAGATAATTGAATAAACTGTTATTATTATAAACCGACAACCCCCGATAAATGAAATCTTCAATCCCGTGATCACGTGATATCGTTAAGTCACTTAACGATCGACTCCAAATTCGTTACAGCAAGACCCGAACCAAATCAACCACGCCTCCTTCCGCCTGCCAATTCGAGGATCTAGAGTCTTGCACGCTATAGGACATAGATTTAGATAGATAGTGGCGTTGTTAGTTGTAGACCCGATCCTCACCATTTTCACAACGTACGTACAGTACGTACTATTCTTAATGGAAATTTGTATTCATATAAATGTTGCCTTATGCTATATAACTAAAAACTGATTGAAATGATTCGTAATTCAATGTAATGATCTTTTTTTAACCAAAAAAAAAAAAAATTAAATAAATACCATAAATGTTTATTACGAATAAAAATTGATAGTTTCTTTAACCACAATTTCATGTGAGGTGAGAAACCGTTGCAATATTGTGGCGAAACGAATCCTTTATTACATTAGGGCCCGAATTTGTAATAATTTTTTTTTTTTTTTTTTGATTTCTTCGGGCTACACCCGAAGCCGCTGTTGGCGGTCTTTATTAAGGTCATTGGTTTTAGGGACCCTACGGGCCCCCTACATTTTCATTACATGTTCGATTTCTATTTTTAATTTTGTCCTACGAAGTCTATCCTAACCTACTCCTCCTTCCTCTGGTTTCCCTGGCTGAGTCCAGCCGGTCCGTCATTCGGTGCGCCCCACCCGTAGGCTTCTTTAGATCAACTTTAAGGAGTTAGTTTACTCCGCCGATATGCTTGTATAGGTCCTTTTTTCGTCGCCGCCAGGTACTACCTTCTGAATTCGGATCGGGTCTGGTTTTCCTCGTGGACTTTTCCTTTTATAGTGGATGGTCCTTATGTTTACGACGTTTCTTGTCGGATTTTTCCTTTTCTGGATGCCGCATGACCAATGTGGCTATGTCACGCAACTCTGTTATCGCTGTAGTACCTCGTCCGGAAATGGGAAGAAGTGCGGTTCCTCATCACAGATCCTTGACACTCGTAGTCCCAACACAGTTTTTGTCATCCACTAGACTCGAACCGGCGACCTTGCGAGTGCGACCCCGGAGCGCTAACCACTGCGCTATCCGACCCAGGGTCCGAATTTGTAATAATTTCAAAAATTAGGCTTTATAAATAAATATTTTTTAAGTTGGGCTCTCATTCTTAATTATTTTCAAATTTGGGTCCCGATGTGTAAATTTCCCTAATAAAAGACCTAAAGTTCTGTCAGGCAGATCTCAGGTTTGACCTGTTTCGGAGTATTTTGGTTCCATACACTAACGTACAAATAAAATTTCTTTAATTTAAAATTTGAAAGCCATGGCGATGTATCTGTATCCCTGATCTACCAATTAGAATGCAGGATCAGGTGTAACATGAAATCGAAGCAATTCTGATTTTTTTTTAAAAAATCAGCCATAACATGAAATTTTGCCTATGGACCCATCTCTTGTGCTCTAACAAAAAAAAATCCCTTACGAAATTTTGGGTTAGAAACTCTTTGCTAAACATACTATTCTAACTTAACCTAACCCTTACCCTAACCCTAAACTAACGAATTAATTTATTGTTTTGATTTCACGCTACATCAGATCTTATAGAGTGCATATGCAAAAAAAAATAAAAAATTCTAAGAATTTTATAATTTATCGCCGTAGCGATATATCGCTAGTCTGATAGTCCTATACGCGGAGTTTCAAACTGTGCTCACAAATCATTAATCTTAATTATTTGTAAGCACAATTTGAAACTCCGCATAGACTAGAGATACATCGCTACGACGATAAATTATAAAATTTAAAAATTGGTGTTTACAAAAAGTTAAAAAGAATCGTATAATTATAAATGTTTATTTAATTGATTGAACAACTTTTATTAAAGATTTGGTCTAATTATAAATGTTTGTTTAATTAATAGAATAAACAACTTTTATTAAAGATTTGGTCTAATTATAAATGTTTGTTTAATTAATAGAATAAAGTTTATTATAAATGTTTGTTTAATTAATAGAATAAAGATTATTAAAGATCTCGTTCAATTATATAAATAATAGACAATTTTATTATGCTAAAATGTATATATAAGATTAATTAGCTAATAAAAAAAGTTCGATGAAAAATTTAATTTCAAATACCATATAAAATTACCTTTTTCATTTATATTTTTTTTATTAATTTCATTCAAATATTGTACATCAACAACATATTCTGTTAAAAATAGTTGCAATGAATCAAGTCTTCATTTTAATTCAAGTTTTTTCAAATTATTAGTAGTCTTTGAATTATGAACTAGTGGAATGATTTCTTAATTTTGTTTGTACTGAATTATTTATTTTAAAGCCGTATTTTTGAATCAATCACCATGGTTTAATAGTAAATGTACCTAAAATAGAAATTATATATTAATTATAATAATTATTAAAGTATAGAAAATATAGAAAGTATAACAAATTAATATAATCTAAAACTTGCCAAAAAGCACTGCATAAATGGTCGCTGCAAATCCCCACCCACCTCCAATTAAGCCAAGTGAATTTATAATCTAAATTTAATTATATTTAAAATTGCAATGTAAATTTAATTGAGATTAGATAATTTTAATACTTACAGTCTTAGTCCTTTTTAAAAATCATTATAAATTGTGAATTAATAATAAAAAACTACTTAGGAATTTAAAACTAATTCAACATATAAAATATCAAAACCTTTTATCAGTTTCGACTTGAACAATAAATGATTGTATGTCAATTTCTATTTTCGGGGAACGTTTAAAGCGTTGTGCATCATATGTTTTTGACTATTTAGTTAAAGTTAGGTTAAGGGTTAGTTCGAGGTTAGGGTTAGTGCATGTTTTATAGGTAAAATCACCTTCCCGACCTTTTTTATTGGTGTATCAATATAGGTTTAGGCATTAGTTTTCTTGTATTCTTCGTTTTCTCGCTTTTTTTCTTCTTTTTTTCTTCGTCGGGCTGATCCGTGTCGATCAAAACAAACAATTTGATTGGCCTTATATCACGTGATTGCACAACGCTTTAAACGACCCCGTATTTGTTTAATAAAAATAACTAAATCTTATAATACTAAGTGACAACCGTAATCCGGCAATTTGTCTTTTGATTGGATAACTCAGAACATGTGTACATTATGACATTCTGATGTAAACTACAGATCTACATACTAAATGATAACCGTAATCAGGCATTTATTCTTTTGATTGGATAACTCAGATCACGTACGTATTATGTCATTTCAATGTAATCTACATCCTAAAACAAATTCGTCCGTTTATTTTTTTAAACATTTTCGATTTTGATGTGTTAATAGTGACGACGAGTTAAGTTTACATTAAATTAAATACTAAATGACAACCGTAATCCGGCAATTTGTCATTGGATAACTCAGAACATGTGCACATTATGACATTCTGATGTAATCTACAGATCTACACACCTAAAATACTACTAAATGAGGCATTTATTCTTTTGATTGGATAACTCAGATCACGTACGTATTATATCATTTTGATGTAATCTACACCCTAAAACAAATTCGTCCGTTTAAACATTTTCGATTTTGATGTATTAATAATGACGATGAGTTAAGCTTACATTAAATATTTTTAATTGGTCATCTTAAGAAAACGTGACCATTGTATGGGAAAACTTAGTTTTACATGCGATTGTGTTAATAGTGACGACGATTAAGCTTAAATTTAAATATTTTTAATTGGTCATCTTCTGAAAACGTGACCATTGTGTGAGAAAACTTATTTTTACATGCGATTGTGTTAATAGTGACGACGATTAGGCTTACGTTTAAATATTTTTAATTGGTCTCTTCAGAAAACGTGACCAGTTTGTGGGAAATCTTATTTTTACATACATACATACGTACGGTTTATATAAGAAGGGAATTTTGTCGGAAATTACTATGTGATTATGCAAAAAATACCATCATCATCTGTTGTACCCAGAACGAAAAACATATTCAGATTTTCTTCCATGGCAATTACGTATTAAGCTAAGTAATTGCGAATGTTTATAAAAGATATTTTACAGCTTTGCTAGATAAATTGTTCTATATTTGAGAAAACTTGGTTTGATAAGTTTAATTTAATTCTGATGACATTATTGGAAATCAATTATGCAATTTCAGCATTGTATAGACTGCTATTTAATAATAAAATATGAATGACATTTAGAGGGTTTCAGACCTAATTTCGAATTAAATAAGCAACTTATTAATTTTAAAACATTGATCTATAAATCCTATTTATTTTTATTTTTATTTATAACAATAAATTATTTTAAATTTGTAAATTTTCTTTCGAAATTCTATTAAGGGGTTTCATAATTAAAAAAAAAATAGTGTTTAAACAATCATATTTGTGTATCAAAATTTTGAAATCGGAAAATGAAATGGGAATGTTTATAGACTCCCACTTGACAAAATAAATAATATTTTTTTTATTATACAGTTCAAAAAACTATTTAATAATAACAAAAGAGTAAATAATAAAACTTCGCTCAAATTACTTACTGAACCTTCACTCAAAAATTACTTACTGAACCTTTGTTCAAATTCTTATTAAATCTTTGTTCAAAAATTTTTTTATATAACTTAATGAACCTTCACTCAAATTACTTACTGACCTTCGCTCAAATTACTACTGAACCTTAACTCAAATTACTTACTGAACCTTCGCTCAATTACTTACTAAACCCTCGCTCAAATAACTTGCTGAACCTTCGTTCAAATTAATTACTAAACCTTTGCTCAAATTACTTTAGACTTTCGCTTAAATATTTTTTATATACCTTTGCTCAAATTATTTACTGAACCTTTGCTCAGATTATTCATTTGTTATTTTTCTATCTAACTTAATAAACCATTGCTCAAATTACTTACTAAATCATTTCTTAAATTGCTTATTAAACCTTTGCTCAAGTTACTAATTAAACCTCTGCTCAATTTATTCTTTTATAAAACTTACTAAACCTTCGCTTAATTATTTTTATTATATCACTTCTTAAACCTTTGCTTAAATTATTTTTTATATAACTTAGTAAACTTTCGTTTAAATTATTTTTTATTTAATTTATTAAACTTTTGCTTAGATTTTTTTTAACAAATATTACTTAAGATATCCTATATGTTAATATGCCTCAAAAAAGAACTTTCAAGCAAACTACCTAAAGATCAAAAACTTTCGATAGTAATGTTTTAACATTATAATTAAGCTAATGAACTTGAAAAAATCATTAGATTTAATTGTTTTCACGTATAGTAAGTTATCGATCCAGTTCTATGGCTTGTAATAATTATATACCCAATGTCGACGTTAAATACGGTATACTTTCAAGTTTAGGTGAAAATCCTAGAAAATTTTCCCAACTCGGAAGCATAAGTTCTTTTCTATTTCTTTTTATTTTAATTTTGTATGACTATTAATAAAAAAAAAGGATAAATAAATGGATAAGTCATGGGCCATGTTATATCACATAAACTTGGCTTATTCAACTTGCTCATAGTCAGATCCATTATTATTTTTAAAGACAGACAAATTTTATAAATATGGGCCAGTGCGAAAATGTAGATACCTGAAAACTAAAAGTTATTTTGTCTACATATAAAAGTTCTTAGTTTTAATTATTTAATTATAACTTTTTTATACCTAATAAAGAAAGACCTAAGCTACATTTTGATATAATTTTTATTATCATTTTATAATAAGTTTATTTTATAATAAATTTTTTAAAAAATTCTATTTTTTAAAAAAAAAAAACAAAAATTTTTTTTTTAAAAAAAAATTATTTTTGCCACCAATATGCAACGTTATAAGCTTGTACTACGCAACTGCATTGCCATACATATGCTAAATATACAGTTAAAATTTTAATTTAATTGGATCAATGGTTGTTAAAATATAGATTAAAAACTAATTTATTTTAACAAAGTTTTATATATAACTATATATCATATGCTCTGATTTTTGGAATTTATAAAAAAAGCTTATTTTTTTAAACCTTTAAAGCTAAATAATGTTTGATCTACTGGTTCATTTTAAATTATTTTACTACCAAATTGTTCATCTCTTTAAGACGATTCCAATGAGCTAAAAATCATAAAAATCCAATCACAGGGTCATAAGAAAATGTGCTATCAAATAGGTGACGCACCTGAAATTGGTTTGATATAAATCAAACCAATTTCAGGTGTGTCGCCTATTTGACAGTGCATTTTCTCATGACTCTGTGATTAGATTTTTATGATTTTGGGCTTGTTGGAATCGTCTCAAAGAGATGAACATTTTGGTAGTAAAATTATTTAAAATGACCAGTGGATAAAAAATTATTTGGCTTTAAAGTTTTAAAAGATAAGCTTTTTTTATAAATTCTAAAAATCGGAGCATATGTAGTAATTTTATATATAGTAATTATTATTAAATATTTAAAAATTTATATTTTAACAACTACTGATTCAATTAAGCTAAAATTTTAACTATATATTTAGCATATATATAACAATATACTTGTACAATAAAAACTTACAAAATTGTAAATTAGTAACAAAAATATAGTTATTTTTAAAAGGTATTTTTTGCTTTTTTTTAATAAAAATACTAAATTTTAAAACCATTATTACACAACAATTTGTATATAAAAAGATAATAAATTTTATATTAATAGATAGCTTAGAACTTGGTTTATTTAGTACAAAAAATTTATAGATAGATAATTAAAAATTAAAAAACTTTTATATATAGATAAATTAATTATTTAATTTTAATTTATTCATATTTTTGCATTTTACAAATTGAAAAAATAAGTCATTAATAAAAATTTTTATAGAAATAAAATTTTTTAATAAAATTTACATTAAAATAAATCCGCAGACCTGTGTAATAAATAAATGTATTTAAATGTTTATATTAAATTTCAAAAAATTTTTTTTTATTATAAAATATGTCGTGTATCTACATTTTTGCACCGGACCATATTTACGTAGAATGATGCAAGGGCATACACATTTAAGTCAGCAAGCGATTTAGGAAGTTGGGAATATGTTGAAGTTGATTTGATAAAGGCGTGTGGTTTATATTAGCATAATCTATTTAAATAAAGACAATATATATTATTAAAGCATATATTATTGTTTTCAACCTAGAATAAAAAAAAAGTTTTTTTTCAAAATATTTTAACGTTTTAAAAATAAAATTAATTTCATTTGCAAGATCCTAAAGACATACTAACCTAAATCAAACAAAGCTAAAACCATCAATGGCACAAATATACTATCACTTAAATTAAAGCCAGTATCATTCAAATAAATCTTAAATTCCAAAAAACTTATCCATCATTGGGCATTGTAGAAAACTTTAAATCCTCCTTCGCAAATTGTGCATTATACGTTTTAACAACACCAGTATTACCAGCAGTATCATCGTTATGAATGTATTGATTACAATCATAAGTGCTGCCTAATATGCAATTATTGACAAATTTAGTACGCAAAAGACAAAAAAAGCAAAAAAAACAAAAAGATGTGGAGATTTTAATAACCAATACTTACTAACATTGACTAAATGGAACTAATCTTTACTATTTGCATTGTTTTAAAAAGAATATCTATAAAAGAAACATTTTAATAATTTGTTCATAATTAATTAATGCTAAAAAAAATCATAACTATGAATATTACATGGAGCAGGAATAAAGGGTTCTTCTGCTAAAGAATTTTGAATGATAGGATTATCATTATAAATGCCCTAAATTATTAACCAAGTATATCCAAGTAAAGCGATTAAAAGTAATATTAACACGAAATTTTTCAATACAAATAATGATGTTGGTTTGATCTTGCGATATTTTTGAAATAGTTTTTCAATGATCATTTTACACACACAAGTTATGTTCAAATAATACTGTATTTGAGTTTTCGATATTAAAAAACTTTATATATATAAAGGAATTATTTTATTATTGGCAAAAAATAATTTTTTTTATATACATGTATAATGCAATTAATGATTTTATTATTGGCAAAAAATAATTTTTTTTATATACATGTATAATGCAATTAATGATTTTATTATTGGCAAAAAATAATTTTTTTTTATATACATGTATAATGCAATTAATGAAAACAAGTTTCAACAAAATTTTGCAAATTATATGCGTCTGTTTATATTATTCAAATATGAAAAATACGATCGAATTGATTGTTTTATTAGGTCGCACACAGGAATTACGGAGAAATCATTCATATTATTGTTACATGTAGATAAGTATACATTATTGGTGAATAACGGTAATTTGGCAAATGAGCACGTGCCGCGGAGCGGAACGTGCAGCCAATCATTTGTCAAATTACCGCCAATTTGCCCAATAATGTTGTTATCCGGCACAATTCATGATCATGATTCGTAGAGAGTTATCGGCTGAGTTTTAATTTGAATAAACATGTAATACATGAAAAAAATAACAAGAAATAATTTCATGTTCATATAAGTTTTGTCGGATAAAAATAAATTATAAATCTTGCAGGGTTTAAATGCAGAAATCCTGGGTTCCTTAATACGCCACAAATAAATCACAATTATTATCTAATATTCTGTATATAACATCATCAAATTACTAATAATCATTACTAAAATTAAATATCGTGGAAAATATTTCGGAAAGAACGTAAGACTGAACCTATATCAGTCTTTTTGTTCTGAATTATCTTAATAACGCTATTTGTAATCATCCTGGTTGGATAAACTATATTTTGATTTTGGATCTTTACCGCAATTCAAAGCTCGTTTATTGAGTTATGGCACATAATACAGTTCTAAAATGGCATGACTATATCAATATATTGCAACAATAAAATATATATACACTTTATAACATGCCGGGATTTACATCGATCAATCAATTAAATCGTAAATTTTTATGAAGAAAAAAAAAAAAAAGGAAAATAACTGAAAAATACAGTACAAGAAACGTGAGTCTAAATTTACATTGGAGCACCAATAAAAATGTCGGGAGAGTATTTTTTAACTATAATATCTGCCTTAAACCCAATTCCAACCCCACCCTAACCCTATTCGTGATTTCTGCATTTTAGATACATTTCCAAATAAGGAAATTGAAAAATGGGTAATATTTTGATCCGAAAAGTTACATAGGTTAAAGTTTTGTATCATTAGTACATGCGTAGTACATATGTACGCCTGTGTGCACTAAAATTGCAAGAAATTATTATGATTTACTTTTTTTTTTTTGCATGTATGGAAATTTCTAAATTGTTCGTAGCACGATATTTTTCATATTAATGTCATATATATGAATTTCAAAACTATGTATTTTATGAACCATTAGTTGTAGCTTCTTAAATTTTAGGCAAAATGATTTTGGGTGAAATTTACCAGAGATATCGAAAGACTGAGCCTTTAACAGTTCATAACATGAGAATTATTACCATGTTATTTTGTTTGATCTGTATATTAATTTTCACTATTAGTATGATTTACGATATTATAAACGATCAACCTGTCATTAATTATTCTTACATTAAAGAAGATTTGCCAGTTTCAGGTAAAAAAAAATTGCTTACTTATAATTAATATACGTAATTTTATTTTGTTTTCTAAAGCTATTTCAATTAGATATACGATTCTTTTCTGAAACTATTTTTGTGATGAGTTGCAGCTTTGAAACTTCTTGTAAGATATGTAATATTTAACCTTACAACTACTGTATTCGTGTAAATTTTACATCAACCCAGATATAATATTTAGAGATAAATCTTTTAACTTTCAAAAATGTTTAGAGAGTCAAAATTCTAGCGTTATTCACGATAGTAACTGCAATAAATATATCAATGCTCCATTAGAAAAAGATGGAACTTTTTACAATGGATATTTTTCAATTCCGTTTGAAAATAATTATAAATTAGTTCTATCAAATAACACGAAGCATGGAAATCACGGTAAACAAAGTATTGGGTTTCTATTGCAATTTATGGATTAAATGTGACTCTAAATGCCAGTTCAAGTTTTTTTATTCAAATTTCTGATTCAGGTATGTTTAAAATGCCATTTCTTTTTTAAACTTACATACTAAGCCTTATAATTACTGTATAATATGCAGAAATCGTTAATTCGGAAATGAATATTTCTCCGATATTTTTACAATCAATTGCACAGGCGAATACTTATAAAATTCTCACACAACAAGTAAACTGTTTTAATAAGATATAAAAACAATTTTTTTTTTTTACTTTTAAATTAATATTAATTTTATTTTTTAAAAGAGTATTGACATTTATTTGAGTCGAAGAATCAGGAAATTTATTATCCCGAACTGGAAGACAACTATGGGATTTCAACCCGACTATATTATAAAACCTTACCCAACATCAAGAAAAAGTAATTTCATTCAGCATTAATCTTAAAAAAAACCTGTAAATTAGTTAGATTATTAATATTAATTATTTATATTATCTAGGGGTGACACAACCGTTGACACAATTTCGAGGTGATACATTTACAGATATATCCGTCTCACTGGAATTTGATATAACTACGTAGAAACAGAACAAAGGTAATCTTTGACCAAATAGTTACTTAAATTTATGGCTGTGTTCATTAACATTAAAATAATTTTAAAGATCACATACAGTAAGTATCATGACTATTGAGTTTATAAATATATACATAAATTAATTTATGATTATAATTTTCATATAGATTGAGTTCTCTGGCTTAATTGGAGGCGCATGGTCACTTGCTGTATGTGTTTACAAATACCTATTTGGTATGTTTTTTATTATTAGTCAAATGCAGTTATCATATAATTTTAATAAATAGATGAAATATAGAGGTTTAAAGTTGTTGAAATTTGAAACTGGTTTCAATTTTTATCAATAAAATCTCAATAGAAAAACCGTTAAAACTATCATAAATCTCAAACTTTAAAAATTAGGTTTGACATTATTGAAAACTGGTTTTATCTAACAAACATTAATTTATAATAAATATAATAATGGTTTGAATTTTCTTTTAAAAAATAGGCGATGACGCAATTTGACCTTTTGGATTAATTCAAAAATGTGGCTATTTTTATGGACGAACTCAAAAGAAATTATCTAAATCCTTATCAACATTTCCTTTAGTTCAACTTTTAGATTCGTCAAAAAATATTGATTATGATGATGAAAGTAGAGTTGATCAATTAGAAAAACAAATTAACGATTTGGAATTGTTTTTAAGAAATTATGCGGTCGATGCGCAGCAACTAGATAAGGCTTATATAAATAATGAACATGATAAAGATATATACTAAGTTTGACATTACAAATGCTTATTATAAATTTTATCATGATATGGTGCTAGTAGCCTATGCTCATCACAAATACTTTTTTTTATGTAGCTCCATAAAGTTATATAAATTTCATATACAAACCCTGTGTAGACTTATGTAGTTAAAATTTTTATATACAGCTTAATATAATATAGGTAATATAAGTATCTTTAATACATTAAAATTAATATACTGTAACAAGAAATTCAGGTTATTATTACAAAAAACATTAAGAATCAGGATAATAAATGACTTGATATATCAAAAAACTGTGCAAATTAAAATGGGGAAATTACAAATAAGTGCTCAAAATCGAAAAAAAAATTGCAGAAAGGGGCCCAAAATGAAAATTATCGTTAGAGGCTCAATATTTGAAAATTATTCAAATAAAAACTAAAATATTGTGCGCTAAAGACCTGTGATTTAGATTCCGTGGTTCAATGACTCGAATGTGACTCATAATATAGTATATAGTTAATTGTAGTTAATTGTTAAGCGCATAAGAAATGTAATGATGATAAGTGATTAGTAAATTGAATATAAATTCAAATGAGTAATAAAAAGCATACCTTTGGTCCATTCGATCCACAAATCCATTTATTAATTGCACTGTAGAGTTGTCGCTTAATCTAACTAAAAATCCAACATGATGTCAAATGCAATATTACTTTTACTACAGTACGGGAACCCTTAAATCATCTAGTCCTATATATGTGCCAAATTTTGGGCTGGAAATTGGGTCGAAGCCAATAGAATTGCAGAAAATTTGCGAATAAAAAAAAAAAAGTACAGTGTAAGGACCTTGGCCCTTTTAACTTAGTGTTGGGTCAGAAGTTGGGTCGGAGCAAATAGAGTTGCAGAAATTTTGCGAATAAAAAAAAAAAAATCTAGCATAAATTGATTTTTTATAAGTCTGGCCAGAATTATGGTAATATGGTAATTCTGGTCAAAACTATAGTGGCCAAATTTTAGGTTTATTAATGAAAATAGTTAACTTTAAACTTTATAAAAGTATTTAAACTTAACAAATTATATAACTTTATTCTAAAGTCTTTTTCCACATTTTTATAAAAGAAAATTGTTCTATCATAGCTATGCTAGTTATTTTTTATACTATTTTAAAAAATTATCAATTTCACTTGTTGATTTAAGGATTCCTGCACTGTAATTGAAAAAATGGTTGTTCAGTTTTTCTGTCAAATATTCTTTATCTTACAAGTTTAAACCTAATAAACCAAACAAGTTACTTGTTGTTTGTTCCATGAATAATGCCTACACCTATTACTAAACTCAAAGAACTTGCTACAAAAATAGCAAAAAAATCTGCATAAGAAAATGATGTATCTGAAACTATTGAACAATGTACCTATTACTTCTACTATTATCTTAAAAACTAAAATCATTTATGTTTTTGTAAAAATTGTAAAAGCAATTTTTTTTTCTAAAAGTTGTGAATTCATCAAAATTAACCCAATATATCATGAGATATTATCATTTTATCTTCACTATCATATGAAATTTTCTTTGCAGATCTGTAAAAAATTTCATATAATTGCAAAGACAAAGAAAACAATATTTTGTAATCCATTAGACCAATTTTTATAATTTCACCACTGTTAGAAAGAGAAAATTGCCTTTACAATTTTTATAGAAACACAAAAGATGTTAATTTGGCAAAAATTGAGAAATTTTAAAATTGGCTTCAGATTATAGGTATTAATTGTTTTGACATAAAATGCACTCTACTAATTATTAATCAAATTCTTTCCTTTACTCATGGATTATAAAGCAGCCATAACTTGACTGCAAAATTCCTGTAATTGTCAGCCTGTGGTTGCAGGTGGAAAGCTACTAGCTAATGCTACAAATTACTTGATCAATTATACATTGAATGCACTAATATGTACTGTATATTTTGTTTAACAAGTTAATAAAGTTTGAATAGCTAGTATATGTGCTAATGTACCTCCAATAAGCATTTAAATCACAATGTGTGGCCCTGTTTGATAGTATATATGCATTAATCAGAGTTATATTGAGTTAAGAATTGATTTTTTAAATACCTTGTTTTTTCAAATAATGCTATGTGCATTATATATAAGTAGCTGTCCAAGAGAAACTAGTACTCATATCATGATGTATATCCTTATTTGCACTTATTTCTTTTATTAATTTGGTAATTCGAAATAAAATAATAAAAAAATTTTTTGATTTGGATGATATGTAATACTTAGTAAACCTAAGAGCAATAAAGTAGATTGGATTTTATAGACATTTTGGACATTTTTTCAAATTAAAAATTACTTAAAATTTTATTAAGATTTTCTATTTTAATTTTTTTTTAAAAATGAATCCAGCACCTAAAAAATATATAATTATATATTTATTAAATTAATTCATTAATTATTTAGGCCTTGGACATAGGCTTAGACAGTTTTGGACAATCTTGGACATTGGACAAAAAACATAGGTTGGACATGTCCAATGTACAATACTAACTAAAAGATAGCAGAAAGATAAAAACCATTTCCTATTGCCTAGTGACTTAATAGCTAAAAGTGAGGCTTAGATTTGCACTTTGCCACGTTCAGGTGCCGGGAGAGTGCTAAAGAAACAATATGTTGAGTGAAGTTAATTTTAAAAATGCACGAGGCTGTTATATAGGGGCAAAAGCCCTAAAATCAAGAAAAAGAAAGTTTACAAGTCTTAATATAGATGAAATCCAGGAAAAAGGTATAAAGACCCATAATACTGGTCAAAATCTATTGAAAAGGAAGATAAAATGAAATTGTCGCAAAAAAGCTCAACTACCTCAATGAAATTAGAAAAAGGACAGGAAAAGCAAGTAGAAATCTCTAATAAGACATCTGTAGATTGGTCAGAAGATGTGAACTTAGAATTCTCTATAGGAGAGGACCCAACAGACACAGGTTTAAGCTCCTCTGAAAAAAGAGAAATTCACTGGGAAATATGAAGGAACGTTCTGGAAAAACTGTAGAGAATGATGATATGATGAATGTAATCATGCAAAATGATGATCTGAACCTGAATTTGGGTGACAATGCAATAAATTCGAGAATTAAATCATCTGAAGGCTGTCAGTAGTCTAGTTTATTTACTAAACTAAGAAGTGGTAGAGCAACATACTCTAATTTTGCTCAGAAACAAAATTCATACAAAAAATGACAATGCATTAATCTTTGATATACAGAATTTTGAGAACATTTCAATTAGGGATGGAAACGGGTAGCCTGATTGGGCCCAACGGGCTTTTTTTAAAATTAAATTCGGGCCATTTTTTAAAACTCTGGTCACATGATAAATTACTACATGACCAGAATTTTGAAAGATGACCCGAATTTAATTTTAAAAAAAGCCCGTTGGGCCCAATCAGGCTACCCGTTTCTATCCCTAATTTCAATTAATAATATTGTAGGTGCATTATATGCAAAAATGGGAGATAATTTGATTGCAGCTAGGCCACATTATAAAAGAGGAAAGCGTTAATACTTCAAAGTTATTTTTATCAATCAGGAGAAGCAACAATTTTATGCTACAAATGGAATTGTTATCTTCAAACAAACATTACTAGAGCATCAATCAAGGGACTTTTCTCTTAGAATGCTGTCTATAATAAAAATTATAAAAAAAAACATATGAATTTACTATAAAATTTAAGCCAAATATCTAAGCTAGCTTTACTATTTAACTTAAAATTAAATTTTACAAGCATATAGAACAAGAAACGAATAAAAAATTTAGCTTAAAAACTAGATCAAAAATTTTTTTATTTTTGCACATTTCAAAATTTAACTTCGCCAAAAACAAATATTAACTAATTATAAATCAGTATTTATGTATAAAATTATGCTCTGAACAACTTTACTTAGTCGACCAAAGAAGGTTATCTTGTAAAAAAAATGTGTTAGCTATATACTAAATTTAAAAATTTTCAGTTTGTAATATAAAGCCCCTTTTTTGTCAAGGTAACCTGCTTTGGGCTTCTAAGTAAACTTGTTCAGCTGGTAATTCTACTCGATTCAAGGTCAAAAGGCGTTTTTTGGACCTTTTACTAAGTAAAAAATGGGTTCAAAGTTTGAAAAAAAATTTTTTTCTAAAAGAAAAAAATTTTTTTCGAACTTTGAACACATTTTCACTTAGTAAAAGGTCCGAAAAATCGCTTTTTGATCTTGGATTGAGTAGAATTACCAGCTGAACAAGTTTACTTAGAAGCCCAAAGCAGGTTACCTTGACAAAAAAAGGGGCTTTATATTACAAACTGAAAAATTTTAAATTTAGCATATAGCTAACCCATTTTTCTTACAAGGTAATATTCTTTGGTCGACTAAGTAAAGTTGTTCAAAGCATAATTTTACACATAACTGCTGATTTAAAATTATTAATATTTGTTTTTGGCAAAGTTAAATTTTGAAAATGTGCAAAAATAAAAAAATTTTGATCTAGTTTTTAAGCTAAATTTTTTCTTCGTTTCTTGTTCTATATGCCTGTAAAATTTAATTTTAAGTTAATTAGTAAAGCTAGCTTAGATCATTGGCTTAAAGTTTATAGTAAATTCATATGTTTTTTTTTTATAATTTTTATTATAGACAGCATTTTGATTAATTTTAAGTGGAAAAGTCCTATGTCTAGTATATCCTAGTTAATCTTAGACGCAATTTCTTGTATATCAAGTTACAAAATCTTCCAATGTAGACCCAAGGATATTATTTCAAGACAGATTAAAGAGGCCACTGAGGACTTGGGCTGTGTTACTTCAATTAAACTCTTGGTTTATGAAGGAACACAGTATGCACAAACCAGTGAATTGTCACGTTTGAGACAACTGATGACCCAGACCTTGTTAAAAGAATTTTTAGACACACTCACATATGGGACCAGAAAGACACATTGAGTAGAAAGAGGCTCCCAAAGTTTGTTTTTACTGTAACAAAGAAGAGCATATTTAGAGGGACTGTGAAGAGCTTAGAAAGCCAATTGAATTCAGACAACAGCAAAGGGGACGTGAAATGCAAGCAAATAATCAAGCAAAAATACAAGTCAGAATGAAATAATCATTAGTGCAGATAACCCATATGTAACAAATGGGGCACAAAGTTCGAGCATAGAAGATAATACCAATAAGCAGGAAGTAATATGTGATGAAAATAGTAAAAACTCAGAACAGGTGACAAATAGAATTTCTCTAGTTAATCAAGTCTATAAAGTTTTACAAAAGGAGGCTAACATAGTACATACCTTAGAAAGTGAGAAAGAGAAGACAGTTAATACTATTTCTTTTGGGCCAGAAGAAGAAATTGGTACAGAGAATGTTGCTTAAGGGCTCCAAAAGGCAAAGGAAATGGAGGCAAAAGTAGAAATGGATGTTGGATCGAAACAAATAGTTGACAATGAAGAATTTATTCAAGTAACTAGCAAAAAAAATAAGAAAAAAAATAGAAACTCAGCATTAGACAAAAGAATTCTCCATATGACAAGGATAAAGGGTCTAAAGAGTCAAAACCTTATCGAGTAGATGATTATAGTATATATCATAATAATTATAGATTGCATAAACAATTTTATTTGTTTTTTTTTTTTTTTTTTATATATGCATAATAAAATAGCAACTCTAAATGTCAAGGGTTTGAATAACAAACAAAAATTTCAAGAGACTATATCTTTGTTAAAATTATATAGATTAGATTTAATTTTAATACAAGAAATGAATCTTTATGACTACTCTATTAGAAATTTTTTGGCTCAGCAGTGGATGTATAACTCATATTGGACATCAAAAATGGCAATACTAGCAGGAAAAAAGGAGATTAAGTTTGAGGAAATAAAAGAATCATTTAATGGATGAGTTCTATTAGCAAGATTTAATTTTAAACAACAGTCTTACCTGGTCACTAATGTATATGCTCCTCCAAATATAGAAGACCAAGTTACATTCTTTAATTATTGGCTCCCACAGTTAGATGAAGAGGTTATTAATATTGTAGCTGGGATTTTAACATAAATTTAAATCTATATGAAAACAAAATTAGTCATGCAGAGCTGTATAATGATTCATCACATGAGATTTTAAGACAGAAAATGCAAGAGTATATAGATACAGCTGAGATAATAGGGATAAAACCCTTTCTTACTTTTATCAGAGAACACATAGAAGCACTTAATAGCTACTCGTTTGGATTATATATTTATAGTTGCGAATCATGCTCAATATTGTAAAGGGGTTGCTACTCGGTTTGGTAAATCTGACCATTTATTAGTTGTATGCTAGTTGCATTTTGCAAAGAACTCTTCAAGAGCTGCATTTTGGAAATTTAATAAAAGGTGTTGGTCTAATGAAAGAATTAGAAAGATATTGAAAAGGAACTATGCAGCATTAAAAATATAAGCAAATGGGACTTCCACAAATGTGTTATTCAGTTGATTATCAGGGCCTATAAACTACAGACTGCTCTAGAAAGTAAATTCAAAAACTTCACAAAAGGTTAACAGAAGTAAATATGAAGATTACACATAGTGATGAGTATAAGGATTTACATTTGGTAGCTAAAAATATACATCAACAGTTACAAGAAGAGCTATCTTTATTAGCTGTAAAATGGCAAACTAGATCGAAAGCTAAATGGGTAGAATGTGGAGAAAAGTCTATAAAATATTTTTTCATGCGTTACAAAGTTAGAGCTTCATCGACACCTACTACTAAAATTAGGGACCCAACTAAACAACAAAAAGAAGACCCAACTACTATTCTGCAGTATATTCATAACAACTTCACACAGTTATACAAGACAGAAGAGTTTGATGAAAAAGCAGCAGATAGTTTAATTTAGGGTTTGTCGCAACTATCACTGGCTAAAATATATCATTAGTAAAGATGATTTCAAAAGAGGAAATTCTATAATTATAGGTACTCTTGCCAATAATAAAGCCCCTGGAACTGATGGCCTTAGCTATGAATTTTATAAGTTAGCAAAAAATGAGGTCCTTCCAATACTTTTAAAATTGTTTAATACAGTATTGGAGCAGGGGAAATGCCATGTTCATGGAATTAAAATATCATTTTGCAGATTCCTAAAAAAATGATAACCTTGAAGAAATAAGTAATTAGAGACCAATTTCATTCACGAATTGCGACGTCAAAATATTTATGAAAATTATTGTGAATTAACTGAATATATTTTGTGCTAATGTTATTGGACCATATCAAAGAGAATTTGTAACTGGAAGATTAATACAGGATGCAGCCATGGATGTATTAACGGTGCTGAAAAACCAAACAAATTAGTCCAAATAGCTTCTTTTGGTAGATTAGCAAAAAGCTTTCGACAGGGTCAATCATGGGTACTTAAGAATGGTATTAAACAAGATAAACTTTAATAAAAAATTTGTTAATATCATGAATGCATTATTTTCATCTCAACAAGCATATATTACGGACTTAGGTTTCCTCTCAGAACCATTTAGAGTAGAAAGGGGAGTCTGTCAGGGGGACCCATTGTCCCTACTTATGTACACACTAGCAATATAACCATTATTAAAACATATATATATCAAAATCTATAGTATTGAGATTAAAAATCAATATTTCAAAATCGTGCTGTACACTAATGATTTGACTATAAGCATTGGTTCTCAAAGTGATTAGCTTGATTTATTAGAGATAATTAAAACATATAAAGCGCATCTAATGCCAGAGTGAACAGGTTTAAGACAATGCTTATACCACTTACAGTGATGGCACAGGGTCATAACTTGACCAGTGAATGCAATTTTAGGAAAGTAACAAAAGATGAACCAATATCTATACTTGGCTATAAAGTGGATAATAAAAAAAATCCAATAAAACCTTTATGAGAGGATTTAGCTTACAAGATACAAAATAAAATTAATACTATGACAAATAGAAATTTGTTGTTGAAAGATAGAATATTAGTAGCAAAATCACTGTTTATCTGGTATCTACTATATCTTACTCCCCCAAAAAGGAAACAGCTATATGTGTTCAATAACATGATTATGGATTAGGTCAAAAATAAGTCAAGAATGCTCCCACACTACTCAATCTTTCAACAGGAGTACGACCAAGGAAGCTTGGTAGCTCCAATTTTGAAGGATATTTTGAATGCAAGATTGGTCTCAGTGTTAATAAAGCTGATAACAGGCAATAGTTTCGGGCAAAAGTAGAAAGAGCAATAATCACTAAAAATTTATAGAGTAGAAAAAATGTAACAATCAATGAGGCTCTAAATAGCAGTTCAAATACAACAAAAGGATAGACAGAGAGATGAAAGCTATATATACAAGCATGGAATCAGTTGGAGTGTAAACTGCTAGAAGAAGGTAATGGACCTTGGGACCCTGGTGATCTTGAAATAGGAAATCAACATGGTAATTTTTTAGCAAAAAAAGCTACAGAATACCTATGTTCTAAACTCAATGTTTCTGCTAGCTAAACAGATCATATAGGCTGGATTAAAGAAAAGTGAACTATTAATAGAAAAAAGGATGTGGTCTAGAGGCTAACTAAAACTTAGGGCACTTCCTTTAGGGTATTGACTAGTACATATCAATTAGAAAGAAAATAGGGAATGTCCTGCATGGCCTCAAGAAATACAAACCCCGTTATACTTTGCTCTGGAGTGTAAAATTAGTAAAATGATATGGTCCAAAGCATACAAACATCTGATAATATCAAATGAAATGGACTCCCAAAGTCATGGGATGAAATTTTTCCTGCTACGAACATTAAAGAGCCCGCCAAATATAAAGCAGCTATATGGCTGTATATCACTTGTCTATATGAGATCTGGTATTGCTACATCCAGGTCAAATAGTAACAGAAATGGATACTAGAATCAATACTATCTGATATTGTCCAGATGAGAATTAGTAAGGTTCTAAAAGCTTTACAAAAGGAGGAACATAACAGTTTAAAGAAGGTAATGAAGTATCTTTATCTGAACTTTCTCAGATAGATTTTAGAGCAGATAAAAAGAACTTGACCTGGAATAAAGATATAAATAGTCTGATAGTCTATTTTTATTATAATATAATTTTGTATTAGGTGTCAGTCAGTAAATTATTAATAAAGTACATTTAAATGGCGTCTTCTTCAGAGGTTTGTTAAAAAAATAGCTAAAAGTAAGAGGTGTGCCATTTATCATGTGATATTTTTTACTTAATAGCTACCTCTATCCATGTATGGTATATTCACTTTATCTAATTTTGATTAATTAATATAATATATAGACATGATCACTACCTCAGACCATGTATCCATGGTAAAAATCATATGATAAATGGCATGCCCCTGATACACTAGCACTATTTAACAAGTTTAATAGACTCCAGAGCTATAATGCAAGAATCTTATATTAGTAATTAGGCTACATGGCTATAGTAGAACAAGAATAATTTAGATAAATAGTACTTACAAATCACTATATGTTATATTCTTCTTGACTATTTTTCTCATATATATAAAATATAACTAATCATAAACTGGTTATATATTAGATATTGGTTAGTTTAGAATAGTAGATATTCCTTAATAAGATTTGTAAAAGAATAGCAAGTAGATTTTCAGCTTTGGGTAAGTTAAGTCATTTGATTGTGTGATGATAAATATATCTTCTATATTATAAAAAAATCGAGTGTAACATTTAGCTGCAAGGTAACGTTTAGAATACTCAATATAAATAATATTCAATTGTATTACATTAAACTATCCATGATGTACATATTTATTTTTACATAACACGCTTTATCTTTAACGCGCTTTTTTTTATTTTGCCAGATTCACACTTTTATACAACACGCTTTGTCTTTAACGCACTTTTTTTTTATTTTACCAGATTCACAGACATAATTTCAATTATATATATTATTACAAAGGAAAATGAAACATTCGACTATTAAATATTATGTAATATGGAGTTATACGTCAAATTTAAAATGTTTTAAACAATTTAGGTATCTACCTTTAAGCTATTATTTTTGGGCCTTTTAATTTTATATATATAATACTTGCCCAAAGTTGAATATAAGCTGATTTTCTTCAATTCAATTGTATGTATTACATTAAATTATCCATAATGCGCTTATTTATTTTACACAACACGTTTTATCTTTAATGCGTTTTTTTTATTTTGCCAGATTCACACCTATTTATTTTTATAGATTTGTCTTTAACACACCTTTTTTTTATTTTTTTACCAGATTCACAAATATAATTTCGATTATATATATCATTACTAAGGAAAAATGAAACCTTTGATTATTACTAATATATTAATATGGAGTTATACGTCAAATTTAAACAATTTGGTATCTACCTTTTATTATCATAAGCTGTTATTTTTGAACTTTTTAATCTACCGCTATATGCTTTATTTATTTAAATATAATACTTGCCTGAAGTTAAATATAAGCTGATTTTCTTCAATTCAATTGTACGTATTACATTAAATTATCCACAATGCACCTATTTATTTTTATACAATACACTTTATCTTTAACGCACTTTTTTGCAAATAGAACTAATTATTCGATTATATCATTACAAAGGAAAATTGACTATATTGGATTCAAAAAATTTAACCTTTTGAAATAATGCACATGGGTGTATCCAAAATAACACCCAGGTTAATTCACTAATGTGCAGATGGGCTTTATTTCGCGCTTATATGATACACTATAATTCCTAAAAAAATATAAAATAAAAAAGAGTAAATTAAATAAAAATATACTTACTCTTGATATTTATTCTTTGCATATTTGTAAACTAGCATTCTTGCACGTCCTTACAGACGTGCAGTAAAAATAAGTATTACTAAACCATATTGCGGCCATCACATAAGTCATATTTTAGCGAATATTACTTAACCTTAATATTTGTGGCTTTTTGATTATTTGCGTTCACCACATGAGTCATATTTTAGTGAATATTACTTAGCATTGATATTTGTAGCTCCTTGATTATTTATTTATGGGATTTAAAGCGCAATTAAACTTTTAGCTTCGGAGAGATAAATTTATTTCATGACAATATAAAGCCAAAAAAATTCAAAATCCCAGCTTTTTTGACAACATTCATTTTTGTGTGTATGTATAAGCAAGCCAATCAGAGCGTATTTAACGCGAACACATTATAGAGATTTAATAGTATAGATATAAATTTGGCGCCACCAAGAATCGGAATAATATACATACAGCATACAAAATAAAAAATCCAACAAATCAATTAAAAAAATGTAATTTTGGAAGAATGTTTGTTTATGGTGCCATTTTCTATAAGATTGTGGGATAATTCTTAGGATATTAGAAAATAAATAGAAAACTTTATTTTAAATTTTTTTTTAAAAATTAGACAACATTCTGTACTCACTTTCCTCCAAGAATTCCAATTTAAGTTAACATAAGTAAATAAAATAAAGTTTAAAAACACGTGAAGCAAAATTCATACGTATCATGAATACTATTACCCCAATTAATTCCTAAGTATAAGCGCACAATTTACTTGAAATAATGGAAATGGTTAAACAGCGTCAAAAACGACTTGTCAGTGAAAGGCAGAGAAGTTTAAAAAAGAGAAGAAAAGTTATTGATACAGAAACAAGAGTGGAAGTAGAGCCCACAAATATAATAGAAACAACCTTAAATAATGACAGTATTCCGTTGGTAGAAACAGAAGTTTCTATTAGTACAAATCAGACTAATATTCAATTTAATCAAAGAAGACGAAATTGGATAAAGCATTATAAGTTGGGGAGAATGGATCAAACATGTGCCTATTGTGGAGCTAAATTTTGGATAGAAGAAAAAGATCTTAGTAGCAATCGGTGATTTCCAACATTTGCAATTTGCTGTGCCCACAGCAAAGTTTGCTTACCACCCTTACTGGAGCTTCCACCATATTTGCTTAATCTATACACTTCATCTGAACCTACTGCCAATTTATTTCATAAGAATATTAGAAAATATAACAATATATTAGCTTGCACATTATTTGAGCCAATATTGATAAATTTCAGGGAAGGAGTGTCTCTAACTTTCGAATTTATGGCCAAGTCTATCATCGTATTGGATCTTTATTACCGGAAGAAGGCCATGCACCAGCATTCGCCCAATTATACATCTATAATACTGCACATGAGAATCAAAATCGATGTAACATTATGCAAGATTTAGATGAAGGAATTCTGCAAAATCTACAAAATATGCTTGATCAACACAATCCTTATATCCAAAATTTTCGTCAAGTAAGAGATGCCATTCAAACAGACCCAACTATCGAAGTTTCATTGCTAATTCATGGCGATAGAACAAAAGATTCTCAGCGGTATAATATTCCTATAGCATCTGAAGTAGCAGCTATTATGGTTGGTGATGTCACGAGGTGGACACTTCTAATAGAGATATTCTTATTAGATCATGTGATGGAAGTCTACAAAGAATATCAGAATTACATCCCTCATATGATCCCCTTCATTACGTATTATTGTTCCCAAGAGGTGATGATGGTTGGCATGATGAATACCTCTCACTCGGTCTTCTATAAGAGATAGAGTAACTGAAATGCAATTTTACTCTTATCGATTACAAATTAGAGATGGAAGTTGGCTACATTGTGCTGGTTGGTTATATTAGCAATATGTTGTTGATCAATATGCTAAAATAGAGCAGAGCCGTTTAAATTATATTAGATATAACCAACCGTTACTTCGAACTGAACATTACAAGGGTATCGTGGATGCTATACATTCAGGTGATGAAAGTGCCAATGTCAGTCGTCGTATAATCCTTCCATTATCATTTTCATGTGGGCCACGCCAAATGTATCAGTTATACCAGAATACTATGGCCATTGTATGCCATTTTGGAAAGCCGGATCTCTTTGTAACTTTTACTTGCAATTCTAAGTGGCCAGAAATTGCTAGAGAGTTATTTCCTAACCAAACTGCTGCAGATAGACCTGATTTAACAACTCAAGTATTTCACATAAAATTACGAGAACTATTAAAAGACCTATGCCGCAATCATCTTCTTGGTAAAGTTATTGCGTATATATATGTTGTTTAATTCCAGAAACGTGGTCTACCTCATGCGTATATTCTATTAATACTTGCACCAGAAGATAAATTAAGGTCCACAGATGCTTATTATTCAATTATCTCTGCTGAGATTTCACACCCTATACTATATCCTCTTGCATATGAGACCGTATCAACTATGATAATGCACAGCCCATGTGGTATATTAAATCAAACTGCACCATGTATGAAAGATGGTGTGTGTAAAAAACGGTATCCCAAATGTTTTCAAGAACATACTCACGAAAATGTAAATGGATATCCCGCATACCATAGGCGGCAAACAAATCATTTTGTTGAGGTCAATGAAATTAAGTTAAATAATACATGGGTTGTACCGCATAACGTCGAGTTGCTTACAAAATATAATGCCCATATTAATATTGAAATTTGTAGTTCTATTGTATCCGTCAATTATTTGTACAAGTATGTTTATAAAGGTTATGATCAGGCAACCATCACTCTTTTTCAACCCGGTAGCAATGAAAATCAAAGAGCATCAAATAAAGTTGAACCAATTAATGAAATCAAAATGTATTTTGACGCGAGATATGTTTCGGCTTCAGAAGCTTTCTGGAGAATTTTTCATTATAAAATGCATGGCCGTACCCCAAGTGTACAAAGACTTGCAGTACATCTTCCAGAAGAGCAGAATGTTTCTTTTAATGATGAAGAAAATCTTCAAAATGTTGCAGAAACGTGCTAATACACATATGACAACTTTAATGGCTTGGTTCCAAGAAAATGCAAATAACACCTCAGCACGTACATACACATACATTGATTTTCCTGCTTATTATACTTGGAATCTGTCTCTACATAAGTGGAAATCTCGAAAAAATACAACAGGCGCTATCGGAAGGCTTTATATGGTACAACCTTCGAAAGGTGAAAGATATTATCTGAGAACCTTACTTACTTGTATTAAAGGTATTACTAGCTTTGATCATTTAAAAACTGTTAATGAACATCTGTATAGAAGCTTCAAAGAAGCTTGCTTTCTTCTGGGCCTTCTTCAAGATGATACCAAATGGGATGCATGTTTATTAGAAGCAAGTAGGATACATACAGGACAACAATTACAGCATTTCTTCGCAACAATTCTTCTTTTCTGTTAACTACATAATCCTGAAGTATTGTGGAATAATCACAAAAAGGCATTGTGTGAAGATATTTTATATCAAGAACGTCAACTAACACAAAATCAAGAAAGTATAATGAGTGAAAGAATTGAATGGGAAGCACTTAATCAGTTAGAATCCTATCTTATATTAAATAGTAAATCGTTAAAAACTTCCCTAACATGCTATTACCTCCAGAAAAAATGCGAAATTCTAACTATGATGAAAATTTGGACCAATTAATATGGGAAGAGAGATTGTATAACATCGAACAGTTAGAAAATGAACTAAGACGAAATGTACCTCTGTTGAACAAAGATCAACGTGCATTATACAATGCTATAATGCAGGCTATTGAAAATGAAGCTGAGTGTTTCTTTGTGGATGGTCCAGGTGACGCTGGCAAGACTTTTCCATATAATGTTCTGTTAGCATACATCAGGTCACTTGAAAAAATTGTTGTAGCAGTAGCTTCTTCTGGAATTGCCGCACTTTTAATAAGTAGTGGTCGTACTGCACACAGTCGATTCAGATTCCACTTAAATTAAATGAATCTTCAATCTGTAATATTTTGCGAAGAAGTAAAGAAGCCTATTTAATTAACAAAGCAAAGCTTTTTATTTGGGATAAAGCTCCAATGGTTCATAAATTCGCATTTGAAGCACTTGACCAGACTTTTCGTGATATTGTTCAAGTAGATAAACCATTTGGAGGTAAGGTTTTTGTTTTTGGGGGCGATTTTTGTCAGGTACTTCCAGTTATACCATGTGCATCTCGTGCTGAAGTTATCTCTGTAAGCCTCTGCAAATCATTTTTGTGGAGACTTATTAAAGTAATGAAATTGGTTATTAATATGAGGCTACATCAGACTAATAATAATAATGAGAATCAGAGACAAAGACAATTTGCTGATTTCCTTTTAAAAATTGGTAAAAGTAAGTATCCAATAATTCCAGGCACTGAAGACACAATAGAACTCTCCGTAGATATAGCGATACCTAGAGAGAAATTGCAGAATCTTATTGACTTTGTCTACCCAAACTTGGTTGAAAATTCTAGCAATATAAATTATATTGTTAGTAGAGCTATTTTAACACTAAAAAATGATAACGTTGAGAATATATCTAATTTGATAATGGAACAATTTCCTGGAGAACTTCACATATATCCTAGCACAGACAATGTAAGTTTAATGGAAGATAGTAATGCAGAATAACCTCAGATATATTTACCAGAATTCTTAAGATCTTTAAAAATCTCTGGACTTCCACCTGGTGAATTAAATTTAAAAGTAGGAATACCTATCCTACTTCTACGTAACTTGGATCCAGCACAAGGACTTTGTAATGGAACCAGGCTAATTTGTTGTGGACTTCAAAGCAAAGTTATAGATGCAGAAATAATCACAGGAACACATATTGGAAACTGTGTTTTCATCGCACGAGTAACTTTGACTCCATCAGAAACAGACTTACTATTCATTTTAAAACGGCGTCAGTTTCTAGTGCACGTTGCATTTTGCATGACCATTAACAAATCACAAGGTCAAATGCTTGCACAAGTCGGTCTCTATTTACCACAGTCAGTTTTTTCACATAGCCAATTGTAGGTTGCTCTATCGAGAGTAACTTCTTATCGAAGTATCAAAGTTCTTACCTCCAAAAACTTGAATGTGTGCCAAGACCATCAAACAAGAAATGTTGTATATTATGAAGTTTTTTGTTAAATATATATACTGTATATTCACAATTAATAAAAAAACTAAATCTAGAGACTATACCTGTTTCAAGTATTACTTGGTTTACCCTAATAACTGGATAACTGGGTAATAACAATAATAAATCTAGATATTATATCCCCACAAGTATTTGGATATCCAGGTAATAACTGCACTAACTAAATCCCAATTTGTAGATGATTAATCTGATCAATCACTGTAATACAATCGTGATCAATTAAGCCAGGTACATTACGAGATTACCCATTTGCTATATATAAACCTCTATTCTCGATGTGTCTGGCCCTTTTTTTTAGCGAATCTAATATTTGTTAATGTGTGCGTGAGTAATAGGTATATCTGATACTGATCCAATTATTTAACCAATTGGACAAATTTGTGATCATTATTAGTGTTACAGTATAACCCCTCCAAACCGATCATGCCAAAATCGATAACCTGTAATACAGTAATAACCGATAAATTAAAGCAATCAATATAATAATAAGAATTTTAGTAACTCAAAATAATGTGCAAAATAATGTACACAATCAGAAAAATTCAAACCAAACCTTCGTTTTTAGAAACTTGCAAAAATTGATATAGAAAACCATTTTTAGTATCATAACCAAAAATTTGCCTTATATTATTTTACTATTTATCTTATATATAATTTTAATACAAATGCTAACTCTAACTTAAATGAGCTTGACAATTTTTAGTATACTGCAAATACAGTTATATGTTTGTACTTTTTTGAATATAATACTAGGGAAGATTATAATTGTCTAGGATTATTTTAAAAAAACTTGCATAACTCAAATAATTTATTACTTATACTTATAAAAAATGTTTATTGTCAACCTAGCAACATCTATATTATATAGACTAAATTATCCTAAATGTTATCAAGTTAGTTATATTATATTCTAATGTTGGTATAATTCCAATTAGATTCATGTGAATAATGCTGGCCAACTATTATAGTACCCATTGCACATTTAAAGATTAATAATTAAAACTAAATAACTGTTTAATATTTTTTCCCGTTGCTATGCAACAGGTTTACAGCTAGTATATATATGGAGTGCTCCGTATTAAAAGTGACCATTTTTACAATTTTTTGAAAAATGAGTTTTTATTAAATTCATGTAAATTTTGACATGATTGATATTTTTCAATTATTAATGAAAGTCGATTTGCATAATAAAAAATCAAGATAATGTAAAAAGAAAAATTACTTGAGGCTGCATAGAGTAGGGTTCCGAAGTTTGATCCGGGTTTGATTTGAGTTTGATCAAACCCCAAATCAAACCAAACTCAAACTATAAATTTTATAAAGTTTGAGATCAAACCCAAATTCAAATAAAAATAATCAAATTCAAACCAAACCCAAATACTATACTAAGTTTGATTTGAGTTTGATTTGAAGTTTGCAAACTAGTTTGAGTTTGAATGACATAAATATATTTTTATATTTTAAACAAGTTACTTAATTGATAATCAGCCTGTCAACTGGAGAGTGATCATAGGCGAAATGTGGCGTGCTTCTATTTAAAACTTTTTTCTTACTAAGTTAATGATACATGTCCACTAATTAAAAGTTGTAGAGCTTGTCGAGGCGCATCTAATGGTAGTTAGATCATCCAAATCGGCCCAGTGGATGGCGAGATATCATCAAAAAAACGATTGGCCGACAATAAAACTCAGTGATGCAGATTACATATGAAAATCATTATAGGCGAAATGTGGTGTACTTCCATCTAAAACTTTTTCTTACTAAGTTAACGATACATGCCCACTAATTGAAAGTTGTAGAGTTCGTCGAAACGCATCTAACGGTGGTTAGATCATCCAAATCGGCCCAATGGATGACGAGATATCGTCAAAAAACGATTGACCGACTATATAAAATCTCTATGTAAACTATATTTGTTTACAGAGATTTTATATAGTCGGCCAATCGTTTTTTGACGATATCTCATCATCCATTGGGCCGATTTGGATGATCTAACCACCGTTAGATGCGTCTCAATGAGCTCTACAACTTTCAATTAGTGGGCATGTATCGTTAACTTAGTAAGAAAAAGGTTTTAGATGGAAGCATTCCACATTTCGCATATAGTGATTTTCATATGTAATCTGCATCACATTACACTATGAACACTCTCCAGTTGACTGACGGATTATCAATTAAAATATAAAAATATATTTATATTTTTCAAACTCAAACTAGTTTGCAAACTTCAAACTCAAATTCAAACCAAACTCAAATTTAACTAAAAAGTTTGCTTCAAATCAAACTCAAATATTTTTTTTAATAATAGTTTGGGTTTGGGTTTGATTTAAATCAAATCAAACCCAAATCTGATCTAAAGTTTGATTTGATCCAGGTTTGTAGGAACCCTAGCGTAGAGCCAACATGTCACAAGATTATCTGATAGTCACCTGCTGTCTTTAACCAATCAAAATCGTGAAATTTAATTAATCCCAGATCAGTCCGAAAATCAAAACAAATAGTTAAACTCAATTATCTCAAAATGAGATAAATGTAAAAATGGGCCCTTTTAATACGGAGCACTCCATATATTTGTTTTGTTGTGTATTTTATTCAAATGAAAAAACTGGTTATTTTTTTATATAATAAAGCTATGTAAGACCAAAAATTTTAGAATTTATTAATACTGTATTTGCCTGAAAATAAGCTACCCTTTTTGGCCAAAAGTTACACAAAAAATCATGGGGTAGCTTATTTTCGGATTGTTAAATTTTGAAAAATTGAAAAATGTACTAATGAAAAGTTGTGCAAATGCCATGAAATTTTTACTATAACTGTATTTCATTGTACTAAACAACTTTACATAATCAAACTTTGAAGTTTAAATAGTAAAAAAAGATTTATATGTAGCAACTGTTCACGACTTCTTTAAAAATTTTTCTGAAAATCTAGGGGTATCTTTTTTTGGAGGTAGCTAATTTCAGAAACCTACAGTATGTACATACATATGTGCCAAAAATAAAAGATTTTACTAATTGTAACTTGCATGTTACCAGAATAAAACAGGTAAAAGTATTCTAATTTCGAAATATGCAGAATTAAAAAATTAAAAATGATACTGTAATTATTTAAAACATTACGGTATTTACAATCTATTATAGCAATTACAACTATAACAACTATTATAATATATTATAGTAAATATGACATATAACAACTTTGGGTTCTAGTTGTTATTAAAAGCTGCAACCCAGGTTGTAATTTGAAATGTCCATAATAATTATTATGGCCAGCAACATTAATACTATCTGCTATAAATCATCTATATTTTAAACACCCATGTATAGTGACAAATATAATATTATATAGAGCAACAGCTCCCTATATATAAAATAGACTTAAACCAATCAAATTACCCATACATTAAAAATTATATTATATTATAGGTAAAAACTATTTGTACACTACATGTATGTACACAGATACTAATTATTTGATTTGCAAATCCGCATAAAATATAAATTATAGACCAAAATTAAACCTGATTTAAGGTTAGGGTTAGGGTCAGCTTTGGGATTGGAAGGGGTTAAGTTTATATAAAAGTTTGCAAGAAAATTTTTTTGTTAGAGCCTGAAGAGTGGTTTCATAAGCAAAATTTTAAGTTATCATATGTACCTGTGTTTATACACTAGTGTACAAATAGTAATTGCCTATATTATATATATATAAAATAAATATAATTTTTTTATTAATTTAATAAATCCAAATATAACTCTAACTAATAAACCATAATTCAAACAAATTAATTAAGAGTAGGGTGAACGTAGATCATTTTTCATATGATCTAATGGTATATTAGAATTTTATATAGTAAATAAAAAAATGCTTCTGATAAAATTTTTTAAGATCTTGACCAATTTGTATAAAATTTATATAATAGATAGTTTTAAATAGTTTGTTTATAATAATAAAGTTGTGCAATATCCATTGCTTTAAAAAAAATCAACTTTACATATAATTAAATTTTTGTAGGACGCTATATGATTTTTGTAGATTGTACAAAGAATTGATTGGTCTTATCATATGATGTTTACATGTAAATCATATGATATCATATAAATTTGTTACACAAAGTTGATCTACAATCGATTTTATATGAAATTGGAAATTTGTATACCCTACCCTTAATGCTATCACAATTAAATCAACTATATGAGACCAATTAGAACAAACAATTTATCTTGAACTCAATTCAAGAGTGGCACCTTGATCTGCGTATGCACTCCATGATATTCATCACTCTGTTCCTGGTATATTTACTAAAATCACAAAATACCTAAAAATAAACACTAATTATTGAAGACAAATTTGTTTACAATTTATTAGAATTGGATCAGATTATCCAGAATTTTTATGCAAACCTATCACTATAATCTTAAACCATTACATATTCATGTGTATCATAATCTCTAGCAACAAAGTCACCGCATATGTAAATTCTAGTTAAGTATAAATTTTAAATTTTAGTTTCAAATTTCACAATTTTAAATTATCTTTAATGAAACTGAAGTATTATTTTTGTAAAGAACTTTTGTTAATTTTTTGCATTCTTTAAAATTAAGTTGATTATCACAAATATTTAGATAAATTAGGGTATTGTTTATACAGAAAGCATTTACCAATACTTTCACTCCTTCATAACCAAATCGATTATTACTAAGGTCCAAGAAAGTTAAAGAGGTGTTTTTGCAAAGAACATTTTCTAATATTTTACCTTCTGTCAAATTAAGATAATTATTAGAGAGAACTAAATTAGTTAAAGTAGTATTTTTGTAAAGGCTATTTTCTAATGCCTTTATTTTTGATTTAAAAACTTCATAAAAGAGAAAAAAGTCATTCAAATTTAAGGAAGATAAAGTCGTATTGTTACAAAGAGCTATTGATAATGCTTCGATTCCTTCAAAAGGAACTTGATTTTTGCTGAGGTCTAAAGAAGTTAAGGAATTGTTCGCACAAAGAACTTTTGCTATAGTTTTTACTCCCTCAAAACCAATTCGATTATTAGTAAGATTTAAAGAAGTCAGAGTAATATTTTCTTGAAGAGCATTTGCTATAGCCTTTACTCCTTTATGATCAATCCAATTATATCCAATATTCAAGGAAATTAAACCGGTATCCCTACTGAGAGCTTCTGTTATTGCTTTTATTCCTTCAAGATCATACATATTCATATTATCTCTAATATTCAAGGAAGTTAAGAGGTATTCTTGCAAAGAGCCAATGCTATAGTTTTTACTCCGTTAGAACAAGATAATTTTTATAAATATCCAGATAATTTAGAGTAGTGTTCCTAAAAAGAGCTCTTGCTAATGCATTTCCTCCTTCAATGCCAAGCCTAATATTAAAAAGACATAGGGATGTAAATGCGATATTGTAGTAGAAAGCTTTTACAAGTATTTCACCATTTTTAAAACCATCAAAACTTAAAAATGTTAGAGTTTTGTTTTCATAAAGAGCTATTGTAAGTGCATCTGTTCCGTTACTACCTAAGTAATTTTTAGAAAGATTTAATGTTGACAAAGTTGTATTCTCATAAAGAGCCTCAGTCAATATTATCGTTTTTTCAGAACCAAGATAACAATCCTGAATCTCTAATGAAACCAACAGGTGTTTTTATAAAGAAAATTTGATAATACTTTTATAGCTTTAGTATTAAGCGCAGTGTTAAAAATTTTTAAAGAAGTAATATTGAAGCATTCATAAACAAATATTTCCGAGATTTTCGCTGATTCGTGATATTAAAGAGATTAAAATACTTGATTTTTTTACTTGTTCGTACTAACATTTTATTCAAAGAATATTCGACTGTTTCTAGGGATGCATCGGTCCTGAAAAAGACCGGTCCAGGACCGGTCCCGGACCGGGACCGATAAGGACCGTGGGACCATTAAAGGACCGGTCCTGGGACCGGTCCTTGTAAACATAACTGTGATATTCGTATCACCCAATCAAATTTCTTGATCAGGTGAAACGTAGTTCATATGATGTTTGTTTAAATCTGACAGTAAAAATTACGTCATTTTTGGCCAATAAAATCTTATGCATTAAGATTGACGTAATTATTAAAGGACCGTATGGGACTGAAGGACCGGACCGGACCGGGACCGTAAACACCATGATAACGGTCCTATTAGGGACCGGACCGGACCGGGACCGTAAACACTATGATAACGGTCCTCTTAGGGACCGGACCGGACCGGACCGGACTGATGCAACCCTAACTGTTTCAACCATTTTGTTATAATATTTATTAAAGTCATGTTCATATCCCTCACCATAAAGATAATCTAATATTCCATCTCTTAAATTATGATTATTAAAATATGTATTATAATAAGTATATTCAAATAAGAGGTTTGGAATATTGGGAAGTGATATATTCAGTGGAATTAATAGAGCCATTTCTTCAGCATTTAATGATAAAAGATATATTCCTATAAGTCTTATATCTTTGCAGTGCTTTAATGGTTCGTTCCATAATATTGGAACAATAACTCTACACCATTGACGGTTTACGAGAAGGCATGAAAATAAGTATCTAGGATAATTTTTAAAGTGATCAAAGATTTGCTCAAGGCATTCATTAGGTAATACTACCATTTTGAAAATGTTGAAAAGTAAAATTATGCTAAATAGTCACGGATAATAACTTAAATATATTAGGATCGTCCGGAGAGTAGCGGAGAGAATTTATTGTATATTCAAATAATATTTGATGAGTCATTAGTTAGTTACTATTTGTTATCAAAAATGCAACTTTCGTAATACAAATTACTGCGTAAACTGCGCATAATTTAACTATTCATCGTAGTGAAAATCATTTCTCAATTCAAGCTAGATCTAAATTACTTGAAATACGGCTTTACTATTTTTGCTTTTACTCATTAGATTAGCCAATAAAGATATTACTATTCATTTTTAACGAAAAAACGTCTAAAAAGATCTAGGGTATCGCATAGTTAAAAGCTTTGTGTATAGTCTATTGGTCATGCAGTGCTACGGTCAACTCTCGATAAATTAAACTTTTGATAAACCGTAGTCGATCATTCAACGTCAGTTTAACGGAAGTGATCATCTTCTGAATAATGTTGTAAAACAACCAGTTAGAAAGAGAAGGTTTCTCTTGATTATCCGTAGATATTCATCACATAATTACATGTCACAATTTTATATATAAGTAGAGGAATATAACTCTTGATAATTCGGATGTATATGTGAAAAACACTGTTTATCGAGTGATCACCTGGCACGGAAAATTTTTGAAAGAAATCGAAATTTTTAACGAAAGTCACATGAAAATGATATTATTGGACAGCTATCACCTTACACGTGATGACAAACAGCTAATTAACCAATAGAAAGTCACGATATGATGTAACGTTAACATGATCATAAAAATAAATGACTGTTCGGTTTGAAAAAATTCACATAAAGGAACTAATTTTAAAAAATTTTGCGAGGCGAATTTTTAAAAATATTTAAATATTTAATCTACCTGATTAAAAAAAATACATTACCAAAAGCATGCTGATTTGTTAAGAACACCGATTTTCATTGAATGCTTTAATATTTTATTATAATTGATCAGAATTTTTATTTTAAAATATTGGTCAAGTGTAATGACAGACAAATTTTCAGGATAATGATTTAATTAAGGATCAGCAGGTTATAGCACATATGAAATAATAGGACTATCTTTATGTTTTGAAATTTCTCTTCTAAGCTAACACATATACCTTAAAAAATACAACTTATATTCTTCATTATAAATCAAATTATTAATATTTCATATTTTTAAATGACATATTTTTTCCTCTTATGTCAAAAAACTTTGAAGCATCTTATTTGAAATTGCATTTTGAAATTACGTATCAGTGAATCAAGCTTGAAATTTGATTGGTTGACGTGACCAAGATAAATATTTGCGCATCTAAAAAAAGAGAATTTATATTTAATACAGTAATATTAACTCATTAACTCATAATATTTCCTGACCTATAGAAATATGAATAGTACTGTACTTACCAAAACATTTTCATACTTAAGATCATGAAAGATATTTAAAGAATAAGATTAGTGCCAGGTAATACAACCCATAATAAGTCTCCTTGACTATATAAATTTGAAGAACCAAGAAATGAAACGCAAAATGAATAAAGATCTTTTAGGTAATTAAAAACCATACTTTTTTGAGATAACGTATTAGAGACTATAATTTTCCAAACATTGCTATATGACATTGGAAATATTTAGATTTTTTGAAGTTTTTATATTCAACTTCAATTGCACTGTAATACTTTTAGTAACACAAGAACTATTTTTGGGGAGTAGAGCAGTTAATTCATTTGGACCAATCTTTTTCATATACCGGTAGTCATCACTTGACTGTTTAAATTGCATAAGATAAAGAATCTTGAGCCCCAGCACTAACTTCCTTGTGTATCTAAAATAAAAGCGTATTTTAAATAAATAGAAATAGAAAATATACATAAATTAAAATTTATAAATAATTCTTTATCAGCAGATCGACCGATTTGGTTTGATCCAATCATGATTGAGAATTATTTGTTGTTAAAATTTATTACAAAGTAAGTTTTTATAAAAATTAGGGTAGCTGCGCGACGCTGTCGCGCTAAAACCAGGAACGTGATGTAACTGTTATCTTGCTCAACTGGATATCAATTTAATAAACATCTCACTTGGAACAAGACACACACTGAAACAGCTTTCAGGCGTAAAGTATCTTTACTATACGCTTCTCTTCTTTTATTTGTTACTATACGCTTCTCTTCTCTTTATTTGTTACAGTCAAAAGACTAACTTTTGCTCTTTCTATTTATATTAATTCTGCGATTACATATATTGTATAACACTTATAATTCTCTAATTTTACTTTTTTCATTATAATAAAATAAATTCTTAAATTCTACTAATAAAATCGTCTTTGTTACGGTGATCGATGATCACAATACCGTTGCCCAATATTATAATATTTGTCATAATTCTGGTCGACTATATTACCAAATAAGCCGTTCGAATTTATTTTCATTCTATCTTTGCACTTTTCGCTTTGTTATACATTTCGTATTAAATCATTAACAATCACTTTATAGGCTACTTAGTTCATAGACAATTAATTTACAGACAAGATTATTCTACAGATGGTTACGGTTAATTCACAGACAAAATCATTTTGTGGACAATATATTTAGCCAACAATTTCTTCATAAATTGCACTAGCTTTACTGTAAATTCTCGAAACAATGTCCATGCCCGCTATTTCAAGAATTTACGGTAAATTTAAACTTAATTCTAACGACAATGACTAGAATTAATTTGTCTGTGAAGTCTGATGTCATTGAAATAACTGCAATAAAACAAACTTGTTTGTGAATAATTGATTGTAAAATAATATTAAATTTTCTGCGAACTAAGTTGTCTGCGAAGTAATTTTTGGTGAGTTGATGCTACTGAATAGAATATTAAATAAAAACTCATGAAATAGATCACAATAATACAATTTGAATCTTAAGGAAGTCTAATAGCGATAGAGAATATTTTACCCGATTTCGTTCCACCGTATGATACATATTACTGCGTTCTCGGAATAACATAAATACCAAATCTGGTGTTACGATCGGTTGGGAGAGCTTGATGACATTGGGCTGGTTTAGTTTGATCGTGAACAAATTGTGATTAAAGTTAAATGGTTTAAAACGATAACTAACACACATAATTACGGGTATAAGGGTCCTCTTTATTAATAGGAATCAATACATTGGATTATTACAGAAATACTATCTACAACCCTACTTGTTCTTTCTCCATAAGCTAAAACCAAACCCTTATATATTTTTAATTCGTATAGGAGCTTGAGCTTTAATTACTCGTTTGGAGATTCAAATCTCCAAACGGGTGATCAAATCTCCAAACGAGTAATTGATCACCCGTCTGAAGATTTGATTACTAGTTTGGAGATTTGATCATCCGTTTGGGGCTTTGATCACCCGTTTGGAGATTCAATCACCCGACTATGCCACAAAATATGCCAAAAATAACAATACTAACTAAAAATAGTAAAGGTTGAGCATATAAAACACCACGTGTACAGTAGAAGTATGTTACACCAGCACAGCACATTGACATATAAAATTATATGTCCAATCAAATGCAAGATTTTGCGAATGCCATTCTAGATGGCAGGTAACCATACACTCCGTTAATTTGCATAACTACGTTCCTGGTAAACTCATCTGTGATCTGCAAAATATGGCAAATATAGCCTCCGATGATCCTATATATGTTTATGGTACGGTTAAACATATTTTCATTTCCATCGCTACATTGTTATTTTAAGCCAGCATGTACGTACGTACGTACGTAGTATCAGTAATGAACATTATGTATTACCCGGTATCGTTCTAGTTAATTGCGCAAAAAAAAAAAAAAAAGCGTAAAATACAGGTTAACCATGCAGCACATCAATAAGGATAGCTTGTTACACCAGCACAGCAAATTGCAGATTTTTAATGTCCAATCAAATGCAAGATGTTGCGAACTCGCCATTCTAGATGGCAGGTAACCATACACTCCGTCAATTCACATGACTGCGTTCCTGGTATGACCTCTTAAACTTACTTTGAGTCCATAACTAAGTGTTAGAATATTGCAATATTTATATGTTTAATTATTAGCTGAAAGTAAGTTAAAAAGGCTGTTTTTCTCAAAAATTGCCCGAATTCACCTTTACCCATTATGCAGCCGATCGTTCAATGACAGATAGATCGTTCACTACCCAAATGCTTCAGCTACTAGTAATAGTGCTTTTCGAGATTGAACAATCCATATTACACAAGATTTACAACAATACTTTTCCGGAAGCATGTGTACTTTAACAACTTGGTAAAGGAGGCATTAGTTCTAAGTAAACTTGATGCTTTCGCTCTGCCCTTCAACATATTTACTGAATCCATCTGAATTCACCAACTTTCATAAAAAAAATTTTTTTAAGATTCTAATGATCATAAAGCTGTTGTAATTCGAGCCAATAATCCAATTCCTTCACAATGCGAATTATTTTACTTTGAAATTGAAATTATAAATGAAGGAAAAAAAACGGGTACCGGTAATATTAAATAATTACTTCATGTATTAAATCATTATTATTATAAAATTTTCATAATCACTTTAATTCTATTTATTAACAGAATGATTGGAGTAGGATACTGTACAAACAAAGTAATATAACTGATTTCATGCCTGGTAATAACGGACTATTTTTTATTTAATTTTTATTATTACATATTAACGCTATGCTATAACTTACATATTTATGATATTTCTTAGGAAGGAAATATGTGGAAGATAAAGAAAATCTGGAGGGGATGTGCTTACCATGGTGACCGGAAGTGGCAAGCCATATGGACTGAAATATACTGTTGGAGATATAATGGGATGTTACTTAAATTTTAGAAATGACGATAGTTGATATTTTATACAACATGGTATAAATATAGGTAAATTCAAATTATTTTTAATACATATCGTTATACTTAATTTTAATTACCGGTAATAAAAATCTGAAATTTAATTATATCTCAAGGAATTGCATACTACCTTCCTAACGATTTAGATGCTTTAAAAAATATTTTGTATTCTTGTATTGGATTAAGATCACAAGACACATTTGTCGAGGCGAATTTTGGACATAAAAAGTTTAAATATTTAAGTAAATATTATTAACATTAAACTTTTGATGCTATAGTATATTTATAATGCTTAATAATGATAATATTTCTTTATGGATAGCAATTATTAATGATGATGTTGTTAAAGAGTTATGGGAAACATGTTGGATCAATTCTAAAACCTTTGATCAATACGTAGACAAATTAAAAAATAAATCAAATGATACACTTGCACTAATATCTAGAGGAAAGCATACGTAATCATAGGCAAATATGAAAAATCATATGAAGTTTTTACTGGATTGCTAGAAATTGAATCAGAAAACATAATACACTAAAATATCGTAGGGAAATTATTAATTATATAATGGGAATGTATTAAGAATCGATTTCCGACTTGAAAAACTTATTAAAAATTAAACCAGATGATGCATGGGCAAAAGAAGCTTATAAATTAGTTAAATGATTGTAAGTATAATACAGTCATAAAAATTAGTATCTTAAAAGACATAAAAACTTATATAATTTAATTAGCAATTCACATAAGAACAGGACAGTTTATATAATAAAAGTAGAGCAAATTTACTATAAAACTCTGAAATATTGGAATCCAGTTTGCCTACAATATAAAGTATTAATAGTTGAAAATATAAAATTAAAATATATAGGCATAAAAATATGGTATTTGGCTTTCTTTTTATTAAAAGTTCGATAGAATTTTTTAAAATAAAAGATACTTTACTAAGAGCTGAAATTTTGAATTTTAAAAAAAAAACCGTCTTTTTACTATATAATTTGGGAATTGGATTCCATATTACTATTAAAAGTATATAAATATTTATCCCTAACTTTTATAATGAAAATTTCCTGTTCTTATGTGAATTGCTAATTAAATATTAAACCAGTCTGTAAGTAATTGGAGTCTGAAACCCGAAAATTTTTAATTCAGAAATGTCGATTATATTCCAACACAAATTACATAAGATTAACAAATCCACATACAATAAAATACACTATATTACGACAGTGAGTAAGTAATACGGAATAAGAAAAATTTAATGTCGATTATATTCCAACACAAATAACATAACATTAACCAATCCACACACAATACAATACACTATATTACGACAGTGAGTAAGTAATACGGAATAATAAATCAGAAATGCCGATTATCTTCCGACACAATTATCATAGCATTAACCAATCCACATATAATACAATATTTTATATTACACTACAATAGCCGGTGATTAATACGAAATAAGAAAATTTTTAAATTAGAAATGTCGATTATATTTCAACACAAATAACATAACATTAACCAATCTACATACAATACTCTATATTACACTACAATAGCCTGTGAGTAATACGGAATAAGAAAATTTTTAAATCAGAAATGTCGATTATATTCCAACACAGATAAAAACATTAACCAATTCACATACATACAATACTCTATATTACGACAGTGAATAAGTAACACGGAATAAGAAAATTTTAAATTAGAAATGTCGATTATATTCCAACACAACAACATAACATTAACTAATCCAAATACAATACAATACTTTATATTACACTACAATAGCCGGTGAGTAATACGGAATAAGAAAATTTTTAAATCAGAAATGTCGATTATATTCCAACACCGATAGCAACATTAACCAATCCACATACAATACTCTATATTACGACAGTCAGTAAGTAATATGGAATAAGAAAATTTTTAAATCAGAAATGTTGATTATATTCCAACATAAATAACATAACATATATTAACCAATCCACTCACAATACAATACTCTATATTATGACAGTCAGTAAGTAATACATAATCAGAAATTCTTCTATACTGTACTGTAACTCTTAAAATTACCGATATTAACGTAATATGATATTTAAAGTTTAAAAAAGAGTTCGCGAAATGGACAAGTGGCAATTCAGATATTGACCGCTTTATTCACTAAATACAACTTAAAGATACAGATGTTATCGAATGGATACCTTTTGATAAATTTACAAATATAAAATATCTTGTTAAAGGGGGCTTTGGCACTGTTTTTAAGGCAATATGGACAGTCGGATATATTAAATATTGGGATTCTCGGAATTTTAAATGGAAGAGAAATCCGCCAAGAAGTGATTGCTTAAAAAGTTTAAATGATTCTAAAGAAGATATAAAAAGGGTATTTTTAAATGAGGTAAGTATTATAAATATATCTCAAATATTTAATAATATAGACTTGTTTATTATAATTAATATTTTAGATCGAAAATCAACATAAACATGGGGTAGGTCAGCAATTACAATTTATGGAATAACTAGGAATCCAGATGATGGTAATTATAAGATGGTTATGCAATACGCAAAACAAGGAAGTCTCCGAAAATTATTAGATAATAAATATAATGATTTAAGTTGGAGGCATAAAATAAATAACTTATATTACATAGCTGAAGAGCTTGCTGCAATCCATAAGGCCAATTTAGTGCATAATGATTTTATTCCGGAAATATAGTTAATGAAAACATGTACGACTCTTATATTACTGATTTTGGATTATGTAGACCAGTCTCTCAAGATTCAAGCTCTAAAGGGATTTTTGGTGCACTTCCTTATATTGCTCCAGAGGTGCTGTATAGGAAAAGTATACTATAAAATCAGATATTTATTCTTTTGGAATAATTATGTCAGAAGTTTTTACTGGATATCCTCCATATAATGATATTCCACATGAGTTTAGTCTAGCAACACAAATTTGCCTAGGTCATAGACCCGAAATCAGGTGTGAAATTCCACAATCACTTTTGGATTTGATGAATAAATGCTTAGATGCTGAACTCAAAACAGACCAACTGCTAAAATGCTAGTAGATATGCTAAATCAATTTTATAATAGAAACCTGAGTTTTTAGGTTACGTTATCGATGCAGATCACCATCTAACTATCCTAAAATAGTACCCTAACCCTAATTAAGTACAGATCTGCATCAAAAACGTAACCTAAAAAACTCAGGTTTCACCCTCCCTTATAAAGATTCAGGTTGACAGTAAGTCAACGGATCGAAAAAGGGAGCTAAGCAAGGAGGCCCCGGAGACCGACAAACATAGTGTAACCAAGAAAAACTGGTACAATCGATGTTTAAATTGAGGAAGGCGCAGGCAGAGATAAGTAATTTAATCAACTGCCTAATTGGGAAATTTCACATGAAACTAACTAGGTATAAAAGCGTACTAATGGGAAGGCAGGGGGCGACAGCTCCAGAAACAGGAGGAAATTCGCACCCGTCCCACCCAAACCCTGAATCTGCCATTTTGCAATCATTCATGCATACAGGCGGCCTGCGTTAAGCAGGTGGGAAACCACCGGCTAATATTAAGCTTCAATCTTAAGCAGCAATAGCTTGACTGCAAAACGCCTTGTTAACAGCCGGCCCGCGTATGCGGGTGGGAAACCACCGGCTAAGGCTACAAATCGCTAAAAGTAATTATACATCAAATGCACTGATGTATGCAATATATCTCACTAAAGCAATTATACATCAAATGCACTGATGTATTTCGCTATTATACATCAAATGCACTGATGTATGCAATATATTTCGCTAAAGCAATTTAATAAAGTTTTGTGTCCAGCATTATTTGCTGGTATGCCTCCAATAAGTTCGAATCTCAAGCGTGCGATCCTGTTCGTTTGTGGAATGAAAAAACAGAACTATACAAACTAGTTGAAGAAATTAAAAGCTTAGACAAAAATTTTTCAATACATGTTCAGCAAATCAAACAAAATTGACTTATTTTAATTATCAAATACACAAACAAGCTATTTATACAAGTCGGTTTTTGAATTTTCAAAAACTCCCCAAAGCAAATGCAGGTGAGCATATTATCTCTCAGAACATTGGGCTTAAATTATATTTTAGTGTGTAACGACTCGAGAATTAAATTGTTTAAGCTTTTTTTAGTTTTTTGCATTGAATACCTTTTTATAAAAAGTTAGACCAACTAATTCTTAAACTTACAGTCACACTACTGATATGAAGATTTTTTTAAAATTGCAGTAATAAAAAAAATTAATTTGTTAATATTAAAAATTTTTATTAAATTATAACAAAGAATTTTTAATATTAACAAAATTAATTTTTTTTATTTGTTTTAAAAATATCTTCATATCAGTAGTGTGACATATCGAGGTGTGACTGTATTTTTCTAGCAATAAGTCATCCTATTGAACTTAATGAAGTGCCCGATATATAATTAGCTAAATTTTCTATATTGCCCTGCCTTGGTAAAGGCTAAAAAACAATTACCTGCAATAGATAAAAAAATAAAAACGATATTAATAAAAAGTGATTGATTTCTAGATGTTTCCATTTTTAGTCAAAATTTTTTGCCGTCCAGATTATTGATAATTACTAATTTTCTCAGCGATTCTTGTAGTTCTTAGTTTTATTTCAATCTACCAATCAATAAAATTATGGTTATATTCCAAATGTGATCAGTGTGCCAAACTAATGTAGCAATTTATTATGCTTTAACGCTTTTGATTGGTTATCACCCGTGATCAAAATATTAAGATTAAATATCAATGAGCAAGTTATGGTCAAGAAAGTTATCACAAATTCAAATTCATACTGTATTTGTGCGTAATAGCAGGCCGGGGCGTTAATTCGAATTTTGACTTTTCAAAAATTTTGCTATTTTGCTCAAAATAGCGCCCATACGCGTCCCAAAATAACGTGCACCTATAGTTGTTAGATGAAACCTTTTTTGCTTGATGACGAAACCTAAGCTCTAAATGATGAAATCTCTGTCGAAAGTCAGACCTTAAATCCTTCTGACTAAAGTCGAAACCCAAACTTAAAGTGACAAAACCCTAGTGTTCCCGCTAAAAAAAAAAAAAAGAAAAAAAAAGAGGTGAGGATAATTAAAAAAAAATCCATGTAATTAACGAATCTCTGGCACTCCCGTTAAAAATTGATGAAAATCTATGTTTTCAACAAAGCTAAGCTATTACTATAAATAAACTTTATAAATTTATATATTTAAACAAAAAACAATGATTATTATTGAGGCTTTTTTAAAAGAATTTAACTAATATTAACACCTGGTTAAAGTTATAAATTTTAATCACCCTTTATTTTTATAGAAATTTTTTATATAAAAAATTATTCTTTAAAGATTAGGGTCAGGGTATAGGTATATTAAGTTAGAGGATGGATGATTATTTATATGTAAAATTAGATGCCAAAAACTTTTATTTAATAGCCCTAAGCTAGTTTTTATAATAAAATTTTGCGATATTGATAATTTTTTGATTTTTTTCTAAATTTTCTTAAAACTTTCTCTATTTTGTTATACAAGATCCTGCGACCTGATTGGTAAATTATAGGGTGGTTACATCACCAGGGGGCAAGTTAGCAACACTCTTTTAATAGGGTTCCAAAGTTCAGTTCAGTTCAATAGAGGTTCAGGTTCAGGTTCAATGAACCTGAACCCGAACCTGCTCTAAAAGTTCAATACTAAACTTTACCTGAACTTAAAATTATTGAACATGAACCTGAACCTGAACTTAAAAAAAGTTCAGTTCAGGTTCAGTTAAAAGTTCATGAACATGTTCAGGTTCATAATATATGCACATGTTTACCTAAATCACAAAGTTAGGATCAATTAGTAAAATTTAGAAAATCATAGAAATTTGTATAATTTTATTAATAAAATTATACAAGTTTCTATAATTCTCTAAATTTTACTAATTGATCATAACTTCTTGCACTAAGTAAACTTGTTAAGCACCAAAAAATACATCAAATCGGCATATTTTATTTTACTTTTCTTAAAATTTGAAGAAAAGATGCTTAATTTTGGAAATTTTCATCAAAAATTCAAAATTAAGCATCTTTAACGCAAATTTTAAGGAAAATAAAATATAATATATCAATATGATGTATTTTTTGGTGCTAAACAAGCTTACATAGATCAAGAAGTTATGATTAATTAGTAAAATTTAGAGAATCATAGAAATTTGTATAATTTTATTAATAAAATTATTCAAATTTCTATGATTCTCTAAATTTTACTAATTGATCATAACTTCTTGATATAAGTAAACTTGTTTAGCACCAAAAAATACATCATATCGGTATATTTTATTTTATTTTCCTTAAAATTTGCGTTAAAGATGCTTAATTTTGAATTTTTGATGAAAATTTCCAAAATTAAGCATCTTTTCTTCAAATTTTAAGAAAAGTAAAATAAAATATGCCGATTTGGTGTATTTTTTGGTGCTTAACAAGTTTACTTAGTGCAAGAAGTTATGATCTATTAGTAAAATTTAGAGAATAATAGAAATTTGTATAATTTTATTAATAAAATTATACAAAATGCTATGATTCTCTAAATTTTACCAACTGATTTATTCTTCTCACTCTAAGTAATCTTGTTCAGTATCAAAATATACATATATTTTTTATTTAGATTCAAGCTAGTTTGCAAAATTTGGACTAGCCCGACCAAACTTATAATTGAGTTTGAGTTTAGTATAAAGTTTTAATAATAAAATTTAGAATTTGAGTCTGGTCTGGAACAGACCAAACCTGGACACAAACTTAGAATTATTAGTTCATATGAACACTAGACTAACCTGAACATGTTCATGAACTTATGAACTGAACCTGAACTGAACCTGAACCAGCTCTAAAAGTTCAATACTGAACTTGAACCTGAACATGTTTTAAAAATGTTCAGGTTCAGGTTCAATACTGAACCTGAACTTGACCTAAGTTCAGTTCAGTTCAGGTTCATAGGAACACTAACACATCCCAATGATCCAAGTTTTGACTGCAACTCTACTCTACTAACAATACAAGAGGTAGGATTTTTTTATTAATATTTAAACCACTGTTGCTAATTTGGAATTATTATAGCGCTCATGCAACTTATTTTGAATACTATACAGAATTTTAAAAAAATCATATTTGATTCAAAATTAGGTGCATGCATGTTTCAAAATAAAGCAAGAAACCCAAAATAACATGTAGGGACATTATTATGCACAAATACAGTATTCATTAGAAATTGTTAAATTATGATAGTACCAAATCAACCTTAATCACTACAGTATTGTAAGTTTCAATTTTATAACAAAATTCTTTATGTAAATCATAGTAAATTCATGAATCAACCAAATACTGAGTGTTATGACATCAAGTATCAATATATGTATATTGTTTCAAATTTGTAATTTTAGAAATTCATGCTTTTCCACATGTACAATTGCGCTCCTAAATAATTATCTACAATTTATTTATATTAAAACACCTCTATATCAGATATAGTCACAATTATATTTATAATCATTATTGTTCTAGAATTTGTTGCCTAATTTTAATAATAAAATTACTTTTTCACAATTACAATATATATAAAATTAGATAGTTTCTATATAGAAAAGTTGCAATTTTATTAATTAAATCAGCTTTTTGTAATAAAAAATTGTTCAAAAAGATAAAATATAACTACTCTGAAATTTGCATGCAAATTAGATAACTTCTTATAGAAGTGTTTTTATTTTACTTATTACAAAAATTGCTAAAAAAACCTTGTAATTTTTTTGTAGAAACATAAAATAAAAAATATATTAACGAAATATTAACTGATTTATATAATAATTTTATAATAGATATATTTTATTCTCCTGAACAACTTTTTTTATTGCATAAAAGTCTAATTTGCTTAGTATTATTTTGTCTTTTTATATAGCAACAATCAATGATCTTTCTTTATAAGTCATTTCAAAGTCTCATCAATCCATAGATCTTTCTTTTATAAGTAATCGGTAAGAACACTTTTTGGTATAATTTTATATCGTGAATATTTAATAAAGATGTTGAAAGAATTGATATTGCGAATGTAATATAATTTTGACCGAACAATGTGCTGTAATAGAAACTGGGGTACAGAGATTTATAATAACGAAATTTAGTTTGTACTACAGTATGAAATATTATAAACTTATTATTATCAAGCCGCAGTCCATTATAGGACCAATCTGAACTGAAAAAAAATTAGTATGTTTTAGATCTTAAAATCGGACCTGTATAGACCAATCTGGACTAACCAAAATAGAACTATAATAGACCAGACTAAAATAGACCAGACTGAACCAGACTGGACTGTTAATATCCAATTGTTTTTAACAAAAAATCTAATTTTAATAAAATAAAAAAATTTTATTTGTAAAAAAGGTCCAACTCTATTATAATGAACCTATTCTCACAATATAAAATGCATGTAAAAAATCCGTGATTATATAAAAATTTTTTTTATTCAATACTCCAAATTGGTACAGTAAGTGCTATAAAATGGAAATGCTATTGAAAAGGATGCAAATAAGGCATTTACAGTATATATTATCATAAGAGTGCAGAAATGCTGCTGCAATAAATAATCTTGAATATTACTATTACTGTTTCGGAGTCGGAGTTTAAGTAGCCTCGGGTTACTAACCGGATCGACATATATTACTTTCACAAGATAATCCAACCTTGCATGCGTTGCCACTTCCATATGGTAGACAAGGTTCTCCTTCATCTCGTTGATCAGTAATCTGGCATTTATGAGTATCTTCACCCTTAATACGACAAACGAAAGTATCACACAAGGCATCATGACAAAGAGTAAGACATATGGGATTAATGGAGTTAATACAAATTGAATCACATATGGTATCATTATTACAAGGCTGTCCTTGGACAAGTGCTTGTCTTTTCTTAAGATCGTTCCTGACCGCATTGGTGAGGACGAAAAAGAGCATCACAAAAAGCATGATAGAGAAAAACTTTTTTGTCAAAAATTTGGACATTTTTTGTTCAAATGTACTATAAAGTTTTTTTTTGATGATAAAATGAAAAGTGTTCTTGTGTATTTACGAATTATTGATATTGATGAGTGTGTAAAATATATGAGAGTGAGTTGATTATTGTCGTATTTTTATATCTTCCAAAAAATCACGTTTATCTAAAATCAAAGTTCACCATATCTGGTGAACGAGAAATAAGATCAACATCTGAAAATTAATCATACGTCGAATATTTGAACATCCACTGATGGTTTGATTGTGGTTTTCACGTTAAATGATCTATAAATATAGTGCAACATTATACGATATAAAAATAGTGTAGTTTTAAAACTATGTTGAGATTTTCAATTCATTTTATTAACGATTAAATAATAGGGACCTGCTAAAATTTATATATTAATATTAAATCTGCAACATAGTTTTAAAGTTACCTATTTTTATATCATTTGCAAATTACAAAATTGAATTTGCTTTATTAGAAAGAGAGTTATAACATTTTAATAGTATTATTTAGACGATTAGGTTATAGAGACCTACTAAAATTTTTATATTAATATTAAATATGGCAACATAGTTTTAAAACCGCATTATTTTTATCTTTATTAGAAAGTGAACTTAACGTTTTGAAAATACATGGTTTTTATTATAAAATTATATAATATCACTATGGTAATAAATTGATCGATAAAATTTTAAAAATCTTACATAGTAGGTCAATCATATGGTGCTGCACTATGTTTATAAATCATTCAACGAAATACCCCATGGTTTAATGCATTTATTTACCCGTTTACCAATCACTTATGTACATGAAAGGTCATTTTACTGAGAGATCATTTCATAGACCATTAACAGTAGGGATGCTAATCAGTCCATCTTGGTACAAATACTGGCAATCTTTTAAAAGTTAGACCGGGCTCGGTTCAGGTAGTGCTCGTACTTTTATCCGAAAGGTTGTAACCTTTAACAAAATTTAATAACCGGTTTTATATCCTATTCAAATAAAAGGATAATGGTTATATCCGGATAAGACATTTATATGATTGTTGATTTATATATACAGTATTAATATAAATCAAATAAAGTAACTCTATAATAAAGTAAAAAAACTAGAAAAATAAATAAATAAAAATGAATAAAATGAATCATTATATGCTCGCCTAAATATTAAATGCTAACTTTTCATACATTAAAAGAATAGTTCTAATATTCATATATTTTAACAATGTAATTAATAATTTTCACATTCCTGCGTAGAACACATCCACATTTTCGGCAACGGCAGGAATCTGGTCGGGTGTCATGTCTAGAAGATAATTACTAAATTTTTTTTTAAACAAACATAAATTTATCTTTTTCGACATAAAAAACTTGCATCCCCAAGTTATTCCTATTTTGTTTAGTCATTAGATTTTCTTCTGTTACGCCAATACAAAAAAAATGACGAAACAATAAAGAACAATCTTTATATATATTAATGGAAAAAAAATCAATGTAATTATTAATAAATAATTATTATCAGTAATTTATTACATTGCTGTGCATTTCACAATCGATGAAAATCGAGAAAGAACGCATGTTCATTCAGAATTTAAATTCAGAAATGATGTGGAACAATAAGTAATACCAGTACGATCACGTTTCTTGTGTAACATGAAACGTGTGAGGGAATGTTCGCTATGCTGATTTTTGAAGAATCCTTTTTTAGTATGGGTAATGGTTTTCGTTTTTCTAATTCAGGCAAGTGTTATGGTAATTTTGACGACACGGGATGATGACACGTGCAACGTAAATGATAGTGTGGGAATATACTCGTGATTGTGTGTAAATATGTTGTGATCGGTGAATACACTTTCAAAAATGAATTTATATGTTGTAACTTGACTATGACTAAATACAAGACACTGTTTTTTGAAATTATACCTGTTTATTGTTGCTAATAATGCATGCATGATCTGATTTTAAAATGTATCTTATACCGAATAATAATAAAATATTACGATATATGAAACTGGTCCTTGTATTCCTAATAAGGGAGTTATGTGACCGAGGTTTGATGGCTTTCGATTGTTATCAATTATTGTACCGATAAAATTTTTTGGAAAAAAAAAAACGATTGTATTATTTTGCGTACGTACTTTACTTTGTAATATTAAGATGATGATGTTGTTTTAGTGAATTCTTTAATCATGATTAATTGATAGATTTATGTTCGAATTATGGCATTTAATAATTAAGGGTAGGGTGAACGTAGATCATTTTTCATATGTAATCAGTGATCCATCATTTTTGTGTAACATACATGGAAATCGAACGTAAATCTTTAATCTAGAACGTTCCATGAATTCGCTAAGCCTCGTTACTAAGAATCGTTCGCTTTGAATTTTAACCTTCTTCTTGTACCATATCCCCCGGTTACAAATCGAGTTTGTATGCAGCACTCTATGGTACGTACATACACAAAAGACTTTTAATCTTAGATTCGAGCATTGTGGTAAATTATATGGTATGGAAACATAAGTTAGAGCTTTACTTATTAATTTAAAGAACGAAAACTTTTTAAATACTTTACCGAATTTTTTAAAGCATTGCTTTTTTATTTTCTTTTCTATAAATACGTTCAACTATTAACTCCTTTTTTTCTTTCAAATGCCTTCGTCCTTTCTGGCTCTGAAATATTTTCGGGAGTATTATTTCTTCATACTTTTGCTATACAGTAGATGCGTATTATTCTTTTTCTTGTCTGTGGGCACAACTAACACACTTTCTTTTTCTAGGTAACGATTAAACGAGTTTTTTGAGACAGAGGCGAGATGCAGTATGAATTGGTAATATTTGGTTTATGATATGAATACGGAATTGGCAGCACTCGAGGATGATGTGGATTTGAAAAAGAATGTAAAGAGAGTAATGAAAACCATTGTGGGTTTGCTGAAAGATAGAATAACGGTAGAAAAAGCACCTGATGCTAAAAGGGCGTCAAGTTGAAGAAAAATATAAGTTGGATCATTAAATTATACGTGGCAATTAGCCTTTGGGGTTGATCAAGATTTAATAAAGCATTTGAATACTTGCTTCAAGAATATTAATTATATTAATTATCAAGGAAGGGAACATAGACACTTAGGTAAATATACGATTCGATAGCTACAAGAATCATGCGTATGTAGAATGAATATTTATCGTGTGAATCAATTGTTTTTTTAATAGCATTTATTTATCAATGCTAGGTTAATTTTCCTTCCAGATACTTCCTTTTTTTTTTTTAGCATTGGTTTTTAATTTTTTTCACAAGACAAAATATTTCGGAGCTCAACAGTATCTGGGATTTGTATAGCAATATTTAATCAGGAAGTGATTGTTCTAAAATCTTGAAAATACGATCGCAATTTTTTTTTTTTTTCAAAAGTGAGGTCATAGAATTTTTTAAATTTTATCTGTAATTATTTATTAAAATAATAAAGAATGCTTGTATATAATTCTTAGCCGCATAGCATAATTATAATGGTGCTTTTTATAATAATTTGAAATTTGTGAATTTGGAAAATAACAAACCAAATTTTATAAATAAAACTCACAAAACCAACTCAATAATAACTTTGCTTAAAATTCATCTTGTATTTTATTTTTAAAATCAATTCCCCCAACCCGCTTAATTAGTCTATCTACAACATATATATATTATAATAAATATATGTTCTTTTCATTTTTCAACTACTCAATTCGCCTATATACTGAAGACAAATAAAAAATGGACAGAATTATTAATAATGGCTTAATAAATTCGCTGAAAAAAGAGAAGTTTTAGAAAAAAAAACTCGACAAACTTCTAATAAAAAACATTATGCAGAAAATCATTCAGGAGAAGAAATTAGCCGAAGATGCTCTTGTCAAAGCGAGGAATTAAAGGAAAAAAGAAAAAAATAAAATAAATATTGGTAAAGAACTTCATACGTTCGTACTTATGTACGTTTGAATTGATAGTGCCGTCTGGCCTTAATATTGTATTTGATAATCTCTAATTTACTTGGGAAGGATGAAAATAATTGTTAGGTTGAACAGTTATAAAATGGATACAATTTTTTTTATTACGTTAGCGTGTAATCCTGTGCTTATAGTTGGGGGTGAAATTCATTTTCAATTTTTTTAATTTCAACAATAATTTCAACAATAATTTCAACATTTTTAATATGTTTATAAATTAAACCTAAAACAATTATTGTATTTGATTTAGCTTAGTTTTAATTAATTTTTGACATAATTTAAATTAATTTTTAATATTGAAAAAATAATTTCACCAATTTCACCATCAAGTAATTTCAACAATTTCAACAAAAACATCTTATTATAAAGAGTAATTTCACCCCCATCTATACCTGTGCTGGTGCCGCTATACGATTTATTTATATAAAATTATTGAGAATATGAACATCGGGATCTCAAACCTCTAAAAGTTATTGAGTACGTGTCTTGAGATTAGTCTCTTTTACTATAAGTGTTATAAGATTTTATTCGAATCTGATTGGATGTTTATTTATTCTAGAAACGGATAAAACCTCTTTTTTTTGTGTGACCTAAGGAAATTCGGGTCCACCTAAGAAAATTCTATGATATATAAAGGTTACTTTTTTTTAAATGCACGAAGTTCTAGAATTTCATGACTATAAAGACTAAACCTTATTCTATTTACTGTCACGTTTTGGTAAAAATTGGTCATGAGTTTAAAAAGTTTTATCAGGGGTGTATTTTTGTGTTACTATGTAAATTTTATTGTACAACGTAAATCATATGAAAAATGATCTATATTCATCCTACCCTTAAGTATAGTAATTATACAAATTTATTCATGTAATAATAAAAAAATTCAGTTGTTTATTATTTGATATATCCAAAAACCTTAGCCAGACCGTGAGAAATTTTAAAATAAGGTGATCAGTTATGACGATCTATTTAAATCTGAATTACGACCATTTACATGTAAATGCCGTAATTCGTAATTGATCTATTAATATGAATTAATAATCAGTTGTATATTATATTTTTTTTAAAAAAACCGGCTTTTGATCATTATGCACATTTTGTACTGAAAGTTAACAAATAGACTTCCGTTCATTATGCACACATTGTGTCTTTGAAATTAACTGGAATACGGATAACGTTAATAACATGAGTTAATGAGTCACATACTGTATATCGCCAGAATGTTAAGGTTTATAACAGTAACTTATGATAAAACTATAATAATTTAATGCAAGTTTTAGATGAGAATTTTCTTGGGAGAAGTCACAATAATTTCAGTACAAACTCAATATTAAAATGTATTATCTGTCAGGTAAGTTTGCAACAGAATTTTTTATAGAAATTCATGATAGAAGCTACGATAATTTTCATACAAACTAATTCACCTTTCGCTATTACTATAATAACATGGTATGAAGGTCCGTAATAAAATTTTCTACAATAGCTAACAATGTCCTTAATGCAAATTGACTTAATTTTACTACATACTGTGGACACTGAATAGTGAGGAACAGGATTTTACAATTTAATGCAAAATTAGCAGCCTTGTGTATTGTATGTCAAGTAAGATTGTAACAGAATTATTTTAGCCCATATAGAATCTTGATAATCCTGTACAACTAACTTGCCTTTTATTGTTACTGGAATGGCATGCAAGTTTTGTAACAGAAATTTTACAACAATTCACAATAAGAATCAAATATTTTATTCCAATACAAACCATCTCAACTTTACCTATTTCATATTTTAGAACAACAAAAACCATCTCAACTTTACCTATTTCATATTTTAGAACAACAAGTAAGTTTTGTAACAATTCTAGTTAACATTACACGTAATTGTTGAAATTGAAGGTTGTCCTTTTTTCTAGAGTAATATATTATTTTACTTGTAGGTGCAGATGGGTTCCATAACCATTAAACAATGCAAGAGTCTCTTATTTGGTGATTAGGCACTGTTGCTGCAATTATAGTGCAAGGAAGGCGCGTATAAAGATTAATTCAGTTCACTTTAACGATTGAGTTTCAAGAGAATGTAAATTACCAAGATGAGTGTGAAGTTTACTTTTAACGTTTATGATTCAAAAATCTGTAATCAGTATGAAATTTAATTTGATCCCTTTAATAAT
>QKWP01000192.1:270591-322550 GCA_003550325.1 Gigaspora rosea | reverse complement strand
AATTAGTTGGTAAAGGTGCAGATGCAGTTATTTCTTTAGTTCATAATTATTTTGAATTACATGGTTTGGGAGAAAAAAATTTAGTAATTCATGCAGATAATTGCTCAGGACAAAATAAGAACAATGCTATGATAGCATATTTAGCTTGGAGAGTTTTAACTGGATTACATGATAGTATAACTTATTGTTTTATGGTTGCAGGACATACTAAATTTAGTCCAGATAGATTTTTTGGACTTATAAAATTACTTTTAAGAAAATCTGAAGTAGATAATCTTGATGATTTAGTTAAAGTAGTTAAAATTCAACGCCTGGTGGATATAACATTGCACAAACAGTATTTGATAATAAAAAAAATCAAATTGTACATTTTTATGAATGGACAAATTGGTTAAAACAACAATTTACAACAATACCAAATATTTTAAAACAACATTATTTTGAATTTAATAAGTTAGATCAAGGAAATGTTAAAATTAGTACATCATCTTATGGAGAAAAAACATTAATACAAATAGCAAAAACTAAACAAAATAATAATTTAAATCAATTAGTTGAAAAAAAATTACCTGGTCTTAGTGCAGAACGACAATGGTATTTATATGAACAAATAAGAAATCATATACAAAATCCTAGCAAAAAAGATGATTTGTGTCCAATGCCTACTATTATTAAACCAAAATCTAAATAAAATAAATTTTATAATAATGTTAATAATCTTTCAATATTTAAAATAAAATTAATAAGAAAATTTCTTAGCTTACATATAGTGCCTACACAGATATTAATTTGCAAATCTAATAAATATATAGATTAAAATAATTTATGTAAAACAAAATTGAATACTATTTAAGATTAGAATAAGAGTATACTTGAAATAATAGTGAAAAACAGTTTATTTCAAAATTTCACAAAAAAATTTTTTTATTACAATCCAAAAGATGGTTCCAAAAACAAAATTTTGAATTATAAAAAAATTTTTTAAGAAAGCAATAATTTTGTTATATCTAACCATGTAATTTAATTAGCTTTCTTATTATCTATATATATATATACTTAGTGTACAAATAGAAATTATCTAATATAAATACTAATATATTAATTTAAAAAAAACCCCCAAAAAAAACATAAAGTAAAAAAAAAATACTAATAAAATTGACAAAATTAATAAAAAACTTTAAAAAAAACTAAAAGAATCAGAAAACATTACAGAGAACATCAAAAATCTACAAAAAACTACTGGGAAAATCAAAAAAAATTTACAAACTATTAGAAGGATCAAGAGTTCAAAAAAATCAAAAAAATCAAGAAAGTTACTGGAAAAATCAAAAAAAATAAAAAAAAAACACTAGAAGAATTAGAAAAGTTACACTTACAAGGAAAATTAAAACTTTAGAAAAGAATCACTTGGATAATCAAAAGAGTCTACAACCAGGAGAATCAAAAAAGTCCATCACCAGGAGGATCAAAAGAGTCCACTACTGGGAAAATCAGAGTTCAAAAATTACTGGTAATTCTTTGTGGACTTTTATGATTCTCCAAGGGAATCAAAAGAGTCCAAAAAAATCACCAGCACCATTACATGTTCTAAATTATGCTATTTTACGTCTCGAAGTAAAGAGCAAACTTAAAAGAGAAAATAATGTTAGTAAGAAAAAGAAACAAAAAAAGAATTGGGCTGGTATTTATCTTTATCCCATTTCAAGTAATCATCAAAGCCAGGGAGAATCAAAAGAGTCCAGAACAAAGTTGGCATTGAAGCCCTTTTATGCCAATTCCAAAAGTTTCAGGTTTCGGATTATAGCATTCGAAACCTTATCCAAAACTCAAAACCTCACCCGAAACCTCATTCGAAACCCCAAAACTATAATCCAAAACCCCAAACTATAATCTAAAACACAAAAATATAATATTGAAGCTTTTAAAATTTATTATAAAGTTTACTCATTTTTAATGAAATAGAACCCAAAAAGTAAAATTATTTTTGAATATATTATAACATTATATAGATAATTTTTTAATTATGTCTTTGGCAATTTTTTTTCACTGTCTCATTTGTTCAGGGGTTTTTTTTAAGGCTGGTCAACTTTATTTTAATATTATACCATTATTACAACTGATTTCAAAATTCTAGGGCAATAGAAAAAATTGCCAATGAAGAATCGATAAGTATTTGATGCCGACAATTTATTTAATTCTGTGATAACTTATCAATTCGATCATTAGTAGACTATTACTTATTATTACTTGATATTGTATTCAGTTTTTACATAGTAAGTAAAAAAAAAAAACTGATACTTGCAAAAGCAACCTTGATTGTCAGAATATAAACTCTGGAATTATGCCTTTCATGTTGTACTTGTGAATCATAACAACAAAATGGACAGCACGCATGCAATAAATTGTTGGATGCATTCTGGCCCAAATAGCACTGGATATTCAAATTTTATTGAATTCTTTAAGGAGGTATATAACATACATCAGTGCGATTGATGTATATTGAAGAGATACATAGTATATATCAGTACATTTGATGTATAATTGAAAGAGATATATAATACATTAATGCAATAAATGTATATGGAGGTTTGGGTAGTTTTTGGTGTTCAGGGTTTCGGGTTTCGGAGTTTCAATTTTTTTGAAAAAATCCGAAACTAGTTTCGGATTAGAACCCTTTCAAGTAGGTTTGTTTCGCAACTTTGTCCAGAACCACTAGGATAATTGAAAAAGTCCACTACCAGGAGAATCAAAAGAGTCCACTACCAAGAGAATCAAGGGTCCAAGAATCACCAGTGGTTCTTTGTGGACTCTTTTGATTCTCCGGAAGAATCAAAAGAGTCCACAAGGAACCACCAGGCCATTACATGTTCTAAAATATCACTATTTCACGTCCCAAAGTAAAGTGCAAACCTTAAAAAGCAAACCTAAAAGAGAAAAAATGCTAGTAATAGAAGAGAAACAAAAAAGAAATAGAAAACTTGGACTGGTGCTTATCTTTATACCAGTTCAAGTAATCACCAAAACCCGGAAAAATCAAGAGTCCGGAACCACCGAGATAATCGAAAAAGTCCACCACCGGGATAATTGAAAGAGTCCACTACTGGGAGAATCAAAAGAGTTCTAAGAATCACTGGTGGTTCTTTGTGGACTCTTTTGATTCTCTAGGAGAATCAAAAGAGTCCACGAAGAACCACCGAGATAATCGAAAAAATCAACCAGAAAGAGTCCACCACTGGGAGAACCAAAAGAGTTCTAAGAATCACTGGTGGTTCTTTGTGGACTCTTTTGATTCTCTAGGAGAATCAAAAGAGTCCACAAAGAACCACCAGCACCATTACATGTTCTAAATCGCATGCCATTTCACGTCTCAAAGTAAAAAGCAAACCTAAAAGATAAAAAAAATATTAGCAATAAAAAGAAACAGAAAAGAAATAGAAAACTTGAACTGGTACTTATCTTTATATCAGTTCAAGTAATCACCAAAATTCGGGAGAATCAAAAGAGTCTAGAACTACTGGGATAATCTAATAAGTCCACCACGAAAGAGTCCACCACCGGGATAATCGAAAGAGTCTACTGGGAGAATCGAAAGAGTCTAATACTGGGAGAATCAAGAGTCTAAAAATCACCAGTGGTTCTTTGTGGACTCTTTGATTCTCCTGAAGTCCACAAAGAACCACTGGCACCATTACATGTTCTAAATCGCACGCCATTTCACGTTCCGAAATAAAGAGCAAACCTAAAAAAGAAAAAAATGTTAACAGTAAAAAAGAAACAAAAAAGAAATAGAAAATTTGGACTGGTACTTATCTTTATACTAGTTCAAGTAATCACCAAAACCTGGGAGAATCAAAAGAGTCCAGAACCACTGGGACAATCGAAAAGTCTACCACCAGGAGAATTGAAAAAGTCCACCACCAGGAGAATCGAAAGAGTCCACCACTGGGATAATTGAAAAGAGTCCAACACTGAGAGAATCAAGAGTCTAAGAATCACTGGTGGTGCTTTGTGGACTCTTTTGATTCTCCGGGAGAATCAAAAGATTTCACAAAGAACCACCATCTGTTCTAATCGCACGCCATTGCACGTCCTGAAGTAAAGAGCAACCTAAAAGAGAAAAAAATGTTAGCACAGAACAGAAACAAAAAAGAAATAGAAAATTTGAACTGGTACTTATCTTTATACCAGTTCATATAATCACCAAAACCTGGGAGAATAAAAGAATCCAGAACCACCGCCACGGGGAGAATCGAAAGAGTCCACCACCAGAATAACCGAAAGAGTCTACACCGGAAGAATCAAGAGTCTAAGAATCACCAGTGGTTCTTTGAGGAGAATCACAAGAGTCCACAAAAAACCACTGACGCTATTACATGCCATTTTACGACCCAAAGAACAAATCTAAAAGTGAAAGAACTGTTAGTAAGAGAAAAGAAACAAAAAACAAGAAATAGAAACTTGGACTGGTACTTATCCTTATACCAGTTCAAGTCAAACACCAAAACCTGGGAGAATCAAGAGTTCAAAATAAATAAAAATCGCCGGGGACACCACGAAATGACGAAGAAAATATAGTTTTAGGCTTAGAAAACCCACTATTAAATAAAGAACTAACGTTAAATGAAGAAAACGATGATGGTAATTAAAGTTGAAGATCTATATTTCTAGAATATTAAATAGAATATTCCATTAGCTTTTTGTCGATCTAGAAATCGATCTTTTCTATTTTTAGATTAGCTTAGCTTTTTGGTTTTTAGCATTTCACCGATTTTTTTATTATGTAATTCGTTCTTGTACCTTATAGTAATTTTTTTCTCTGAGTGCATATCTATTAATAAATCTAATAAAAAAAATTTTTTTAAAATTAAAAATGGGCCCTTTTAACTTGGGACACCCCATATATCGAATTCAAGCTCTAAATTATAATAGAGCCAAATCCTGTTAACTTACTCTCCTTACCCCTAAATTTGGCTTCCAACATTAAGGAATAAGTAGTCTTTGTTAACGTTCTGGCTATGTTTTTAAATCTAAATAAGATAGCAAAAAAATTATGCTATCTTGCTTGCCCTTGAAATGAGCAAAGAGCACCAAGGAACGAAGTGTCCGAGTGTGCTTCTCTGTGGGCCCATTCAAGCCTAAAAAGCACACTATTTTCTATGTTATCCTAGAATTAATTCAAAAAGTGATTCATTACTATCTAGCAAAGGACAAAAAAATGCTAAGTCTCACCTCGCAGAGGTGAGATTTAGCTAATAAGGGTGGGACTTATCCGATCAGAGGTGAGATTTAGCTATTAGAGATGAGACTTATCTGATCAGAGGTGAGACTTATCCGATCAAAGGTGAGACTTACCCGAGGGGAGACTTATCTAAGGTGAGACTTATTATACATATCTCAAAGTCTCATTGCCATGTCTCACCCATTAGCATCAATAAAATCTAGCTTCTGAGCACTCGAAAAAGATATATCCTATTTAGAATAATTTTATCATGAAAAGACGAGGGTAAATATTTTTATTCAAACAAAAGTTTACCCAATATATTAACAGGTGAGACTTAATAATATCATGCCTAGAAGTGATAAAAAAAATCGTACATGTGCTTGTTGTGGATATACTTTTACAAGACCAGAAAAACTTCGCAAGCATTATAAAAGCAAAAAAAATCAATGCAATATACCATTTGCCCGAACCCAAGTATCCAAACAGGGGCTACCACTCATTTCTAAATTTGGTTCAAACTCGGCAATTCAAGCCTCTCCCTTACAAAACAAAGTTCAAGAGAGGGCCCAAGTTCAAGAAGCCGGCCCAGGCCCAGCGACCCAAGCCTATAGAGAAGAAATATCCTCTGAGCAGAATAAAGTCCAAGAGAATGATATAGTATTTGTGGAAAAAAGTTATGACCCGGCCAGACCACATAAAAGTCTCAAAAATATGTCTTTATGGGAAGGAAAAATTCCAGCAGACAATAATCTAGCATATGCTTTTAATAAACAGCAAGACAATCAAACAGTATATGCTGACGCTCCATATATGCCCCATCTCATAGCCTCAACACGCAAAGCAATTACTAATATACTCAAAGAAGAGCTCTACAAAAGGAACAAATAAAAACATCATTAGTTATAGAAAGCACATACGCAAAATATAAATATAAATGAGAAGGTGATGCTATGGACAAAGCGAATTATGAACTTAGTCAGACCCATTCATATCATAGAGAAAAACAACATATTCTTCTTTCAGAAAATGATATAGACCCACATTTAATTCAATCTGTAGGAGAAATTGATATACAAATTGAGAATCACTTAAAAGAGGAGTCCGGTAAAATTCTTCTTAGAATAGAAAATATATTTATTGAATCCTATACCTACCGTCGAACTAATGAAGGTTCCTATATTCCTACTCCTAAAAAGCTTGCCAATACAAAGTGCACTATTAATCCAGATAATAAAGATTTAGTTGATCCAGAAACCAATACATTATCTGAAAAATGTCTTCAAGGAGCATTAGGAGCATACTTTGCTTATCAGGATGGACATACAGAACATCTTGAACGAATCTTTCGAGCTACAAAATACAAGCCCTATTTAGATAAAGTTAAGCTCAATGGAATTTCTATACCTACTCCAGTTTGTTCCCATATATTTAACAAGATTGAGGAAATGAATACGGATATCTCTATCAATGTCTGGGAGTAGAAAGAAGAAACAGGAGCCCCTAAAGCAATAATAGCTAGCAAAAACTATAAAAGATGCCATATTATTGACCTTTTAGCTCTTACAGATATTACCAAATCTGAGGATAACAAGTACTGTCAAAAAAACTATTTTCTTTGTATTAAGAATATAAATGGGCTAGTTTTTAGAGATACCGCTCATTATGGTAAAAGATATATTTGTAGAAAATGCACTCAAAGTTTTTCTACAATAAAGATTGTAGATTATCATCGAAAGCACTGTTTCGGTTTGGGGGAAGCAACTCAAGAAGTCAAATTACCTATCAAAGGTGTTAATGATTTTGAGAAGTTTAAAAATTACACCTGGATGATTAATGCCCCATGTGTAATTATAGCTGACTTCGAGGCAGACAACAAGAAATGCAACGAAGAATATGGAGGACAAATGCGAAAACTTGCCGAGCAAAAAGCCAATAGCTTTTGCTATTTAGTCCACTGGATTGATACTGGAGAAGTATGGGGGCCTTTTTTATATCGAGGAGAAAATGCTACACAAGAATTTGTCTGAAGAATCGATAAAGAGTTGGTCAAATTAATAAAGTCTTAGCTATTAAGGCTGATAGAATTGTAACAGAAAAAGATAAGAAAAAATTTGCTGAAGCTGAAACCTGTTGGATTTGTAAAGATAAATTAGCTATAGATGATAAGGTCTGGGACCACTATCATATTACAGGTAAGTTTCGAGGACCCACCCACAATGCATGTAATCTCAAACTCCAAATTGAAACATGGAAGACTCCTATTCCAGTTATCTTTCATAACTTCCAGGGCTATGACTCCCACTTGGTCTGTGAATCTGTTGGAAAATCAGTTAATATGCATCAGATAAAAGTTATAGCTGAAACATTTGAGCATTATAAATCTATGAAGGTAGGTCAGCTCAAATATATAGATAGCATGCAATTTATGAATAATAGCTTGGCAAATCTTACGAAAAATTTGGGTACTATACCCTATAACAAGCCGGCATTTTAAAGACTATTCTTCAAATCAAATTTCTCTAGTATGTCACAAAGGAGTTTATCCATATGAATATATCAATTCACAAGATAGATTTTTAGAGACTGAGCTTCCGGCAATTTATGAATTTAGTACATATCTGCATAGCAAAATTAGCCAAAAAGATTATAAGCATGCCCAAAAAGTATGGAAGGAATTCAAATGTCAAAATCTAGGTGAGTACCATGACCTCTATCTTAAAACTGACGTACTTAGCCTGGCAGATATTTGGACCCAATTTCGAAAAACATGTATGCAATATTATGAGCTCGATCCCAGCCACTATGTATCTGCACCTGCACTAGCTTGTGATGCTATGCTTAAAATGACCAGGTAAAAATTGAGCTTTTTACAAATATAGCAATGCATGATTTTATAGAAAAAGCCAAGTGTGGGGGTATAGCTATAGCATGTAAATGATATTTTAAAGCCAACAATCCTAAGATGGGTAAGGCCTTTAACCCATCTAAACCAACAACTTGGATCTTATATATCGATCCAAATAATCTTTATGGCTGGGCCATGAGTCAGTATCTGCCTATCAGAAATTATCAATGGGAGGTAAGCCTAAATATCTTGAAGATAATCCAAATGAGTAAAAAAAATATCTTAAAAAGATTCTTAATACTGAAGCAAATTCTTCATGAGGTTATTTCCTAAATATTAAGGCACACTTTCCTCTAAAGACCCATGACTATTTGAGTGATTTACACCCTGCTGTAGAGAATATGGCTGTAAGTAAAGATATGTTGTGTCCCTATACCTTAGAGCTTGTAGATAACTTGGATGGGGGACGGTTTTTAGCAACAAAAAAATTAGTTCTCCATCTTGGTTCACGAAAAGATTATGTTATCCATTACCAAGAACTCCAATATTATGTAAAATTAGGTATGATAGTTGATAAGGTTACAGAAATCCTATCATTTGACCAAACTAACTGGCTTGCCCCTTATATAGCCTTTAATACGGAAAAGTGACAAGGCGCTAAGAATGCTTTGAGAAAGATTTCTTTAAGCTTATGAATAATTCGGTATATAGCAAAACTATGGAAAATGTTCACAAATACCAAGATGTCAAGCTCATGGCTATGAATAATGAGCAAGACAAAAAGAAATTTATTAAGCAGATCTGTAAACCCTCTTTTAAATATGCCAGACAGCTGGGAAATACACTTCTAGGAGCACATATGGGAAAGGCTACTGTAACTCTCAACAAGCCTATTATTGTCAGAGCATCAGTTTTGGGCCTTAGCAAACTTCACATGTACCGCTTTTGGTATGGATATGTAAAAGAGAGATATGGTAATAATGCCCAGCTCGGATATAAGGATACAGACTCATATATGTTTCAAGTTGAGACTGAGGATATCTATAAAGACATGGCATAGCGACCTTACCTTTTTGATTTTATTTATTCTAATACTATTGGGCTTTTCAAAGATGAGACTCCAGGCAATGTGATTACAGAATCTTATCATATCCGGGCCAAGTCATACCACTATATCTTACCAGATAAGTCTACAAAGTCTAAGCATAAAGAAGTAAGCAAAAAGGTATGAATGAAATGGCTACCGATACATATTTCCCATCTTTAGAAGGAACTCTACTAGAGAATCCAGTAGAAAACACTGAGGTCTTCGATCCAATGACCCAAGTTTATCAAGACTGTCTATTTGGTAAGGAAGTATTCTATGCCAAAAATATAGGTATCCAGTCAAAGAATCATATATTATCTTTGGTCGAATCAGAAAAGAAGGCCCTATGTCCAATAGACACTAAGTGCTGGATCCTATCAGATGGAATTACCTCTTTGCCATATTTTCATTGGCGTAATAAAGCTTATAAGAATATGGTCAAGGCTGGTATACTCTATGAAGAGGCCGAAAAAAGAGCTATTATGGCCAAGCTCCCAGAGAAGTATCAAAATAAATGTATGTCTCACATAAGTTAGACAAGTGAAATGGAACATATATATATACAAATGGATAGGCAAATTACTGTGCATACATAGTTAATATTTTTTTTTCTGTCGCAAAAAATATTCAGTTATTTTTTTTTCAGATATAGAAAATGCCTTCTATTGCCAGATCTCATTGGTTTAGCTGTTACATTAAATGTCACACTTCTACAAATAAGATTTCGAATAAAAATCTACATGACTAAAGAGAACCTCGAATAATTAGTAAAAATAAAATAATATTATCCTGTCCATTCACATATATACTCATGTCCAGAATGAACAGTATGAAATGAAGTGAATTGGTGGGGATATTTTTGTCAATCTACAATCGCGTAAAAATAAAAAAATGACAAGGGCATAGGCCCCTTCTTTATTTTATAATACTGTAATTATTGCTGAAACAATAATATACAAATAAAATATATATATTTATTATATAATAAAAAACACTCTTAACGGGTTAGATTGGTGGGATTTACATTTGATCTAACATTTCCCTTCATTGACCAGGGTTCAACCAATCATTATCATCATTTTCCTCATCACGCTCTAAGTTTTCTTTCGACATTTTTCCCCAGGTCTTATCATCTAATTTTTAGTAAAATAAAAAACTTAATTCTGATAATTATATTTCAGCACAAATGTACTGGCACGGCACGAAGTTAACTTACAAGATAAAAATTCTCTCAGCTTGTATTGTCGCTTTGATTTAGAATAGTTGAGGGTTGTGTTATCATTAGTCTTGGGGTAGTAGCATCGTTAGTCTTGGGGGTGGTGGCATTGTTAGTCTTGGGGTAGTGCTATCTTTAGTGCTCATTTCACGGTTCTAAATAAAAAATATAGTAAGTAAAGTTCGTTTTCATAGTCACTGTTGAACAAAATGACATTACTTTAAAAATAAATTATGATCGGGTAAAAAAATTATATATGAGCAAAATAACCCACCTACAAGAAGCAGTAAAATCACTTATTTTTATACCAACCATTCGCTAAAAAAACTTGCTAGTTACATGATTAGTAATTTGCATTACTCTAATATTGTCAGATCACACTTAACAAAGCAACTCCGTTTCGGTTGTAAAGCCCAAATACTAAATATATTTTAGCATTTTTTAGGGACATAGACCCCTTAGATTCGACACTGGCTACTACCAAGTGAAAAAGTCAACGATCTCGTTGTTCTGGGAATTCCAAGTTCCTGTGACATATAAATTTTGATAAAACTACTAATAAAGAACGTTATACTCATTGCCCTTATAGCCTTTTTAAGTCTCATTCTTATCGCAGGATCATATAAAGTAAGAAAAAGAGTCTAGACATTTTTTGTATATTCATTAATAAAAAAAATCAACTGTGAGAAATAATTCTGCAGGAAAGTATCACAAAACCTTATATGAACCCAATTTCATGTAACTGGATTGACAAATATTTTACGAAAGGAATCTGTGTATGTATCAAATTTTTTAGTTATCATGTAATATTTATGTAACACAGGGGATCAATCACGGAATGATCATGGAAATTTTATTAAATTCTTATATACGATTAGAGAATGATCACAGAATGTCGCAGTTTAATCAGCGGAAGATAACAATTCATCAATTTACGTGAAGACACATGACTTAGTGGTCACATGGGACGTCAATAGATCAATCACCCAGGTTGATCCAATTTGATAAGCTCGGGCACGTGTGTCCAAACTTTATCCAATATGGATACTGTACCATATACTGCGCCCTAGTGACATGGTGTCCCACCTTGGCAATTAATTTTTTTAATATATTTAATATCTATATATATATAATACTAAAAAAATAGCACATAAAATATATAAGCGCCAAACAAGACTAAGTGAATATTATTCCCAGCGTATAAAGTTAAAAAAGATAGTAAAATCATTAGAAGAGACTATAGACTGGATAGAGAATCATATAGAAGAGCAAACCGGTCTTGAGTTTAGCAAAAAACTATTAAATTCAGATTCAGATTCGGACTTGCCTTTCTGTGATTTTCAATTAAGATCTGAGAAAAAAGGGATCAATGAGCAAGCTTAAAATAATAAATACCATCTGCTTCTTCACAAAGCCTTACTTTAGAGTAAGACCTTTGTTCATCAACCAAATTTTTTTTTAAATTCTCAGCTTCTTTAACATTATAGTCAAGGCCAGCTTGGCCACAAGCTAGGTAAACATTTTTTCTTTTTTTGAACCGCCTCAATTGCTGATGCTCTTTCTCTTGCTCTAAATACTTAGTTAGCAACTTCTCACTAAGATCATTAATTTCGGCCTTAGATCTAAGAGCAAAATATAATTTTTCTTTAAGCTCTTACTCAGTTTTTTTCACAAGCTCCAAAAACAATATATCTGGCTGAGCCAGCTTACAAAAATCTTTTTTTCTCATTACATTCGAAAAAAAAAAAAATAAAATTTATCTAGTCATTTATACTTTTTTGTTTTTTCGAGCTTGTGAGAAAAAACGAAAAATATATTTGGAATAATACATATTTCCGGTTTGATTGAAATATTCTATATATCCTATTTATCCTATTTATCAGGTTCTTCTAAATTTTTTCCTGTATATCCGGTATATTCAGTATATCTGGTATATCCTGTATAATATATATATCCTATTTAATAAATTATTCCGAAATAATATATTATATATAAAAAAATACTACTATGCTTAGGCAACACATAAGATGTGATGCTCCTTTTTTATCACTAGCTGATTATGACTTTATTATACAATGCCGTAATGATAGACCAAGGTCTAAAGTTTTGAATGAGCTAAAAGAAAAATATAGCATATCACAAAAACGTATTTATCAAACCTGGAGAGGCGAGGAAAAAATAGAGTTGCATGGAATCAACCAATTCCGCCTCTCAACTTTGTTGAGAAAGAAAATATTATTGCCCTGCAGATCAAAGATCAAGAGAGTTCGAAAAAAGAAAATTCTGATCTTAATAATCAGATTCTGCCTTTGAGTAATTTATCACGAGAAGGTAGGGATCTAATTGCATTTTACAAAAATGAAGCTATTCGAGATAAAAAAAATATAACCAAACTTAAATCTATACTAGCTAAGTAGACGATCCAGCTCATTGTAGAATGATAAAAACTTCTCACATGTATCGGTAAGAATCTCTTTAGCACTGAGAGTATCAAATAACATTTTTTTAAGTTCCTCATAACTTATAGGTTTTTTTCCAAAGTTTTTCTCACAGCCTCGAAAAACAATATATTGTAATCAACTTTTTGTTCTTGAAAAGAGATATCTTTATTTTCTGACCCACCTTCTCATAATAAATCATAAGCCGGCTCGGGCAAAATTGATATGTTAACCAAATTTTCTCTTTTCGAATTTATGAGAAAAGAGATGGACTTATGTGCCGAAAGAAGTATAGTAATTACCTTATTTTTATGCATTAACTTGAATTCACGCTTGACAATGGGCTCCCATCCAGCTCGATCAAGCCAAGGTGTACCCAATAATATCCAGGGTTTATCATTATCTATGACTGGAAAGTCTTTAGTGATTGTACAACTATTTTCTCCCTGACCAACCATAACTGAAATGTTATAAGATATGCCTGAAGACTCTAAGGATTTATTACGCCATTTAACTGATGGTTTTTTATTTTTATCTACTTCTGCTCCCAATAGTTTTATAAGGCCTTTTGAAATAACTGAGCAATTTGCCCACTATCTATCATGGCGGAAGGCACTTGTACGTTTTTTTCTTATGGTGAGCTAATCTTGCAACATATTGTAGCGACATCATTAGGAATAATTTTATGAATAAAATTAATTTCTATAGGGTTGGGCCATGAAATTTCTGCCTCTGATTGCGACCCCTCTGGGGCAGTTTGGGGTAGTACATTTGTTTGCTGGGAAGCTATTCGAATTAGATCTGATATTGGTTGCAAGATATGAGAAAACACTATAGTAATTTCATGCCAGAACTTTTCACATTCCTTGTCTGAAAAATTTAAAGTAAAATGATTTAAAACAGGATCTTTCAGTGCAATGAATTCAGCATTAATCATATTATAACCATTAATAGAAACTTCTTTAGGCTGTGTACGAGTAAATGAATCAACCATTGATCGTAAAATAGCAAAAAATGCATTTAGGCTAATGTTATCTGTAGGAATTTTAAGTGGCCTAGTATCTTTACTGCCCTTTTTATCAGAAGAGGCATTACTAGATTTTTTGCTAAAGGTTTTTGGCCTGGCACTTTTGTGCTTCTTTAATCTCTTGGTATCAGAATAAGTTATTTTTTTTTATGCCATTGACTTCATATTCTTCTGAATCACTTTCTGAATTACTAGACTCACTAGCCCCAGAGGAATCAGATACTGATTCATTCCATGAATGCGCCAAGGTATTGGTTTCAAGTTTATTTTCACTAGATGTCGTACTATTTTTACTATCGCTAGAGTCTGAAGATGATTCATCTGAAATTATATGGGCATTAATACGCTTGGATGATTTTTTTTTTGGTCTTAGATTTTGATTTTGATTTAGTTTTGCGACGAGAAGATTTAGGCTTGCTAGAATTCTTTTTTATAGCTTTTTCCATTTTGGTCTAATTAATTTGAAGGTCTTCTAATTGCCTACGTATATCTTCTATAGGATCATTATCCATAATTTCAACATTCTTTATTACTGGTTTTGGAGGTAAATCAGGCTTGGGAACAGGAATAAATTTTGGAACCTCCTCACAAATTCATTGAATAAATCTATTCACATTTTCATCTCGTATAGTTTGAGAGGTTCCTGGAGGTTGTGGCCTATAGGACTAGGATAGTTGTGAAGAAATCGGTTGTGTTAGTTGTGAAGAAATCGATTGAGATTGTATAGATTTTATCAAGTTTTCGATTTCAGTTCTGGTCATACCTATATTGCTTGAATAATTGTCTTTTCCATGAGATTTATCTGATAATGCTGAACCCGAATATAAATAAGCTCCAGATAATTGCTCTGTCTTATATCTTTTAATTTCTTCGAGTTCTGAAAGCAATTCTGATACGGGTCTGTTAATGCCAATACGTCTAATTTCTAATTAATTATTTGGAGAGATGCCACGAATAAATTGTAATCGAATTTGCTGGTTATCAATACCTGCTAACCTAGCAAGTTTACGTAACTTAGAATAGAATCGACCCACAGGATTACTGCCTTGGACCATTGAACCAAAGAGCATTCGCTGTTTTTCTGCAGTGACTATGGGATAGTTAGTTTTAAGCCAGTATATTGCCTGGCCAAGTCGAATTCCATCTGCTACTATAGTTTGTCCGGCATTAGCATTTGGGCATTGGGTAATTGATCTGTTGGGCGCCCATTGGCAAAATACCAGTCTTCATCAAATACTGTATGAGCTGGAATAACAATATTTCCAGCCTGGCCCACAGTGCCATGTCTTAAATTCGCTCCAAGTTGTGCCGCCGTTCGTCCCTAAGTCGCACCCAAATTGGCTTGGCCAGTATTATCTAATAAATTTCTCAATTCCCAATTCTTTCTTCAAAGAAATCTTTCATACCAATCTTTAGCATCACCTTTGAGACATGTTTCAAAAAGTCCATGTGCTCGGACTCTATGGGCATGTTCAGCTAATACATTAATTCCTACAGCCACAAGATATGAGCGAAAAGAATCAATAAATTCTTCTGGATCCTCATCGGGATAGCCATTAAAATTTGGGGTGGGTATGCTGCCATTCCTATTCGTTGTATATTTGGTGGATTATTCTGTAGCGCAAAAATTTGTTGATTTAAATTATTAATTAATTGTTCAAAATTTCGGGCCTGAGTTTTCCATTTATCCCATTTATTTTGTATAGTTTTGCATAAGATTTAAGAGATGCGTGTTAATTGTTCCATCTGTCTTACAATTCTGTAGTTGATAATAGGCTCTTCTATTTTTGAATCTTAATGCAAAGCTTTCTAGGAGCAATTCTGATATCCACCTTTTTTGGGTACAGATTGTAATTCGGCCATTAAGTTCTCGAGATTTAAATATATTATGCTGTGATCTATGGGCCTCATAGGCCTGGTGAAGAAGATCATAGTCATTTTGAAGCGTGGCTAGCTGGGTTTGTGAATAGGCAAACTGGGTCTGTGGATTGGCTAACTGGGTTTGCAAATTTATTATCTGGGTCTGCAAATTCGCTACTCGATTTTCTGCATTAATTGCTCGAGCATTTGCTCGTGGATATATTTGTAGCACCAATCTCTCAAACCTATTTCCGGCATCAGAAATTATATCAAGATAATCTTCAATGCAATTTATGGACTCTGAAAATATTGTCTAATGTTATCAATTTCTCACTGGATTCTTTTATTTTGGATCGTGGCTTGATTTTCTGGAAGATATAATGTTCGGGAGGATCCTGGTTGTTGTGCCATATCTTGAAAATTGTTTCTATATATAATTTTTTGAGTTTGCAAAAAAAGTGGTCTATTTCATCCTGAAAAATAGCTAACCATTTTTCTAAATAATCTATAATTCCCTTGATTTATAGAATCTTGAAGTGTCTTTTCTAACTGTTTTTTAAGACTAGAAATTTCTAATCTTAATGGGTCTAGCTCCTCATTCCGAATTGAGATTTCTTTTTCAAGATAATTAATATAATCCGCTTTTGAGTCCAGATCCCTTTGTAATTTGCGGACCTGATCTTGTATTGCTAATAAAGCACTTTTAAATTTTTTGATTTTTTCACCCATTTTTTCTCACAAGTGAGCCTGCTCAAAATGTTGTCTATTCCTAAAATACAAATAGATTCTGGAAATGTTCATGAACTAGATATATCTATTGCCTTGCGTAAAATTTATTATCAATCTAATGGCTATCAAAGAACTGTGAAAAAATTGTATAAAGCTTCTTTAAATGCCGGATATGATTTTTCTATAAATGAGGTGTGTAATTGGCTTGAAAAACAGGCTTTATATCAGATTCATAAACCCATCCAAGATTTATTCCTAGAGCCTCTTTTAATAGTATACAAATTCCTAATGAATGCCATCAAGCAGATTTTCTTTATATGTCCCATGACCGAGTTAATAATATAACTTATAAATATTGCTTATGTATAGTAGATATGGCTTCAAGATTTAAGTGGGCGGTTCCTTTGTCTAATAGATCGGCTTCTTCTGTGGCCAAGGCTTTTAAAAAAGTTTATAAAAATTCTAAGTGCCCTCTTATTTGGCCTAAATTATTAATGGTCGATCCTGGTTCTGAATTTAAATCTGAATGTAAAGAATTGATGGAAAAAAATAATGTTAAAATTAAGGTTGGCACGTCTCATAAAAGTCAAGGTATTGTCAAAAATTTAATCGTGCTTTAGTCAAAAAATTATTTCGGTTACAGGATGCTTCTGATTTATTGTTACCTATATCTAAGAGATCAAGAGCTTGGGTTAAAAATCTTTATATAGTTATTGATAACCTTAATAATTCGGTAACTAGATTAATTGGCATGGCCATGGCAAAAGCCATAAAAATGAAACAGATTATTTCAACATCTTCTAAATTACACAATGCCCCTATAGGATTTAATGAGTCTAAATTGGATTATAATACTTTGGTTAGATATTTACTTAAGCCGGGAGAGCTGGAAGGTGGTTTTAAGTGAGCAACTGATATGAACTGGTCTCCTCAAGTTTATCATATTTGTGAAGCTTTGGTGCAAAAAAATCAGCCAATCTTGTATTGGCTAGAAGATAATGAAGGCAATGGACCAAAGCTATCTTTTATCAAAGAAGAGCTTCAAGTTATTTCTTCTGACATGGAATTACCCCCCAGTAGGTACTAATGAGTTAAAAATTTTATAATATAAAAAATACTCGTGGAATGCTTCAAGTTGGTGTTCCTGGCCTTCTGCTTCTTTATCAATTTGGGCTTCGTCAACAAAGTGGTCTTTGGCTAATTTGTAATATAGTTTATAATAGAATTAAGAATCTTTGGATCTCGCCCGTACCATGATTTGTAGTCATTCATAATTTTATTATATTTGTTTTTATTGGGAAATATTGTCATGGCCAAATTTAGTATATATTCTTCTGGGTCTTCCGCCTGGCGTAATTTTCTAATTCTTTCTTTATAGTTTTGCATGAACTTGCCGTCTTTTGGTTTTCTATAATAGAGGCCTGCTTTGATTACATTAATTAAAGCTTGCTCGACTTCTTGGTATGTGGGCTTGGTTTCAGTGAATAGATTTTGTGTGCTCATTGTAAAAGAAAATTTTTATATAATACCTTTACAAACTTTTTTCTTTAATTAATTATTTTCTACTATCATTAAAAATTTTTATTTTATAGTAAATAAAGAATCTTTATACTTGTGATTATCTTCATAACTCTGGTAAGATTTATAGTAAAGCTTATATTTGTTCAGAAGAAAGCCAGCATCATTGGAAAAGTAAAAAGCTCTATCCTTATATTTGTGATTATCTTCATAACTCTGGTAAGATTTGTGGTAAAGCTTGTATTCGTCCAGAAGGATGCCAGCATCATTGGACAAGTAAAAAGTGCTATCCTTGTACTGATTGTGGTAAACCTACAGCTACAGATTGTGGCCGGTGTGCAGAGCATATCAGAGGCTATTATGTTATGCAATATTATAATAAATTGTGTGATAAAGCTCAAAAGCTAGATCTTATTGATTGCTAATGCGTGAAATGTGGCAATGAGACTTTGAGATATGTATAATAAGTCTCACTATAGATAAGTCTCACCTTGGATAAGTCTCACCTTTGATCAGATAAGTCTCACCTCTAATCGGATAAGTTTCACCTCTAATAGCTAAATCTCACCTCTGATCGGATAAGTCTCACCCTTATTAGCTAAATCTCACCTCTGCGAGGTGAGACTTAGCATTTTTTTGTTCTTTGCTAGATAGTAATGAATCACTTTTTGAATTAATTCTAGGATAATATAGAAAATAGTGTGCTTTTTAGGCTTGAATGGGCCCACAGAGAAGCACACTCGGACACTTCGGTCCTCGGTGCTCTCTGCTCATTTCAAGGGCAAGCAAGATAGCATAATTTTTTTGCTATCTTATTTAGATTTAAAAATATAGCCAGAACGTTAACAAAGACTACTTACTCCTTAATGTTGGAAGCCCAAATTTAGGGGTAAGGATAGTAAGTTAACAGGATTTGGCTCTATTATAATTTAAAGCTTGAATTCAATATATGATTAAATATATCAAGAAAGGTTTGTAGAGAGGCTTGGAGCCTCTTCTGAATACATTACCAGAATTCTGTCCTAGAACTCCCTTTTACGCTCTACTCCAAATGTCTGTGCTTAGCTGTTAGGGTAGCTTGATACGTCATAAATCGGAATAGATTGGTCGTGCAACCAAAATTCCAAAGATCCGGAACGGAAGGGATCGAAATTGATAAATTTTGCTAATAATCCACGCTATATAAAATTGCCGGACACTAATTTTGCTATAATATAGTTAATTATTATTATTGATAAATGCTGCCCTAAACTTTGGCCAAAATCGAATTCATGTATCTAAGGCAATCTGTTGAGAATAGTTTTTGTATTCTCGTTCCCATCATATGATATTACATACCTTAGGGTAATATGAATACCAAATCCGGTATGCTCATACAGTATCAATATACTGCACCAGCAAATTACAGCTGTTTTCATAAATTCTGGGACAACTGATAAAAATTATTTCAGCTGAATTTTATAAGTTTTTGAATTTGGTGTTATCGGAATTCGATTTCGGTGAATTCAAAAACTTATCGAATTCGGCTGATCAAGTTTTATCAGTTTTCCCAGAATTTATAAAAACCTGTAAATGCAAGATTTGCAAATTCACTATTCTAGATAGCAGTAATCTATACACTCTCACTCTGCATGGCTATGTTCCTGGTATTCAATTTTTCTGTTTAATTAAATTCGATAAATACGGTTTTATTAAATTTGATTTTTCAGTTTTTTTCAGTTTTATTAAATTCGATAAATCTGGTTTTATTAAATATGAATATAAAATATTCGAATTGGGTTGAACCGGTTTTAAATTTGGATGCACTAGCGTGATCAAATGAAGATAAGCTAGGATGGCATGTCCAATTGGGTTCAATTTTTTTTGACATATGTCCTATTGAAAATGGGCATGTGCCCAAAAAAATTGAAACAAATTGGACATGATGACATGTCATCCCTGAAGATAAGTATCTCTGGGATTTCTTGTGAATAGTTCTTCTGTTGTTCAAATCTCACTCTATTTATACAATTCTTCTTTATTCTAGTTGCAAGAGCTAAAAGGCCTAATGCAATCATTAATATTATTAACAATTATTATGTGATCAAGGACGATGTGGGTGATTAATCTAACAATGGAATGAATTAATTAATTGTTCGATAAATCAGGTAATCAAAGGTTTAATCAATTTATGCTTTTGTAAAAAGGTTATTAATTCAATCTTTCTTTCTTAACTGGGTACTGAGTTATACTATATGGAGTTCAAAAAGCGGGTTGCAAAGTCACAACTAACGACACAACTTTACCGAGAATAACGAATACAGTATCTAAGGGTGCAAGATAAATTCAATAAGTGATTATTACAACAATTTTGGGTTAAAATGAAACTTTCTTAGAGCTAACACTTCTACTCTTTTTTCGAAGGTTAGAACTTAACTTGAGAAATATGTTTTATTAAAGTGAAAAGGGGCTTGTATACTTTTTCCTGCTAGCAAGTGTTAGCTCTAGTAATTATTCTGAAAGATCCTTGAATTAATAAACTGCTGTTTATATTATAACTGATACATGAAATTCATAATAAAGTCCAAATCCTGTGACCTCATATTACATAATCTAGAGCTCTATTCCACCCTAGTTACTCAGACCAAATCTAACGACGCCTCAATTGAAGCCTTACCATTATTAAGGTTAGATAGAGTTGATTTTAGTTTGGTTTAATAGTGGATAGTAGTGACTTTTAGATGTAAAATTTATTTTCACTCCTCACAAAGGGGTAACAATATGTTAATCATCAAGTTTGCACTACATGATTTAACTAAAATTTAATAATTTATACAAAAATAGAAATGAAAGTTACCTATTGCAATGATTGATTGGGAGAGCAGGTCAAACAATATAGACAATAATGCCAATTCACACTCCAACCATATACAATGAAAGAAATATAAATATAAGAATTTATAGTATTATCAAGATCGAGTGTGCAATATGTGGAGACCTAAGGGATGATATATCACAATTACCACAATAAAATAAAGAATGCCAGTAATGCTTGATATGGAGGATATCAATAAAGTGATATCAATAAAATAATAATAAGATTATATGCGAATGGATAATGGGATCAAAATAGGTATCAATAGATAAGATTCAGTCAGGTGATATCGAAGGAATCGAATCTAGGAAAATTATAATTTCGTGGGAAAATGTCTAGAGGGTATAACGGAGCCTCGAAATAATCAACCAATATGGGAGAAACTAAAGGAAGCTAGTTCTTTACTATCAGATTTTAATCTAAATGATGAGGTTATGGGCAAAAGATAGTTCAGTTCTAGTCATGCGCACAAGGTCGAAAGATTAGCCAGGTTTAGTTACACAGAATCTGAGTCCTAATAAGCTGTTTTGAGGTTACAAGTCAATTCAGTCCATTGAATTGAATTACGAGAAGGGTTATCAGAGTTATAAGTCAAATTCACAGGATAAGTATAACTTTGTTATTCGTGTTATCAATATAATGATTTATTTGATAGAAAAGGGAAAGAAATTCTTTATTAAACAACAATAAGAGAACTGATTAGTCCCCTCTTTGCCTTGACTAGAGGTCTTTATATACATTTCAGACTTTAACTACATTGATGTGGCTATTACTATGTTCACATGGTAACAACTAGTTTACTTCTCTTTCGATATAATGATTATCTAACTTTGCAATTGTCCTATCTACCATGCAGTTTAACTATGCGCGCACAGTGGCTTTCCTTAGACTACATTTGTCCAACAGGCTTAAATAGCTACATAAATGTAAGGTGATTTCTTATGCAAACTTTAGAGGAATAAGCGATTTTTGAAAAATTTTTTTTTGGATTTCCTGTTTGTGTTATGCCAAAATGTGACTTTTTTTATTAGCTAAAAAAAATCACACAGAGGTGAAATTTGGTGGCAAAGTAGACACAATCACTTGAACAATCACATGATTGTTGTCCAGTTGCACGATTTTCTATAGATAGATGAAAAAAATAACACATATATATTGAATCTTCGGCCAAAAAACACACTTGAACAACAATTGGGTAATTGTATGAGTATGCAGTGATCTACGAATTCGATTGCAAACTGCGATATCAATAATCACAAACTGCAGTCATTGAATAGCGATTAAGTTCAGTAACAGATTTTTAATAAGCACCTTTGAAATTAACTTTATATATTTACAATTGAATTTATTTTTTATAAAACATTAAGAATTACGATAATTTTTTTTAATGCAAATTAACCATATGCCGTGATCATCAAATCCAAAATTAGGTTAGCTGCGCGACGCAGTCGCCTAAAACCAGGAACGTGATGTAACTGTTATCTTGCTCAACTGGTTATCAATTTATAAACGTCCCACTTGGAACAAGACACGCACTGAAACAACTTTTAGGCGTAAAGTATCTTTAATATACGCTACGCTTCTCTTCTCTTTATTCGTTACAGTCAAAAGACTGACTGTTGCTCTTTCTATTTATATTAATTCTGCGATTACATATATTATGTAACATTTATAATTTTACTAATAAAATAAACACTTAAATTCTACTAATAAAATCGTCTTTGTTACGGTGATCGATGATCACAATACCGTTGCCCAACATTATAATACTTGTCATAATTCTGGGCGACTATATTACCAAATAAGCCGTTCGAATTTATTTTCATTCTATCTTTGCACTTTTCGCTTTGTTATACATTTTGTATTAAATCATTGACAATCACTTTATAGACACCTTACCGGTAGTTCATAGACAATTAATTTACAGACAAGATTATTCTACAGACGGTTAATTCACAGATAAATTCATTTTGTTGACAATAACAATTTCTTCATAAATTGCACCAGCTTTACCGTAAAATTCTCGAAACAACGTCCATGTCCGCTATTACGAGAATTTACGGTAAATTTAAACTTAATCCTAACGAAATGACTAGAATTAGTTTGTCTGTGAAATCTGATGTCATTGAAATAACTGCCAATAAAACAAACTTGTTTGTGAATAAATCGATTGTAAATAATCTTAACTGTAATTAAATTCTCTGCGAACTAAGTTGTCTGTGAAGTAATTTTTGGTGAGTTGATGCTACTGAATAGAATATTAACTAAAAACTCAATAAAATCGAAATAGATCGCAATAAATACAATTTGAATCTTAAGGCAGTTTGATAGCGATAGAGAATATTTTACCTGATTTCGTTCCACATATTACTGCATTCTCAGAATAACACAAATACCAAATCTGGTATTGCGATCGGTTAGGAGAGCTTGATGAAATTGGGCCGGTTTAGTTCGATCATGAACAAATTGTGATTAAGGTTAAATGGTTTAAAACGATAACTAACACACATAATTACGGATATAAGGGTCCTCTTTATTAATATGATCAATACATTGGATTATTACAGAAATACTATCTACAACCCTACTTGTTCTTCCTCCATATGCATTATATATTTTTAATTCGTATGGGAGCTTTAATCACTCGTTTGGTCCAAACGGGTGATCAAATCTCCAAACGAGTAATTGATCACCCGTCTGGAGACTTGATTACCAGTTTGGACCCGTTTGGGGCTTTGATCACCCGTTTGGAGATTCAATCACCTGACTATGCCACAAAATATGCCAAAATAAGAAATAAATAACGATAAAATTACAATACTAACTAAAAATAGAAAAAGTTGAGCATAAAAACACCGGACGAACAGTAGAAGTATGTTACACCAGCACAGCACATTTGACATGTGAAATGATAGTTTTTTAACGCCCAATCAAATGCAAGATTTTGCGAACTCGCCATTCTAGATGGCAGGTAACCATACACTCCGTTAATTTGCATAACTGCGTTCCTGGTAACTCCGTTAATTTGCATAACTGCGTTCCTGGTATTCCTTAACAGAATTTTAACAGTAACATGGGAAGAGTATAGTTAAACTATTGCTGGCAAGGACAAGAACAGCAATGTAAACGACGAAAATAGCTGACATCAAAAAAATCAACGTGAAGCTTGAAAGATAAATATCATAAAATTATTTTTTATTTATTTATTTCATTTCTTTTTTATGAATCTAAAAAATTTCAGTCTTCAAACCAAATATCTATCTACTAGCACATTCCATATGACATGTGTACACCAGTGTATAAAATAGCATGATAAAAATCCGGATCTACCGTTTTTTATATTGCATATACCGGTATTTTAAAATTGGGCCGGTGCAACAAACGGTGCATGATCCGGAATTTTTCTAAGTAACCGGTGTGCATCTATGTGCCCCAATGATCTGATGATCATTTTCTACTAATGCAGGTTTTTTTTTTTTTTTGAACCGGTATTTTTTATATAACAGGTGCATGTACCGGTAAATTAAAATTTCTATTTTAAACACTGGTGTACACGTATATATATGTATACGTATTAACAAGTATGTCGAATGTAGAAATTAACAAATGCTGATCGTGCTGGTCCTGCGCGGCATCGCATGCTGCGCAGCTATCTTATTATTATCAGTAATTTATTACATGATCTGCATACAAGATGAAAATCAGAAAGAACACATGTCAATTCAGAATTTACTAAATTCAGAAATGATGTGGAACAATGATAGTATTCTGTACTGTGTAAAGTATGTAATAAAAACATAAAGTAAGTACTTACTGTATTCATATATATAATATAATAATTATAATTATATACTTACAAAAAACTGAAAGCAGTATAAGTTTAAAGTGTAATTGATTTATATCACCTATTAAATAAATATAATAAACAAACGAAATATTAAAATCATGTTCTTATTTAAAATACAATTAAATTTATGATGTAGACAAGTTTTACACCGAATGATGCTAGTATATAAATAATACGCAAATTAAAATTTTTATTATAATTGTATTTTACCCTATATTATCCTATATTATATCTTAAGTTAACCGGATACCTCAATAATTTATCTGTTTATCAGTTTTATAATTCGGGTATCCGGATAGCCTAACAGTTAACCGGTTATTGTACCCTAGGGTACGACTAGTGATGTGCCACATACAGTAATATACGTACAGTACTGTACGTACTGTACGTACTGTACGCTAAAATTTTTGCCGATCATTTATTAAGAGGGGTCGATAGAAATATTTATGTGCCAATTGACCAATCAAATTCGTTAATTGATCAACACCCGAAGAAGCTTTCTTGTTAGATAAATTAAATTTGTACATATTGCATCTAAAGTAGCGATCTATCTAAAGTAGCTACTTTAGATATATAAAGTAGCGCCTTAATAAAATTAAGCAGATATGTACATGGTATATTACTAATTTGCTATATTAAATATTTGCTTATTAAAATAGGTTTAAACATTACATTAATTATAATATAGACTAACATTAAAAAAAATTAAAATATAGATACTAATTTAATTTTATTATATGATCTTAATTTTTTATATAAGCACTATACGTACTGTACGCTAAAAAAATTTGGGTATTATTTTAATGATTACTAATGATTACACATCACTAGCTGCATACTTTAAAATGATGCAGATCCGATCACTAGATCACGAGAATTTTGCCTATACGTACGAAGTCTTTTTCTTGGATAAATGCATTATATAATTTTTTATTTATTAATTTTTTTTTTTTGCTATTGAATCAAATTTATCTGACCTAATTAGCAACTCGACTAAAATCTCTGAACTAAATTTAACTTGAAATCAATTCGTTTATAATAGATTTACTACAGTTGTTCATTTTATATGTTCGTTTCATTTGCCTCTCTTCTGGGAATCCTGGAAAGTGATGTTAACCAGATAATTAACTTCGAACGACCTAAATATTTATCTATTAAAATAGAATTAAATATTATATTAATTGTAATTTAGACTAATATTAAAAAAAATTTTAGAATATAACCACTAGAGCAATTTTACTATATAAGTACTATACGTACTGTACGTACTGTACGTACTGTACGTACTGTACGTACTGTACGTACTGTACGCTAAAAAAATTTGGACATCATATAAATGGCACATCACTAGGTACGACCACTAGGTTCAGGACTATTAGGACTGATCAGTATGAGACTGAACGGACTGATTATAAATTGCACTAACATATTAATTTATTACCCGTTATTATTATAGACTCCATTCAAATAACCAGTTTATTACTCGTTTCATTACATAAAAGCTATCTCTTAACAAATATTTAAACCTATCTATTATTAGAACTAGTGATAATCATGCGCACAAATTTTGAAAACCATGCATATATTTTTCTGCGAGTAAGCTAGCATAATGCAGGCAAATTTATCTCTAGCATTGCATTTTTTTGAAAGTTGCCAACTGGAAAAAATAAATTATGAACAAGGTCAAGAGTAGAATTGGAACAAAGTTCCTAAATATTCCAAATGGTGCGTTTTTTATAAACTAGGTATAATACTACGCATTGTGCGCATCTTGTTTAAAAAGCATTGAATTGCTTATCACTAAATTAAAACTAAATTTATATTTAGTTGTGCTTTGCTCTTTAATGTGTAGTATTAATATATAATTCTCAATAATCATAATATTTACCATAAACTGTCGTATATAAAAGACCCGGGTCTCTTACATCCATCAAATTAAAACCTAATGTTAGAACCCGGTCTAGTACATTGTGTACCTTAGAAAGGAAAATTTAAAAAGCTAACCTCGTATATCACAAAAAATTAGACTAAATATGTTCGTTACAATAATTTAAAGCTAACTATATTAGGGCTAATAATCTTTTTGGTCCGTCCTATGAAATTATAAACTATTAGCTTTTAATAAAAATGTTCCCATAACATTTGAAATAGTATCAACAGGATCAATAAAAGATATTCATTATTTATATTTTCAGCATTTCCACTCACGCTTTTATGAATATTAGTTGCATTTATAGAAGTTTTATCAGGAAAAAGTGATACGTAAGCCTTTTGACTATTATTAAATGGATTTTGTAAATATAGGCACCATTCTTGATCATTTTGATTCGACGAAGGCAACACCATAAATGGAGAGTTGTATTGAGTAACTGCAACTAAATTTGTATCACAATAGTAAATAAAATTATAAGGATGAAGATTATAAAATACTGTAAAAGTAGGTTCAATTTTTGAACTTATAAAAAATGACAATACTCTAAATCCAATTCCCTGAATACGCTCAAAAAAGAATTTCCTCCATTATAAGCACCAAATCCCGGAGTTATAATGGCCAAATCATCAGCAATTTTAATGCTAGAACCTATAACGACGTTATTTTTTTGACATTAAAAAAATTTAGACTTAAAAATAATAATACATACTTTGGTTTGTAGCAGTAGCTATATTAGTAGTGCAATTCCGCCATACCCCACCATATGGTTGAAGAATAACAACTCCCGATTGTGCAGTAGTGTTTTTAGTAAAAATCTTTAATAAAGAAGTGTAAGCATATTAATTAGATGTTTTAATGAATACGTTAAATTAAAGATCCGAAAATTTCATGAACAAGTGTTTTTTTAACATTATAAAAAACTTCAAAGAACCTAGTTATGTAATTATGATGTTTTAATACACTATTGTAGATAATATTAATATCCGTAGTAATGTAATGTCCAGCATTATTCAAACCCATAATCCTACAATTAAAAGATTAATTTACCTGAAAAACCAAAATTATAAATATATAAATTTTCATCTTTATTAAAGTGTGACTTTATTAAGCTTTAAATTAAAAGAATTAAACGATTGATTTCAACAATTTTTATATGTATTTATGTAATTTTGTATAAAATAGATAAACATCCGCATAGGTGGTCGCACAAATTATGTTTCTGTAGGTACGTACTATATATCCGTTCGAAGCATCAAAAAAATATTACCGTACTACTAATTTTTACTAATTCCACAACTTATATAAGATAATGACTCTTGTATATCAGCCTTCCATATAAGGGATTTACCCTGTTTGCGAAATTTTTTTTTAACACGAAAGAATAATGTTGTGCTCTCTTTACCGTGCTTTTCAAATTACTGTGATCAGTGATTTTTCGTATGCCGGAAATCAGAATTCTAGAAAAAAATGCAAATCTGTGATTTGTTAGAAATAATTTTTTGCAAATCATGTATTGGCTTTTTTTTTCTAGATTTCTGAGATACACGTAATTTGCTGATCACAGTAATTTGAAAAGCACTGTAATTCTAATTAGCAAAAAAAAAAAAAAAATGAAAAAAAGTTGGTTAATAAAAATAAATTATTGTATAATATTTAGTTATTGGATCCGAAGAGGCCAACAATGAGAACTATTTGTAAAATAATTCATTATCTGGCTGTGTAGTCTACAATAACGGTGTTGTCCGGTGTTTACGATTGTACTTGCTAAATGACTCGAGTTTTTGGACCGTTTTACGTAAGCCGCCAAATAACGAAATTATTTTGCGAATGAAGTAATCACAGCAAATAGCATATAATCTACGATACTTATGATTTTATACTTGCCATTTTTTTTTTTACATTGTTGCTATCTTGTATGTATGCATGTGAAGTACGAATGAGATATTTTTAATTAATTAAAAAAAATAAAAATAAAAAAATAATAATAATAATAAAAAAATAAAATAAAATAAAATAAAAATAAAAAAACAGGGAGTAATTTGCAATAAATTCTGTCTTGCATAAACAAGTCCTGAGTACACATGTATGTATTTCCACGTATTTTTTTCAGATATTATGTATTATTAATTGTTTAAATATTTGGATTCGGAAGTCTAATGCATACCTAACTTCAATTATCTTAAATACACTTTTTTAATAACATCTCTAATTCGGCCTCAAATTTGAATATAATGCTAATTCTATTTTAGACCCCATATTGACATTTGCAAAAGTTTTTAAGTTGTAATATTATTTCAATGAAGCTTTTTCGATTTGTTCCCTTCTCTTTTTTGCTATCAAGCTATCTACTTTTCCTTGTAACTTGTTTAAATGTTCCTAGTCTACGAAGTGGGCAAACTAGTGCATTAGTCGGTACCAAGCTTTATTTTTTTGGTGGTTATTTAATGACTACAAACAATACTCTTATTGTTACCAATGACGTATGGTATCTAGACTTATCAAATTCGAGTTTATTTAATACTGCTATCCCTACATGGTATAAAGATGTTGTTGAAATGCCTGTAGGAATTTTATACGCTTCTTGTGTAAGCTCTATTAATAATTCTGCCATTTTTAAATTAGGTGGAAGGCAGTTTCTCCCAAATTCAGTGATTAATTCCTTTAATTCATCTGTATATAGATTTGATCCTAATAATAATTCTATATGGTCAATACAAAATATTGCCAATTTTAATAGTACTTTTAAAACACGTAATTCAATACAAGCTGTTATTGATAAAACAAGAATTTTTATTTTTGGTGGATCGAGTTTTGGAGTTGATGCTAAGGATAATTCTTCAAAAATTTATTACTGTATAATGATATGAATATACTCGATATTAATAATATGTCTTGGTCTACTCTGGTTATGCATCAAGCCCCTCCATATTATAATTATGCCGCGATACTGTTACCAATTGGCCTTATAGTTTACATTGGTGGAGCGGATTATTTATCAGGCGTATTTCCTGTCAATACGAGTGAGGCATGCTTATATGCTATTATTCTTTTGAACTTTATTCTTGACTAATTTTAACAAAAATTTTATTAATTAAATGCAGATTCGAACCTTTAATACAACTTCTTTCATCTGGACTAGTATAGTATGTATATAAATAAATTAATTCTATGATTAACATTTAATTTATAAATTTTACATCTTATTGTAATTTAGCCAGTTAATGACAGTTCTATTGGATCTCGTATAGGTCATTCAGCCGTTTTAGGTAAATACACTTAATATAATATAATATCATATTATTAAATAAATTATCCTTTTCATTATTATTATTTTTAATTAGGCCAAAATGGCGACATTATTATTTATGGTGGCTCGGAATATAGTTTAAACTTAGACACACAAGCGCTCCCTAATCTCGCTGTATTAAACACAAATTCCTGGACGTGGTCAATACCAGATATTCCTCCAACAAATACTCCACAACCACTCCATTTTCATTCCGCTGTATTGTATAAAAATTATATGATTGTCGCATTTGGTAAGTTTTTTGTTATTGTGTTTCGTTTGCACAACGATTACTAAAATTTATACAAATAGGAAGGATAGCGTCGACAGGAGATTTATTTAATAAAGACGTTTATGTTCTTGATACTCAAAAATATGTCTGGATTACCGTAAATAATACTGCGACTACAACCAAGGTTTCTTCAACAAGTCAAAAATCTCAAACCAATAAAGCACAAGGAACTTCAAATTCTTCTTCTAATAATGGACTATTTATTGGAATTGGCGTTGTGAGTGGAATTGCATTAATTGGAATAGCATCTTTTGTTATATTTTTACTATATAAAAAACGGCATAAAAGGTACAACTAACAGTGAATTTTATATTTGCAAACTCTATTTTTACTGAGCATAGAACATTTATAAATTTTTTTTATATAATGAAACCTGATTTAAATTTAATTAATAGCTGTCTTAAATACTGCACTAAAAAAATGCAATACAATATTTAATGAATAACTGTCCCAAATATTGCATAAAAAGGATGTAATTCAAGGTTTAATTAAAAAAATTTTATTTAAAGCCAATTATTCAATGATTTTTCGTAGCAAATGTTTTAAGACCAGATTGTTCTTTTAAAATAACTCTAAATAGTTCAAGTTAAATATATTATAGTCAGACCTCTCTAAATACTACCTCACTAAATGCATAATCTCTTTAAATTCATGATTTAATCTAGGGTGTTCTCAAGAACCTCCCTCGATTGAATTGGCCAGTGATAGAAATAACGCTCAAATGCTACGATCAATTGAAATAAAGATTGCAATCAATTCTTGAGCTATCTCTTTTTCATTTTCAATCAATTACCATTTTATCTTCAAGAAAAAAAAACGTTTACACAATTTTCTAGAACTTTAGCTCCCAAGATTTAGCGCCTGAAACTTTGACTAACGAAACTTTACCTCGTCTTTTTAACAATTTCACGAATAACTTATCATCACAACAGCAGGCATAATTGGTTACACAATCATTACGGCAATAACTTTAATTTCTTTTTTAATAATGTACATATATGACATATAAACAAATAACTTTTTTTTGTATTGGACCATCGATGGAATAGTTATATATATTGTAATAAAAGCTAGAAGGTAATATGTATTTATTCTTTGAGTATTAAATTCTTAACGTCTTTTATTTGTTATAAGAGTCTTTGTATGAAAAGTGCAGCAGCATAATAATTTTTGGTAGCGAGACGTCTTATTGGAGATCTAAGTTGTGAAAAAAATAATAACAATAAAAATGAGAGTAATTGAGCTTGAGCAATCTCTTTGAATATTCTATCAATGATAAATTTTAGTCAATCAACACAGCTCTATGAAAAAAAATTGGTGGTCGTAGCTCCAGTTTTTTTAATTTACCCTGATCCATTGAGGAAAGTGCTTGAGTACACCTGTTCCAACTCATATATTATTAACTTATGGATTTTTACGTCTCCAAAAGCATGGTTTTTTTATGACTTTTTTCGGAGTATTATGTTTCATACACTAACGTACAAATAAATTTTCTTTAATTTAAAAATTTGAAAATAAAATTTAATATCAATTATTAAAATTAGTGTTTAGCAAAAGTTATAAAGAACCGTATGATTATAAAAGTTTGTTTAATTGATTGACAACGTTTATTAAAGATTTAGTATAATTATAAATATTTGTTAAATTAATAGAATAATGTTTATTAAAGACTTCGTTCAATTATTAAATAATAGACAATTTTATTATACTAAAATAAATATATAATGTTAATTAACTAATAAAAAAAAAGTTTGACGAAAATTCAATTTCAAATACCACATAAAATTACCTTTTTCATTTATATTTTTTTTTATAAATTTCATTCAAATATTGTACATCAACAACATATTCTGTTAAAAATAGTTGCAATGAATCAAGTCTTCTTTTTAATTCATGTTTTTTCAAATTATTAGTAGCCTTTGAATGATGAACTAATGGAATGATTTCAAATTTATTTCTTAATTTTGTTTGTACTGAATTATTTATTTTAAAACCGTATTTTTGAATCAATCCCCATGGTCTAATAGTAAATGTGCCTAAAATAGAAAATAGTATATTAATTATAATAATTATTAAAGTATAGAAATTATAGAAAGCATAGAAAGTATAGATAACAAATTAATATGATCTAAAACTTGCCAAAAAAACATTGCATAATAGTCGCTGCAAATCCCCACGCACCTCCAATTAAGCCAAGTGAATTTATAACCTAAATTTAATTATATTTACAAATGTTATGTAATTTTAAATGGGTTAGATAATATTAATACTTACAGTCTTAATTCTTTTTAAAAAAATCGTAATAAAATTGTGAATTAATAAAAAGTAAATTACAGTATTATAAATTTAAAATTAATTCGACATATAAAATATCAAAACCTTTTATCAGTTTCGACTTGAACAATAAATGATTGTACGTCGATTTCTATTTTCATAAGTAATGTTAACGTTGGAAATTCAGAAGAAGCATTTAAAAGAGGAAATGTTTCTTGTAATATTATAAAAAAAAAAAAATTACTATTTGATTAATATAATTTTATAAAAGCAATTAAATAATAATTATATACCCAGTGTCGACGTTAAATACGGCAAACTTTCAAGTTTAGATGAAAATCCTATAAAATTTTCCCAACTCGGAAGCATAAGTTCTTTTCTACTTCTTTTTATTTTAGTTTTATATGACTATTAATAAAAAAAAAAAGAAAAAGAAAAATAAATAATGAATGAGTCATGGGCCATGTTATATCAATTCACATATCAAGCTGAGTTGACCCATTTTGAGGTGAGTCAACTGATAGTTTTGAGTCAGACATAAACTTGGTTTATTCAACTTGCTCATAGTCAGATCCATTATTATTTATAAGGCTAGAAAAATTTTATAAATATTTACGTAGAATGCTGAAAGGGCATACGTATTTAATTTAGCAAACGTGTTAGAAAGTTGGGAATATGTTGAAAGCTGATTTGATAAAGGCGTATGATTTATTTTAGCATAATCTATTAAATAAAGACAATACGTTAAATATTGTTAAAGCATATATTATTGTTTTTCAACCAAGAATAAAAAAAAAAAATATTTCAAAATATTTAACGTTTTAAAAATAAAATTAATTTCATTTGCAAGATGCTAACGAAATACTAACCTAAATCAAGCAAAGCTAAAACCATCAATGGCACAAATCTACTATCACTTAAATTAAAGCTAGTATCGTTCAAATAAATTTTAAATTCCAAAAAACTTATTCCATTATTGGGTATTGTAGAAAACATTAAATCTTCCGTCGCAAAACGTGCATTATACGTTTTAGTTTTACCAATAATAGCATCAACGTTCTTAATGTATTGATTACAATAGTGAGAGCCACCTAATATGCAATTATTGACAAATTTAGTACGCAAAAAAGGCAAAAAAGACAAAAAGAGGTGGATATTTTAATATCCAATACTTACTAACATTGACAAAACGGCAACTAATATTTACTTTTTGTTCTGTTGTAAAAAGAATAACTATAAAAGTAACATTTTAATAATTTGTTCATAATTAATTAATGCTAAAATAAATCATAACTATGAATATTACACGGAGCAGGAATAGAAGTTTCCTCTGCTAAAGAATTTTGAATGATAGGATTATCATTATAAATGCCCCAAATTATTAACCAAGTATATCCAAGTAAAGCGATTAAAAGTATTATTAACACGAAATTTTTTAATACAAATAATGATGTTGGTTCGGTCTTGCGATATTTTTGAAATAGTTTTTCAATGATCATTTTTACATACAAGTTATGTTCAAATAATACTGTATTTGATTTTTCGTTATTAAAAAACTATATATTTATAAAAGAAATAATTTATTTAAAGGAAATATTTAATTTGGCAAAAAAAAATTTTTTTACATACATATACATGTATAACGCAAATTAATGAATACAGTACAAGCTTCAACAAAATTTTGCAAATTATATGCGTCTGTTTATATTATTCAAATATGAAAATTACGATCGAATTAATTATTTTATTAGGTCGCACACAGTAATTGCGGAGAAGTCATTCATATTATTGTTACATGTAGATAAGTATACATTATTGGGCAAAATTTGGTGAATAACGGTAATTTGGCAAATGAGCACGTGCAGCGGAGCGGAACGTGTAGCCAATCATTTGTCAAATTAACGCCAATTTGCCATTATGATCATGATTCGTAGGGAGTTATCGACTGAGTTTTAATTTGAATAAATATGTTTACATCGTAATACATGAAAAAAAATAACAAAAATAATTTCATGTTAATATAATTTGTCGGATAAAAAATTAATAAACCTTGCACGGTTTAACAAAAAAAAAAAAAAAAAACCATGCAGAAATTCTGGATTCCTCAATACGCCACGAATAATCACAATTATTACCTAATATACTGTATATAACATAATCAAATTACTAATAGTCTTACTAAAATTAAATATCGTGGAAAATTATTTCGGGAAAGAACGTAAGTCTGAACCAATATTAGTCTTTTTGTTCTGAATTATCTTAATAACGCTATTTGTAATCATCCTGGTTGGATAATCTATATTTTGATTTTGGATCTTCAGAGCTCGTTTATTGAGTTATGGCACATAATACAGTTCTGAAATGGCATGACTATAACAATATTTTGCAACTGAAAAGTTGACCAATATTACCAAACCATTTTTGATTTTCTTATTTGGAGGATTTACATCGATCAACCAATCAAATCTAAATTTTTGTGAAGCAAAAAAAAAAAACTGAAAAATACAGTACAAGAATCGAGCGTCTAAACCTACCTTGGAGCACCAATAAAAATGTCGGGAGAGTATTTTTAACTATAATATATGCTTTAACCCTAACTTTAACCCCAACCCTAACCGTAATCGTGATTTCTGCATTTTAGGCCACGCCCAACCCTAACCCTAATCGTGATTCTGCATTTTAGGCCACGCAAAGTTGATTTTTCGTTTTGCCCCATTTTTTTCAATTTTTCATTTTTTTTTTTTTTTTTAGATCCGAATTGTGACAATTGTTCGATTTTTGACATCTATTTTTTCCCGCTATTTTCATGCGGTGTCACCCGATGGAGACCTAAATTTCCGTAATTGTCCGATAGGACTGACAGGAAAAATATGACTACCGGTCCAATTTTTTGATTCCTTGTTGTGCAAAATGAAAATTAATCTTGTATAACCTTAAATTAAAAAAAAACCCCCCGTCCGTCCGTCCCGAATTTTGAAATCCATGTAATGCAAAAAAAAAAAATAAAAAAATAAACTTTGCGTGGCCTTAGATACATTTCTAAATAAGGAAATTGAAAATTGGTCAGTAATATTGATCCATAGGTTAAAGTTTCTATCGTATCACTAGTACTGTACATGCGTAGTACATATGTACGCCTGTGTGCACTAAAATTACAAGAAATTATTATGTGATACTTTTTTTTTTTTTTTTTTTTTGTATGGAAATTTCTAAATTATTCGTAACACGATATTTTTCAAATTAAAGTCATATATATGAATATAATACTATGTATTTTATGAACCATTAATTGCAGCTTTTTAATTTTTAGGCAAAATGATTTTGTGTGAAATTTTCCAGAGATATCGAAAGACTGAGCCTTTAACAATTCATATCATGAGAATTATTACCATGATATTTTGTTTGATCTGTATATTAATTTTCACTATTAGTATGATTTACGATATTATAAATGATCAACCTGTCATTAATTATTCTTACATTAAAGAAGATTTGCCGGTTCCAGGTAAAACAAGAAAAATTACTTACTTATATTTGATATACGATAATTAATTTTGTTTTCTAAAGCTATTTCAATTAGATATACGATTCTTTTCTGAAAATATGTTTGTGATGAGTTGCGGCTTTCATACTTCTGGTAATATATGTAACATTTAATCTATAACTACAGTATTCGTGTAAATTTTACGTCAACCCAGTATAAAATTTAGAGATAAATCTTTTAACCCTTAAAAATGTTTAGAGAGTCAAAGCGTTATTTACGATAATAACTGCAATAAATATATCACTGCTCCATTAGAAAAAGATGGATCTTATTATAATGGATATTTCTCAATTCCATTTGAACATAGTTATAAATTAGTTCTATCAAATAACACGAAGCTTGGAAAGCGCGGTGAACAAAGGATTAGGTTTCTATTGCAATTTTTGGATTTAAATGTGGATCGAAATACCAGTTCAAGTTTTTTTATTCAATTTTCTGATTCAGGTATGTTTTAACAATACCTTTTTTTTTTAATCATATATTCTAAGTCATATAATATAATATGCAGAAATCGTTGATTCGGAAATGAACATTTCTCCGATATTTTTACAATCAATTACACAAGCGAATACTTANACTTTTAAACTACCATTAACTTTTTTTTTAAAAGAGTATTGACATTAATTTGAGTCGAAGAATCAGGAAATTTATTATCCCGAACTGGAAGGCCACCATGGGATTTCAACCTGACTATATTATCAAACCTTACCCAACATCAAGAAAAGGTGCTTTCATTTCAGCATTAATCTTAATATTTAAAAAAAAAAAAGCTGTAAATTAATAAGACTATTAATTATTTAAGAAATAAATTCATATATCAACAAAATTATTATTTGTGAAGTGAAATGTATCATACTCATATTAATATTAATTATTTATATTATCTAGAGGTGACACCACAGTTAACAAAACCTCGAGGTGATATATTTACAGATATAACCGTCTCGCTGGATTTTGATATAACTACTGTAGAAACAGAACAAAGGTAATCTTTGACCAAACAGTTATTTTAAATTTGGTTTATTTTTATGGCTATATTCATTAAAATTAATATAATTTTAAAGGTCACATACGGTAAGTATCATGAATATCGAGTTTATAAATTTACGCATAAACTAATTTATAACTATATTTCATATAGATTTTGAGTTCTCTGGGCTTAATTGGAGGCGCATGGTCACTTGCTGTATGTGTTTACAAATTACTATTTGGTATGTTTTTTATATTAGTGTACAATTTTAGGGGATGGCTAAAGCCAGGTACATCACGAGATTACCCGATTTTCCGATTTTTCCGATTTTTAATTAGGATTAGGGTTAGGGTTAGGGTTGGGTAAGGGCTAGGTTAGGAGGTGGTTTTTATATAGTAAAATCGCATTTCCGACACTTTTACTTAGTCAAACAAGACGGTTTGGATAGCCATTTTTTATATATTTCGTGTTTTGTCTTTGCAGTCTCGCTTTGTTTTGTTCGGACCGATCCGGGTTATTTATCGGGTAATTTCGTGATGTACCTGGCTTTAGCTTTAGCCTACCCCCAATTTTTAGTAAATAGATGAAACATAGGGATATAAAGTTGATGAAATTTGAAACTGATTTCAACTTTTATCAATAAAGTCTCAATAGATAAAACCTTTTAATCTATCATAAATGTCAAATTTTAAAACTTAGTTTTGAAATTATGGAAAACTGGTTTTATTTAACAAACATTAATTTATAATAAAATGTAATAATGGTTTGAATTTTCTTTTAAAAAATAGGCGATGACGCAATTCGGCCTTTTGGATTAATTCAAAAACGTGGCTACTTTTATGAACAAACTCAAAAAAGATTAACTAAATTTTTATCAACACTTCCTTTGGTTCAGCTTTTAGATTCGTCAAAAAATATTGATGATGATGATGAAAGTAGAGTTGATCAATTAGAAAAACAAATTAACGATTTAGAATTGTTTTTAAGAGATTATGTGGTCGATGCGCAGCAACTAGATAAGGCTTATATAAATAATGAACGTGATAAAGATAAATAAATACTAAAATTTGACATTACCAATGCTTATTATAAATTTTATCTTAATATGGTGCTAGTAACCTATAAACTCATTACAAATCCTTTTTTTTTATGTAGCTCTATAAAGTTATATAAATGTCATATTCAAACCCTGTGTAGACTTATGTAGTTAAATTTTTTATATACAGCTCAATATAATATAGGTTAATATTTGTATCTTTAATACATTACATATTAATACGTATACTGTAGCAAGAAATTCCGCTTATTATAACAAAAAAAAATTATGAATCAGGATAATAAATGGCTTTATATATCAAAAAGATTGCCGCCGTGCAAATTAAAATGGAGAAATTACAAATAAGGGATCAAAATCGATACAGATAAAGGGCTCAAAATGAAAATTACCGATATTTGAAAATTAGTACAAATAAGGGCCCAAAATAATTCTGCGCCAACGACCTGTGATTTAGGTTCCGTGGTTCAATGACTCGAATGTGAGTATATAATTAATTATAATTAATTGTTAAACGCGTAAGAATTGTAATGATGATAATCGATTAGTGAATTGAATATAAATTCAAATTTATAATAAAAGCATACCTTTGGTTCATTCGATCCACAAATCCATTTATTATTTGCACTGTAGAATTGTTGCTTAATTTAACTAAAAGTTCAACAAGATGTCAGATGCAATATTACTTTTACTAATAGGAAAAATGTTCGTCAAGCCTTGTAAATTTATTCTGTCAAATATTCTTCGCACTAGAAGTTTAAAACTAATAAACCAAACAAGTCACTTATAGTTTGTCCACGAATGAAGGTAGTTAATGCCTTTCAACTAAAAAGTGCAAAGCGGTTGCATTCATATATTAAAATCGATTCCTCACGATCCAATTTGTCCAATTTCTATGGAACTTTTTTTAAAGCACGTAGTAAATATTCTAACAAATTGTGTGCCAGTTTGTAATAATGATTATCTTTTAAATATCTATTTAATCACGAAATTTGTTGTGTTTAGATCGGCTTTGTAATATATGTGTCCTTATTTTTAATAAATTTCAAATATTGTACCTCTATTGGTAATTATTTCATTTTTTGGCCTTATCTGTAATTATTTTTGATTTTGGGCATTTATATGTATTTTCCTCAAAAATTAAACTAAATAACTAAAGCATTTAATCAATAAATAGTTGTTCGCAAATAATTATAAGACTAAATAAGGGATTTACTAAATTCTCCCCAAGTTACCATTGGTCGAATGCAAATCTCATTTTTCATTGGTAATTCACTCACTGATCTGTTACAAATCGAAAATGATTAGTTAATCGATTTGATTAATCGATTGGTCAGTTAATCGATTATTGACTAATCGACTACGGTATAGCATTTGGGTAGTAACGATCGGTTGCATAATGGTGAATTCGGGCAATTTTTGAGAAAAACCGCCTTTTTAACTTACTTTTAGCTAATAATCCCTATAAGAAAAGTGGTACGGGTTGGTGTCGGGAATGCTCGAAATGGCACGAATCTTGTGGCACGTACCGGAACGTTTTACGGAATGGCACGGTAAAAATGGCACGGACATTGCGGAAAGGGTGGCACGTAATATCACGTTATATGAAATGGCACGTTCAGATGGCACGTACGTGTACGTTACACACGTGTTGGCTCGTGATACGTGTTGGCTCGTTTCGTGGAGAGCGGAAGATCAGTAAAGGTTTTTTTTTTTAAAAAAAGAGCGATATCTCATGATTTCACTAATGAAGCTTCCCTGTGTGTCTTAACAAAAAAAATTCCTTACAAAATTTTGCTTCATATGCAGTTAGCTTGTTCATCTTATATTAATTACTTATGTAAATTTATGTTTTAATAGTTAATCCACATCGTTATCGCGGTGGCACGTGAATGTACGTTCATTACCCGTGCCAAATCCCGTGCCGATTCGACTAGTAAACTGCTGCAAAACCCGAGCCATTTACGGTCCAATTGGCACGGGCACACGGTCCCACACGGTCCACCGAATCCGAACCAACTCGTGCCATACCCGCACAAATCCGGACCTTGACCCGTGCCAAAATGACCCGTGCCTATCCGATTCCTTCCCGTGCCTATACGGTACATTTTTCTTATAGGGACATATAAATATTGCAACACTTAATTATGGACTCAAAGTAAGTTTAAGAGGCCATTTTTGTAAAAACTTACTTTGTAATAAATTTTAACGACAAAATAATTCTCAATCATGAGTGGCTAATTTTGGGATCAAACAAAATCGGTCGATCTGCTGGTTAAGAATTATTTATAAATTTTAGTTTTATAGTGCAAATGAAATTGAATATAAAAACTTCAAAAAAATCTAAATATTTCCAAAGTAATTTAGCAATGCTTGGAAAATTATAGTGCCTAATACGTTGATCTCAAAAAAGTATGGTTTTTAATTAAAAGATCTTGATTGCATTTTGCGTTTCATTTCTTGGTTCTTCAAATTTATATAGTCAAAGAGGCTTATTATGGGTTTATTACCTGGTACTGATTCATCATGATCTTAAGTATGAAAATGGTTTGGTAAGTACAGTACTATTCATGTTTCTATTGGTCAAGAACTCATTGGAAATATTATGAGTAAATGATGTTAATATTTCTGTATTAAATTTAACTTCTCTTTTTTTATATTTTTTTTATATATGCGTTAACATACGCAAATATTTATTTTGGTCACGTCACCCAATCAAATTTCAAGCTTGATTTCACTGATACGTTATTTCAAAATGCAATTTCAAAATAAGATATTTCAAAGTTTTTGACATAAGTGGAAAAAATATGTCACTTAAAAATATGAAATAATAATAATTTTATTTTATAATGAAGAATATCAGTTATATTTTTTAAGATATATGTGTTAGCTTAGAAGCGAAAATTGTTTTTTCTTACATAGACCAATTATTTAATATGTGCTGATCCTTAATTAAATCATTATCCTGAAAATTTTTCTGGCATTATTACACTTGGCCAATATTTAAAATAAAAATCCTGATCAATTATATTAAATATTAAAGCATTTAAAGAAAAATCAGTGTTCTAAACAAATCAGCATGCTTTTGGTAATGTAATTTTTTTAATCAGGTAGATTAAATATTTATATATTTTTAAAAATTCGCCTCGCAAAAATTTTTAAAATAGTTCCTTATGTGAATTTTTTCAAACCGAACATTCATTTATTTTTATGACCATGTTACGTTAGGGTGTTACCTCAACTAAGTAAATCAAACATAGGGTAATATATGAAGATCATTAATTTCGGATTTTTTATAGGCCGTATATTTAAATATTAGATTAAATTTACATTTTTTAGCATAAGTATCCAACAAAAGTGCATATAATTTTTTTTAATTTGAAGCTTTCAACTAGCTCTACATGGTAATAGAGCTATTTTTTAAATAATTTTTTTAAAAAATTTCGTAAAATTTAATTAATTATTTAATATTTAATATTGATATAATAACTGAATGATTTTATAAACTATTGAAAAAAAAATAGCTCTATTATCACGTAGAGCTAGCTGAGAGCTGCAAGTTAAAAAAAAATTATATACACTTCCGTTAGATATTTGTATCAATAAATGTAAATTTATTTTTATAATTATTTTATAATCATCTAGTATAAAAAGTACCAGGAACGGAGTGCAACGAAGTGCATGGTTACCTGAAGAGTGAAATGATGTGAGCAAATACGGTTCTTTGATTGGTTGTGTTTTCACATGACATTATGGGATGCGGTGTTCCAAATTTGCGTTTTATGTTGGACCGGTTTGATATGACTTTTTACGTGTGCACGTGTTATTCTTGGATGATTGTCCCTACGAAGGGGGTTATTTTTAAGTAAGTATTTCGAGTTTACGTTTCGTGCCTTTGGGTTACTGCTTGTCGCGGTAGGGGTGATGTTTAAGGGGTTCCGATATGTGATTACAGTCAGTAGTAATTTTTTTATTTTGCTCAGAATCTTTTTTACCAGGAGCGGAGTGCAACGAAGTGCATGGTTATCTGAAGAGTGAAATGGTGCGAACAAATACGGTTCTTTGATTGGTTATATTTTCACATGACATTATGGAATTCGAAATTAGTGGTAGCTCTCCCACGAAAATTTTACCCCCACGTGACTTTGACTAATCAAATTTTAAGATCAGGTGTAACGTGAAGTCAAAACAAACGTGTTTTGTTTTCTAAGTAAAAAGTTGCGCGCAAAAATAAACCTCGTTATAGTTAGGGTTAGGGTGAGGACAACGTAGGGTTAGGGTTGAGTTTATTAGTAAAATTTCACAAGGAATATTTTTAATTAGGCCGCAGAAGGTGGTTTCCTAATTAAAATTTAGAGCTATTCGCGTTTTTTTGTAAAAAAATTGTTTCGCTTCGATTTTTACGTTACACCTGATCCTGAAATTCGATTGGTCGAAATCACGTGGGGGGATTTTTTGTGGGATAGCTATGGGCGTTGAATGCGAAGGTCCGATTGCATTTTATATTAAACCGGTTTGGTATGGCTTTCATACGTACGTACGTGCTATTCGTACATGATTATCCCTTCAAAAAGACTATTTTAAGTAAGTATTTCAAGTTTAAGTTGTGCCTCATTTTTTATTTAATTTATTTCTTATTTACTGTGTTATTATAATAATATTTCTGCGCCCAAAAATCACAGCATTTCCTTATTCTGCCCCTGCTTTATTTGATCGATCATTGTTACATTCGATCATCCTTAAACCTTTCAATTGTTCCTCTGTAACACATGTTGCTCCTATTACCTTATTTAGATATTCTCGGGGTATAGTAATTCGTTCTACAATTAATTAAAGCTATCATGATGCGTCGAATGTCTATATTACTAATCATTATGCCATCGCTTTTGTACACAGATCAATTATGTATGAATTATTATTGCTTCTTTTAGGGACGAATGAATATGAAGCATTTAAATATTATCGTCTCGCCCCTCACACAAAGTAATAGTACGATCAAGTTTGTAGGTGTTGAAGGGCAATTAGACTTTTAGTTGTCATATCTCAATGACGAATTGATTGTATAAGAGAGAAGGAAGTAAACTGACAATTGATTGGTGTAAATAATTTATATAGATTACACATGTATATAAGTCCAATGTGTTCGCTCTTTGTGTATTGAGAGGTTTTTGCCCCTTATACATAATAGAGAGAGCAAGCATTAGGTATTAGATAGCGTTAGATATTATCTAGATGATTCCTCTATTAAAATAAAGTTTTCTTAATGAATGTTTATTATATCGTATCTCTTGGCTTTCATTTATTTTTGTATTGTTTCTTCATGAATCCTTTTTTAGTATATTTATAAACCCGACCTTATGTATTCCCTCTCTTGTTTACTATCTCTGACCTAAATCTGGCCCTCTAATCAGACGCTCTCCCAAATTTTGATAGTAACACTGGTTTTGTCTATTGATATACTGCTTGATTTCAAAAAAAAGAAAAAAAACTAAAATGGCTTTAAATCTATTTGATAAATATAAGACCACAGCAATGTAATAAACTACTGATAATAAATGTACAATAAAAATTGCATGTTTTATCAATGGCGTTAGTAATAATTATAATAATCACATTGATGTTACATTGATCTTTTCATTGATATTTATAAAGATAATTCTTTGTTGTTACATGCTTCATTTTTTTTATTCATTGTATACGAATCGATCTTTATCGCCTTATATTACATATTTTCTTCAACATTTTATTGATTCGCAAGGATATGGCTTTGTGACTCATGGAATTTGTTATAATGAATGTCTAAATATACTAAACAATTCTAATCTTTAATGTAACTCAAAATTCAAGCTAATGCCTTTAAGGATCTTTGTGTTGGCATAACAGAAGAACTGCATATGCCTAAACAAGATAGGAATAACTTGGGATACAAGTTTGTTCTATCAAAAATTTATGAAATAATCTGTGTTGCGCACCATGATGGACATGGTGGTCATGAAAAAATAGAAAAGGTAAATTATGTTTTTTTTTTAAAAAAAAAAAACTTGTGCTAATTATCTTCTTATTAGATTTGGGTTAAACAAGACACCAACCAGATTCCTGCTGTTGCCAAAAACAAATGCAGGCAGAAATACAAAAATTATTAAAATATATATGAATATTCAAATATATTTTAATGTATAAAATTTTGCTAACATTTAATATTTAGGCAAGTATATATATATATTTTAATGTTTTAATTTTTACTTTATTATTATTATTATTTATTATTATTATTATTTCTAAATTTTTTCACTTGTTTTTTTTTTAATAGATGTTATGTAGATACCGATCCTAAAATGACGAATCCAGAATAGATATAAATTCAACAATGATGTGAACTAGAATACATAAACTACTTTTTATTATTATTAACATATTGCCTTAACAGTTAAGATTAAATTGTGTTATTGCAATTTTATTTAGATGAGTTTTTTATTTAATATTTATTTAATATAGTTAACTGATATCTAAAATGGTGTCAGCAAAATCTTGCTTTTGACTATGTATTGAATAACTGCATTTTCACATGTTTCTCATCTGTATTTGCATAATGTGTCACCTTGATTTTTTTTTAATATGCGCATACCATATGATCAGTAGATGATTTGTAGTTATGCATTGTGGGTAAAGTTAGACAAGAATATTTTTTTGTTTAGAAGGTTATAGATCTTCGTATACCAGGAATAGAGTATGAAATATGAAGAGTATAGTTTACAAACAAGTTAAGTAATATCAGCAATTCTGGACATATGATTGGATGCTGTTCCTTGTGATTTGTATGCCATGGTTGCTGCCATTTCATGCTTTTAAATTTACTGTTTATTGCAGTAGGGATTGATGTTAAGGGATTCTATAATATTGTGGCAGTATTGCTTTTATATTGACTTGATTGTTTATCATTGTGCTTTCTTGATTTACTGTATATATGTGTTAATATTGTAGCTTGTTTTTACTTGTTTTATTTGGGATTAGGTTAGGATTATCAATTATATATCAAGTCACTAAGATTTTTTATTTTATATTTGAGCCAATTTTATATTTTCTGAACTTGATTCGTATATGGGGGCTTGTTTTTATAATGTTTTACTATTAGTACTGCTGATTGAATTGTCTTTTTCTTGTGATTTTGTATGCCATGCATGCTAACATTTTTTGCTTTTAAGTTACTTTTATCGCAGTAGAAATTAATATTTAAGGGATTCTATAATATTATGGTATGTGTTCACAGTATAGATTTTTTTTATGTATACATTGACTTGATTTTTTATCATTGTGCTTCTTGATTTAGTATATTTAAGTATTAATATTGTAGCTTGTTTTTACTTGTTTTGCTTGGGATTCCATTTGGATTACGATTCCCTATAAGAAAAGTGGTACAGGTAGTGGTACAGGTTTGTGTCAGGAATGCTCGAAATGGCACAGATCTTGTGGCACGTGCAGGAATGTTTTACAGAATGCATAGTAAAAATGGCATGGACATTGCGGCAAAGGGTGGCACGTCATATGAAGCACGTTCAGATGACACGTATGTGTATGTTACACATGTGTTGGCTCGTAATACGTGTTGGTTCATTTCGTGGAGAATGAAAGATCAGTAAAGAATTTTTTTAAAAAACAGAGTAATATCTCATGATTTCACTAATGAAGCTTCCCAGTGTGTCTTAATGAAAAAATTCTTTACAAAATTTTACTTCATATGCAGTTAGCTTGTTCATCTTATGTTGATTACTTATGTAAATTTATGTTTTAATATTTAATCCACATCGTTATTGTGGTGGTACATGAATTTATGTTCATTATCCGTGCCAAATCCTGTGCTGATTCGACTAGTAAACTGCTACAAAACCCTGCCATTTACGGTACAATTGGCATGGGCACACGGTCCCTTACGGTCCACTAAATCTGAACCAACTCAGGCCATACCCGTACAAATTCAGACCTTGACCTGTGCCAAAATGACCCATGCCTATCCGATTCCATCCCGTGCCTATACGGTACATTTTTCTTATAGGGATTATGTTTCAAGCCACTTAAGACTTTTTTGTTTTATATTGGTACATTTAATATTTTTTGACCTTAATTCGTAATTGTATAAATATGGGGACTTATTTTTATAACAGTATACTATTAGTACTGCTGATTGGATTGTCGTTTCTTGTGATTTTGTATACCATGCGTGGTGATGTTTTGAGCCTTTAAGTTACTACTTATCACAGTAAGAATTGATGTTTAAGGGATTCTATAATATTACAGTATGTGTTCACAATATTGTTTTTTTTTATGTGTATATTGTTTATCATCGTGCTTTCTTGATTTATGTGTTAACATTGTAGCTAATTATTACTTGTTTTACTTGGATTCCATTTGAATTATTGATTATGTATCAAGTCACTTAAGATTTTTTATTTTATAGCTTAAACTAAAATATTATTAGTCATTAGCACAAAATTTTTGTAAACTGTATTGTATTTAAGCAACAAAAGTTTAATATCAAGTGACTGCATAATTAAAAGACTATTTAAAACCAATATTTAGGAATTATCTATTATTGTCAGTTTGTCATAAATAATGAAAAAACTCCTATTTATTTCTTTATTATTATATACAAATTTTCTCTAACTCTATTTTGTCATACTTTGATTATGAGGTTTTGACTTTTGATTAAAATATTAATCATGCAATTTTAATTATGACATTTTTTAAAGCATTAGCTATTAAACTTTGATGTAGTCAATTTATGATAATTAGTTAATTATCACTTTCAGGATCCTAACCTGATCAAACATTATATGTATTACTTATTGGTTGATCTAATCTAAATATTCAAAAATATATATATATATATTATAATATTTACTAATGCTATTTACAACTTTGTTCTCTATATAAATGCTTCTTATACCATATTTCATCATCATACTGAATAAGTTAAGCTTTTAAACATAATTAAACAATAAATACTAAAAAATGTACATAGTGTTGGCACATAACCAATTAAACTACTAATATAATTAATGAATTCATATGACTTATTTCAGAATTTATTAATGTGACCTAGTCATATGCCAACTCTGTACTATACACATGTAAATTAAGATATACATAATTTATTAGTTAGTATTAATAAACTGTTAAAATATTTCATTTTTTTAAACTTCTAATATGATCTACTGATTCTTCCGTTCCTGGTTTTGCGTGATAACATCGCGCAGCTACCTTATTGGTTAACGATAATATCGAAATATAACCATTAATAAATCTGAAATTAATGAACTTCATATGTTACCCTAACTATGTTTGATTTTATTAGTTGAGGTAACACCCTAATGTTACATTGCAGACATTCTTCTATCTGTTTGTCATCACGTGTAAGGTGATAGCTGTCCAATAATATCATTTTTATGTGACTTTTGGTCAAAATTTCAAAAAATTAAAAAATTTCGATTTCTTTCGAAAAATTTTCGTGCCCTGGTGATCACTTGATAAACAGTGTTTTTCACATATACATCAGAATTATCAAGAGTTATATTCCTCTACTTATATATAAAATTGTGACATGTAATTATGTGATGAATATCTAAAGAAAATCAAAAGAAACCTTTCCTTGCTAACTAGTTGTTTTACAACATTATTTCAGAAGATGATCCGGTTTATCAAAAGTTTGATTTATCGAGAGTTGACATAACACTGCATGACCAATAGACTATACATAAAGCTTTTAACTATGTAATACGCTAGATCTTTTTAGACATTTTTTCTTAAAAATGAATAGTAATATCGTTATTAACTAATCTAATGAGTAAAAGCAAAAATAGTAAAGCCGTATTTCAAAGTAATTTAGATCTAGTTTGAATTGAGAAATGATTTTCAAATTCTTTGCTACGATGAATATCTAAACTAGTTGTGCGCCTGCCCATGCCCTGGGAGCTTTTTATTTTAGTATTGCATTGCGGCGAATTTATGAAATACCCCAAATTTTGAAAATTTTGACTACTGATACTGAGTCAATTTATTTGACTCATCAGTATGATCTATTATTACATATTTGTGATGTACAGTATTGTAGAATTTCGCTACGTCAAAAAATATATTTTTTAAATAAAAAATCTTTAATAAAAAAATTTTAAATTATTACAATTACACACATAAATAAAATGAAGGAAATAGGCGAAGAAGACTCCAATTATCCTGTAGATCGTACAATTAAGTAGAAATCATACGAAGAAGTTTTCAATATTATATCATAAAGAAGGCACTTACCCATGTGAATCATAACTTGCTTATACTAAAAAACCAAACAGTTACCCGATTCCTGATGATTATGTTGTAGAAACAACTTAAGGAAAAGATGAAAAAACTGTTACATGCTCTATTAGTTATCATAATGAAAAACCTCGATATAAGATAGAATTTGGAGTATTTGGAGAAGAGCGTGTATATTCAGATTCTTCACCTTCAACTGCAGCAAATGCCTATTTAAAAGCCTGTAATGAAGCAATTATAAATGAGGAAAAACAAATTAAAGGCTTTGATGTAATTTGTATTTCAATATAAATAATTTATTTATTATTTATTTAAATTTTATTAAATTTTTATTTTTATTTGTTTAAGCGACCAATACCAAATAGTAAGATAAACGGAATATACTGTACTTATTTGGATTGCAACTATTACAAATTAAATTGGTACGCTATAGTCGAAAAAGACCAAGAGGCATTAGGCCATTTTCTGAGATAACAAATCAAATGCAAGTTATTAGAAATAAAAACTTTGGTACAAGTCTTAAGTCCAATTTCGAAGATCAAATAAAGCAACAATTTACATTAAATGATAATGTTACTATTAATGAACTAAGGTTTACAGTAAATAATTCAAGCTTTCGAATTGTATATCAATTTAAAAAAAATGATGAAGTAAGCTGTCAAACAGCTATAGTCCGAGCTATTGATTATAATAAAATATCAAGAGCTTCATATCGATCTTTAGCAGCTATTTGTTAAGACTTACCACGTGAAAAAACTATTTATGAAAGACTATATCAAATAAATAATTTTATGAATAAAAACATTCCAATTTCTTTAATTGATTTGAATTTGGATTTATTACCTGAAGACCAACTAGATAGTGAGCTTGATATACATATTATAGATTCTGAAATTATAGATGAGGTTGAAAATTCAATAGGAAAAGGAGTAACACGCTCTATTAAAGATGTTCTAAATTTTATTATACCTTCTCTAATTGAGAAAGGTATACTTAATTATTCATAATCAACACTTCATATTCGTATATCTGGCGATGGTCGAAATGTTGGAAACAAAATCAAACATATAATGGTAACTTTTACTATTTTAAATAATATGAATGTTTTCAAATCTGATTCACATCTTGCATTGCTTATCTATCCTGGTGCAGAAAGTTATGATACATTACACATTACATATTGCATTAAGTCCATTAATAAGAGATTTAAATGATATTAAAAGTGGATTTATTGATAAAAGTGGATATAAATGGAATATCAAATTGTATATTTCTGCTGATTGGAAAATTTTAAGCATTTGTTTAGGACACAAGTCTGCAAATAGTGCGAACTTCTGTCTTTGGTGTTTGATCAACAAATCCCAAAATGGTATCGGTGTATTTGAAATAAACAATGAACAAGACAATTGGACTATTAGTAAAAAAATTGAAGATATAAATCAAAGATATTCAAATATACCAGGGCACAAATATCCTCCATTGTTTCCAATGATCCCTATTCAGAATTGGGTCATGGATGAACTTCACTTAATGTTGCATATTTATGATTAATTATAGACACTTGTTTTAAGTGAATTATGCAGTACAAAATGTTTTACAGATCAAATACGACAAATGATTGTATCTGAAATGAACCGAATTAATGTTCATTTTCAATTCCGGGAAAACCAAGAAACCAAAACTTGGGCATTTACTGCGCTAATGGGAAAAGATAAGCTTAAAGTTCTAAGAGATTTTAATTTAGACATCATATTTGTTCCACAAAGAGCTGCTATAATTAGAAAATTGTAGGACGGCTTTAATGATTTATATAATGACATGCATAATTTAAATATATCTGGAAATCAATTTCATCAAAAAGCACGACAATGGTTAAACTTTTTTTAACCCGATCTCAAGGCAATGTAAATTCACCTGGATTCATTCGTGAGCTTTATAGACCAATAGACATAACTCCATATATTCATGTACTTGTATATCATGTACCTGAATTTATTGATATACATCAAAATCTTGGGATTTCAGCGTTTTCTTGCTGTGGAGTAGAAAAAAAAATTATGATCATGTTTTGCACTTTTTTCGCAGAACTATGAGAGATGGTGGTATTGATGAAGATCAAAAATCTGCAATATTAGAAATTATGGAATGTGAAAGCTGTTCTAATTTTTTTTATACTCATGATGTACCAAACTATTTCGAAAAAGATACTACAATTAATGTTTATTAAATCTCATTAAATTCTGCAATAATATGTATTTCAATATTTTAAAATAATAAATTTTGCATTAATAATTATATACATGTATTTAATTACATAATTATTATATTATTATAAATTTTCGCTATCTAATTTATTAAATATCTAATAAAATTGCCCTGCAAGAAATTTTAATGTAATCCAACCTGCTTCAGATATGTTTCCCTCCTCATCTTTAATTAAACGATTTTTCCAAATTATAATCATCTCAGGTTTTTCTGGATTTACTTGAAAAGAATTATTTAATTTAACCTTTAATGATAATAATTGAGTTGATTTGACTAGCACAACCTCAGATCTTTGTTTTTGCTCAAATACTCGGCGACCCCAATTTTCCTGATTAAAAATGCTTGAAAGAGTATTATATGCATCATATCCACTAAATCTACACACGTATCTTTGATGACAAATTGAATATCGTTTAATATTGTTTTTAAAGATCGAGATAAATTCTGATTCGGTGAGTAGTGCTGAAATCGTTTGTGGTCCTGAATGTTTTGAGTGAAGTTTAAGACGTGATTGAATTAGATAAACTAATATATTTTTTGTTTTATTAATATGAGTATCGGGAAGAGTTAATAGATTTTTAGAAGGTATATTATAATCAAAGTGCTTTAATGTTTCATGATGGCTCCATCCACTTTTTTTTTTGAATGGTTTGTTTGGGCAAAGTGGGCATAAAAATAGTTCATTTGAAGAGATATTTGTAGCTTTTCATTTGCAATGTATTTTTTGGTAGTGTATTTTGAGTCCACGATAGTTTTTGAACTTTTTCTTGCTACAAAATGAACATAAGACACTATTGGTGTCACTAACATCCATTTTCTTTTTAGTGCATATATGAAATGAATGTACCTACATATGTATAAATATTTATATGGATCAAACATGGCGTCGAAACGAAACCTACCCGAAACTAGTTTCGGGAGAGCTATAATCCGAAACTAGTTTCTGAATTTTTTAAAAAAATCTAAACTCCGAAACCCGAAACCCCGAAACTATAATCCGAAACCCAAAGCTATAATCCGAAACCCAAAGCTATAATCCGAAACTTAAAATATAATATACAATCTTTAAAATTTATTATAAACTTATATTTATTTTAATAATATCTTTAATAAACAATACATTTATAAAAATTAATACAAAATATAAAATATCAGATATAGTATATATAATATAATATGAATAAATTTTATAGAAATTATTACAAAATATAAAATATAATATATATAATATAATATTAATAAAAAAGTTTATATTATAGGTGATATAAAAAAAACCTTAATATTTAAGGAAAAAATCTCTATATATAATATAACATTAAATACAAATAAAAATATAATTATTTAAATTTAATAATAATAAATTTCATCAATATCATCAAAATGTTTTTGTGCTATTT